>LR990623.1:30912872-31282872 GCA_905147815.2 Phalera bucephala | reverse complement strand
CAAAAATTTTCAAAATTTTCCTCTGGTGAAAGTCCAAATTTGATATCGTTGCACAGCCCTCGTCAGCCCCTATCCGCAGACACCCCATTCGTAGGGGTAGCGCGAAAAATCGCCCCCCCGCCCACCCGGTTGTTGCTCACTACGTTGATTTTACCGACTACCTAAAGTAGGTATTTTAAAATAAAAGCAGATACCACAGCGCGGGTGGTGTTTTTCGACGACAGACGTACCTGAAACAGGATAGACTCTTAGTTTCATTGACGCCAACCCTTTTACAGTTGGGAAAAAACGGAACGGACGTTGCGAAAACACGAAATTTAGAGGTATTGACTGAAAGTACTTACGGACGTAAATTTTGCACACTCGACGATCTGCCGGACACGTAGGGCGCGACGACTGCATTGGGCGACTGCACCTGCAACAGGAATCTTAAATTCAATAAGGCACGACACGGAAAGGAGGTAGTAGAATCGACAATATATCCCCAAGCGGGAAATAAGTAAGCATCAAGTCCTTTTGACCCAACCTCTTTACAGTTGGACAGACAAAACAAAGACTAGACCACAATAAGTGGCTTTATTATATTGACAAAAATAAATACATAATCATATTAGCTATAACCAATCATTTTAATCTATATTTACATTGACACTCTAAAATAAGATAAACATTTTAACAAATCAATTATTTATCACTAATTAATTAATTAATTTAAATTTACATACACTTAATAATTATTTATCTAAAATTAAATCCCCAATAATTTTCTTTATTTTAATTAAAACTTTACTACACAGCCCCTTTACAGCTGTAGTAAGTTCATTAATCCCGGAGTAACCCCTTCACATCACAACATGTTCGGCTTCCGTACCCCTATTAAACCTTCACAAAGTGAAGAACAGACGTCCCCAAAAGCACCGGTGAAGCCTCACACCACCACCAGCGTGAGGCGAAGCATCGGAGAGTGGGAGTCAGCCGCAGAAGTGTCGGAGGAGACGTCTGGACCAAAATACTCGTCGAGAACAGCCGAGGCCAGGGCCTGCCTCAACAAAGCCAAACTACATCTAGGCAATTCTAGAAATCTAAAAACGGACATAAAGAACGCCGTGATGCAGGCCGTGGATCGGCTGTATCAAATAGTGAAGGAGTCGGAAGTTGCCGGAAAAAAGAATAAGGAAGGAACAGAAAAGAAGGAGGAAAAAATGGCCCCAGAAAAAGAGAAAGCGACTGCCCCAGGGAAGGAATCCTCCACCACCTGGGAAGTAAAATTAGAGGAACACTGTAAGCTTCTAAAAGAGCACAAACAGGAAATGGAGCAACTTCGCCAGGAGATGGGGAAATCTTCAAAGATAATCGTAGAGTCAGCAGAAGTAAGGCCAACTTACGCGGAAACCCTCGCAAAAAAGATGCCACCCCCCCCAAAGCCCCACCACTCTATCCTGGTGTCATCCACCAAAGTGGAGGACACCAGCGACGACGTAGTCATGAAGCTGAGGACCACCTTAAAGGCCCGAGATACCGGAATCCAGATAGAGTCACTGCGAAAGGTAAAGGACCAAAAGGTGGTCCTCAGCTGCAGGACGAAAGAGGAAGCGGCGAAAACAGCGAACAAATTGAAGGAAAACCAACATCTGAAGGTAGAGGAAGCGAAAAACAAAAATCCTCTGGTGATTCTAAGATATATGATGGCCTACAACACCGACGATGAGGTGCTGAAGGCCATCATAAATCAAAACACCGAATTGACGCGGGGTCTGTCTGCCGAGGAAATAGCAGCCACAACGGTAAAATACCGGAGACGGGTAAGAAACCAACTGCAGTGCCATGTAGTACTGCAGGTGGCACCCCAAATGTGGCAGCGAATGACCTCGGCGGGCAGGCTCCATGTCGACCTTCAATTCCTGCAGGTCGAAGATCAGTCGCCGCTCATCCAGTGCACCAAGTGCCTGGCATTTGGCCACGGCCGTAGAGCTTGTAAGGAAGAAGGGGATTCATGCACCTACTGCGGTGGCCAACATGTCAGAGCGGACTGCCCCCAGCTGGCGACTGGTCAGGCGACAAACTGTAAAAACTGTTCGCAGGAAAAGCTACAGGATACCGCTCACGGGGTATACAGCGAGGACTGCCCCATTCGTAAAAAATGGGACAACCTCGCTCGTGCAAGTGTGGCATATTGCTGAGGTTACAAACAGGAAGGAAATTGCTGCAGACTCGCGGGTTGTGTCGGGGAGGGGCGAGTCGGGAAAAAACCGTAGGAGAAAGAGCAAACTTACCATGAAGAAGAAAAGCATGACGATCCGGAAACGTGAAAACCGACTTGCCGCACCACGCCATAGCTGCCGCGGGCTTGCCACATACCTAAAAGCAAAAATTAAACAGAACTACGAATATAGAAAACCCAACGCCTCACCTCATGGAAGCTCACAGAAAATAAGACTCACTGATAACAAACGAAGACGAAAAACAGAAATGGAAAGAGGTAAGACTGGGACGCGAAATCGAAATCAAACTGATCCAAAGGCACTAAAACACACCAAAGCAGGAAAATTCCAAAATGAAAGTAAGTTTCATGCAGAATTTACAATTATTGCCGAGGAATTCGCCTACAGATCCACCCCGAAACTGATCCGACGCGCCAGTATATCTCTCCAACTTGCACTTGATATACGTCAAAGTATAACAAGAACAAAGGGAAGAGGGAGAGATATCTGGGAAACACCCAGAAACCAAAACCGAATCAGGCACGACCTCGGGTCGCTTGCCAACTTGAAGTTGAAGAAGCAACATCTTGCAAGATGTTGGCCGAAAATAGGGACCCGAGGTCGAACCTGCTGGATCGAGAAAACTGAGGTACCCAAAATAGGAGGAACATCAAATTAAGAGTCATCACCAAGACCCCTTAGTCCTAGGTAAAGAAAAAGGAAAGCAAAATAAAAGACAGAAGAACGAGGACAAATGAGAAAGATGAATATTACCAATAAAATAAAAACAAAAGCTACAGTCGCATCAATAGATAAGATGAACAAGGGCCCTGACACATATTAGGGGAAACTCTGAAGATCAAACTATAAAAAAAAAAAAAAAAAAAAAAAAAAAAACCTAACCTAACCTAACCTAACCTAACCTAACCTAACCTAACCTAACCTAACCTAACCTAACCTAACCTAACCTAACCTAACCTAACCTAACCTAACCTAACCTAACCTAACCTAACCTAACCTAACCTAACCTAACCTAACCTAACCTAACCTAACCTAACCTAACCTAACCTAACCCGTCGATTTTCACTAATTTCTCTTGACAATAGTATATACAATCTATATATATTTAAACTCGATTCATCGAGCCCGACATTTTAAGACAATTTCCCGAGGAAAATTCCGAAGGAAATTTATAAATTTTCCCTACATTGTTTATTCATTGTTTATTTTTCGGAACTTTAAACCCCAAAATTTTCAGAATTCTGTTTTAGCGAAATTCCAAATTTGGTATCGTTGCACAGCCCTCGTCAGCCCCTATCCGCAGACACCCCAATTGTAGGGGTAGCGCGAAATTTGGCAAAACCGCATACCGAACCGAGGTATAGTGCTGAGTGCGATAATTTGGGTTTTCGTCGATTTTCCATACTTTCTTTTGACTTTAGTATAGTAAACATTGAGTTATTTGAACTCGATACATCGAGCCCGATCTATCTGGACCGTTTCCCCAAAATTTTTCGAAGGAAAGTTATAAACTTTCCATACATTGACCGTTTTTTGGATTTTTAAACCCAAACATTTTCAAAATTTTCCTCTAGCGAAACTCCAAGTTTGATACCGTTGCACAGCCCTCGTCAGCCCCTATCCGCAGACACCCCATTTATAGGGGTAGCGCGAAATTCGGCAATTTCGAATACCGAACCGAGGTATAGTGCTGAGTGCCATAATTTGAGTTTTCGTCGATTTTCACTAATTTCTCTTGACAATAGTATATACAATCTATATATATTTAAACTCGATTCATCGAGCCCGACATTTTAAGACAATTTCCCGAGGAAAATTCCGAAGGAAATTTATAAATTTTCCCTACATTGTTTATTCATTGTTTATTTTTCGGAACTTTAAACCCCAAAATTTTCAGAATTCTGTTTTAGCGAAATTCCAAATTTGGTATCGTTGCACAGCCCTCGTCAGCCCCTATCCGCAGACACCCCAATTGTAGGGGTAGCGCGAAATTTGGCAAAACCGCATACCGAACCGAGGTATAGTGCTGAGTGCGATAATTTGGGTTTTCGTCGATTTTCCATACTTTCTTTTGACTTTAGTATAGTAAACATTGAGTTATTTGAACTCGATACATCGAGCCCGATCTATCTGGACCGTTTCCCCAAAATTTTTCGAAGGAAAGTTATAAACTTTCCATACATTGACCGTTTTTTGGATTTTTAAACCCAAACATTTTCAAAATTTTCCTCTAGCGAAACTCCAAGTTTGATACCGTTGCACAGCCCTCGTCAGCCCCTATCCGCAGACACCCCATTTATAGGGGTAGCGCGAAATTCGGCAATTTCGAATACCGAACCGAGGTATAGTGCTGAGTGCCATAATTTGAGTTTTCGTCGATTTTCACTAATTTCTCTTGACAATAGTATATACAATCTATATATATTTAAACTCGATTCATCGAGCCCGACATTTTAAGACAATTTCCCGAGGAAAATTCCGAAGGAAATTTATAAATTTTCCCTACATTGTTTATTCATTGTTTATTTTTCGGAACTTTAAACCCCAAAATTTTCAGAATTCTGTTTTAGCGAAATTCCAAATTTGGTATCGTTGCACAGCCCTCGTCAGCCCCTATCCGCAGACACCCCAATTGTAGGGGTAGCGCGAAATTTGGCAAAACCGCATACCGAACCGAGGTATAGTGCTGAGTGCGATAATTTGGGTTTTCGTCGATTTTCCATACTTTCTTTTGACTTTAGTATAGTAAACATTGAGTTATTTGAACTCGATACATCGAGCCCGATCTATCTGGACCGTTTCCCCAAAATTTTTCGAAGGAAAGTTATAAACTTTCCATACATTGACCGTTTTTTGGATTTTTAAACCCAAACATTTTCAAAATTTTCCTCTAGCGAAACTCCAAGTTTGATACCGTTGCACAGCCCTCGTCAGCCCCTATCCGCAGACACCCCATTTATAGGGGTAGCGCGAAATTCGGCAATTTCGAATACCGAACCGAGGTATAGTGCTGAGTGCCATAATTTGAGTTTTCGTCGATTTTCACTAATTTCTCTTGACAATAGTATATACAATCTATATATATTTAAACTCGATTCATCGAGCCCGACATTTTAAGACAATTTCCCGAGGAAAATTCCGAAGGAAATTTATAAATTTTCCCTACATTGTTTATTCATTGTTTATTTTTCGGAACTTTAAACCCCAAAATTTTCAGAATTCTGTTTTAGCGAAATTCCAAATTTGGTATCGTTGCACAGCCCTCGTCAGCCCCTATCCGCAGACACCCCAATTGTAGGGGTAGCGCGAAATTTGGCAAAACCGCATACCGAACCGAGGTATAGTGCTGAGTGCGATAATTTGGGTTTTCGTCGATTTTCCATACTTTCTTTTGACTTTAGTATAGTAAACATTGAGTTATTTGAACTCGATACATCGAGCCCGATCTATCTGGACCGTTTCCCCAAAATTTTTCGAAGGAAAGTTATAAACTTTCCATACATTGACCGTTTTTTGGATTTTTAAACCCAAACATTTTCAAAATTTTCCTCTAGCGAAACTCCAAGTTTGATACCGTTGCACAGCCCTCGTCAGCCCCTATCCGCAGACACCCCATTTATAGGGGTAGCGCGAAATTCGGCAATTTCGAATACCGAACCGAGGTATAGTGCTGAGTGCCATAATTTGAGTTTTCGTCGATTTTCACTAATTTCTCTTGACAATAGTATATACAATCTATATATATTTAAACTCGATTCATCGAGCCCGACATTTTAAGACAATTTCCCGAGGAAAATTCCGAAGGAAATTTATAAATTTTCCCTACATTGTTTATTCATTGTTTATTTTTCGGAACTTTAAACCCCAAAATTTTCAGAATTCTGTTTTAGCGAAATTCCAAATTTGGTATCGTTGCACAGCCCTCGTCAGCCCCTATCCGCAGACACCCCAATTGTAGGGGTAGCGCGAAATTTGGCAAAACCGCATACCGAACCGAGGTATAGTGCTGAGTGCGATAATTTGGGTTTTCGTCGATTTTCCATACTTTCTTTTGACTTTAGTATAGTAAACATTGAGTTATTTGAACTCGATACATCGAGCCCGATCTATCTGGACCGTTTCCCCAAAATTTTTCGAAGGAAAGTTATAAACTTTCCATACATTGACCGTTTTTTGGATTTTTAAACCCAAACATTTTCAAAATTTTCCTCTAGCGAAACTCCAAGTTTGATACCGTTGCACAGCCCTCGTCAGCCCCTATCCGCAGACACCCCATTTATAGGGGTAGCGCGAAATTCGGCAATTTCGAATACCGAACCGAGGTATAGTGCTGAGTGCCATAATTTGAGTTTTCGTCGATTTTCACTAATTTCTCTTGACAATAGTATATACAATCTATATATATTTAAACTCGATTCATCGAGCCCGACATTTTAAGACAATTTCCCGAGGAAAATTCCGAAGGAAATTTATAAATTTTCCCTACATTGTTTATTCATTGTTTATTTTTCGGAACTTTAAACCCCAAAATTTTCAGAATTCTGTTTTAGCGAAATTCCAAATTTGGTATCGTTGCACAGCCCTCGTCAGCCCCTATCCGCAGACACCCCAATTGTAGGGGTAGCGCGAAATTTGGCAAAACCGCATACCGAACCGAGGTATAGTGCTGAGTGCGATAATTTGGGTTTTCGTCGATTTTCCATACTTTCTTTTGACTTTAGTATAGTAAACATTGAGTTATTTGAACTCGATACATCGAGCCCGATCTATCTGGACCGTTTCCCCAAAATTTTTCGAAGGAAAGTTATAAACTTTCCATACATTGACCGTTTTTTGGATTTTTAAACCCAAACATTTTCAAAATTTTCCTCTAGCGAAACTCCAAGTTTGATACCGTTGCACAGCCCTCGTCAGCCCCTATCCGCAGACACCCCATTTATAGGGGTAGCGCGAAAAATCGCCCCCCCGCCCACCCGGTCGTTGCGCACTACGTTGATTTTGACGAACCGCGAGAATAGGTATTTTATAAATAACGAAACAAGCGCAGCGCAGCTGGTGGTAAAGGTGAGAGACGTTCCTGAAATAGGAAAAATACTCAGTTTTACTGACCCCAACCCCTTTACAGCTGGGAAAAGGAACTGACTTTGTGTAAACACAACATTTTAAATAAAAATAAGCAAAATTTGACTCAAAGTATAACTCACGTACTAGATCTGACACGCGCGTGAGTCTGCGGGTGACGAAGAGGCGCGACGACAGCAACCGACGACTGCAACTGCAACAAAAAAAAAAAACAATAATTAATTACATAACAAAGAAAGGTGAAATAGACCAATCCCGAAACGGGAAAAATACATACAAGTCCTATTGACCCAACCGCTATACAGTTGGATACTGACATTAAATACCAATTATAGACGTAGCTAGTTCAATAGCTCTAATACATCACATTTTTAGATAAAAATTATAAGGTAAATAATTCAATATTATAATAATCTTACAATCTAATTCCAATAAATATTTTAAATAAAAATTATAATAGACATTAATCAAAGATAAATTGAATTTAAATTATTAAAAATTACTAATTAATTCCTTGCCCCCCCCTTTTTTTTTAATACAGAACATTATTACACAGCCCCTTTACAGCTGTAATAAGTTCAGAAATTCCAGAGTAACCCCTTCATATTACAAAATGTTCGGCTTCCGTACTCCTATCAAACCTTCACAAAGTGAACAACAGACGTCCCCAAAAGCACCGGTGAAGCCTCACACCACCACCAGCGTGAGGCGAAGCATCGGAGAGTGGGAGTCAGCCGCAGAAGTGTCAGAGGGGACGTCTAGACCCACATACTCGTCACGATCAGCCGAGGCCAAGGCCTGCCTCAACAAAGCCAAACTCCACCTAGGCAATTCCAGAAACTTAAAAACGGATATTAAGAACGCCGTGACGCAGGCCGTGGATCGGCTGTATCAGTTAGTGAAGGAGTCTGAGGCCGTAGCAAAAAAGAACACGGAGGGATCGGAAAAGAAGGAAAGAAAACAGGTCCTTGAAAAAGAGGAAGAGAGAGCGACTGCCCCAGAAAAGGAAATCTCCACCACCTGGGAAATAAAATTAGAAAAACACTGCAAGCTCTTACAAGAGCACAAACAGGAGATGGAGCAGCTCCGTCACGAGATGGGGAAATCTGCCAAGGCAATCGTAGAGTCCGCAGAAATAAGATCAGCCTGCGCGGAGGTAAGACCTACCTATGCCGAAGCACTAGCGAACAAGATGCCACCCCCCCCAAAGCCCCACCACTCTATCCTGGTGTCATCCACCAAAGTGGAGGACACCAGCGACGACGTAGTCATGAAGCTGAGGACCACCTTAAAGGCCCGAGATACCGGAATCCAGATAGAGTCATTGCGGAAGGTAAAGGACCAAAAGGTGGTCCTCAGCTGCAGGACGAAAGAGGAAGCGGCGAAAACAGCGAAAAAACTGAAGGAAAACCAACATCTGAAAGTAGAGGAAGCAAAAAATAAAAACCCTCTGGTGATCCTAAGATATGTGATGGCCTACAACACCGACGATGAGGTGCTGAAGGCCATCACAAATCAAAACACAGAATTGACGCGGGGCTTGTCTGCCGAGGAGATAGCAGCCACAACGGTAAAATACCGCAGACGGGTAAGGAACCAACTGCAGTGCCACATAATACTGCAGGTGGCACCCCAAATGTGGCAGCGAATGACCTCGGCGGGCAGGCTCCATGTCGACCTTCAGTATGTGCAGGTAGAAGACCAGTCGCCGCTCATCCAGTGCACCAAGTGCCTGGCATTTGGCCACGGCCGTAGGGCATGCAAGGAAGAAGGAGATGCATGTACCTACTGCGGTGGCCAACACGTCAGAGCGGACTGCCCCCAGCTGGCGACTGGTCAGGCGACCAAATGCAAAAACTGCATTCAAGAAAAGTTGCAGGATACCGCTCACGGGGTATACAGCGAGGATTGCCCCATTCGTAAAAAATGGGACAACCTCGCTCGGGCAAGCGTGGCATATTGCTGAGGGCATAAACAGACCGGAAATTGCTGCAAGCTCGCGGGCCGTGTCGGGGATGGGCGGGTCGGGAAAAAACCGTAGGAGAAAAATAATACATACCATCAAAAAGAAAAGAATGACGATCCGAAAACGTGAAAACCGACTCGCTTCTCCATGCCGTAGCTGCCGCGGGCTCGCCACATACTTAAAAGCTAAAATAAAACGGGATTACAAATGTAGAAAACCCAACGCCTCATCACACGGAAGCTTACAAACGAAAAGGACGACACAAAGAATGCAGAGACAGAGAACGGAAATGGAAAGAGGCAAGACTGGGACGCGATACATAAATCAAAATGATCTAGAGGCGCCAGACCTCACCAAAGAATATAAATTTGAAAATGAAATTGAATCTCAGTTAAAATTTAAAACGATGGTGGAGGAATTCGCCTCTAGATCCATCTCGAAAATGATTCGACGCGCCGGTATGTCTCTCCATCTTGCACTTGTTATACACTTAGGTATAACAAGAATAAAGGGAAGAGGGAGAGATACCTGGAAAACACCCAGTAACCAAAACAGAATCAGGCACGACCTCGGGTCGCTTGCCAACTTGAAGTTGACAAAGCAACATCTTGATAAATGTTAGCCGAAATAGGGACCCGAGGTCGAACCTGCCGGAATGAAGAGCTGAGGAACCAAAACAAGGAAGCGCACCAAATTTGTTAGTCGCCACCAAGATCCCTCAGTCCTAAGAACAGAATAAAAACAGTACATGATAAAAGGCAGAAAAAAGAGAACAATATAGCTTAGACGAATATCTCAAAAATATAAAACCAGTGTTACAGTCGCCAAATAGATCAGACAAATAAGGGCCCTGACACATATTAGGGGAAACTCTGGAGATCAAATAATAAAAAAAAAAAAAAAAAACCTAACCTAACCTAACCTAACCTAACCTAACCTAACCTAACCTAACCTAACCTAACCTAACCTAACCTAACCTAACCTAACCTAACCTAACCTAACCTAACCTAACCTAACCTAACACAGCGAACAAATTGAAGGAAAACCAACATCTGAAGGTAGAGGAAGCGAAAAACAAAAATCCTCTGGTGATTCTAAGATATATGATGGCCTACAACACCGACGATGAGGTGCTGAAGGCCATCATAAATCAAAACACCGAATTGACGCGGGGTCTGTCTGCCGAGGAAATAGCAGCCACAACGGTAAAATACCGGAGACGGGTAAGAAACCAACTGCAGTGCCATGTAGTACTGCAGGTGGCACCCCAAATGTGGCAGCGAATGACCTCGGCGGGCAGGCTCCATGTCGACCTTCAATTCCTGCAGGTCGAAGATCAGTCGCCGCTCATCCAGTGCACCAAGTGCCTGGCATTTGGCCACGGCCGTAGAGCTTGTAAGGAAGAAGGGGATTCATGCACCTACTGCGGTGGCCAACATGTCAGAGCGGACTGCCCCCAGCTGGCGACTGGTCAGGCGACAAACTGTAAAAACTGTTCGCAGGAAAAGCTACAGGATACCGCTCACGGGGTATACAGCGAGGACTGCCCCATTCGTAAAAAATGGGACAACCTCGCTCGTGCAAGTGTGGCATATTGCTGAGGTTACAAACAGGAAGGAAATTGCTGCAGACTCGCGGGTTGTGTCGGGGAGGGGCGAGTCGGGAAAAAACCGTAGGAGAAAGAGCAAACTTACCATGAAGAAGAAAAGCATGACGATCCGGAAACGTGAAAACCGACTTGCCGCACCACGCCATAGCTGCCGCGGGCTTGCCACATACCTAAAAGCAAAAATTAAACAGAACTACGAATATAGAAAACCCAACGCCTCACCTCATGGAAGCTCACAGAAAATAAGACTCACTGATAACAAACGAAGACGAAAAACAGAAATGGAAAGAGGTAAGACTGGGACGCGAAATCGAAATCAAACTGATCCAAAGGCACTAAAACACACCAAAGCAGGAAAATTCCAAAATGAAAGTAAGTTTCATGCAGAATTTACAATTATTGCCGAGGAATTCGCCTACAGATCCACCCCGAAACTGATCCGACGCGCCAGTATATCTCTCCAACTTGCACTTGATATACGTCAAAGTATAACAAGAACAAAGGGAAGAGGGAGAGATATCTGGGAAACACCCGAAACCAAAACCGAATCAGGCACGACCTCGGGTCGCTTGCCAACTTGAAGTTGAAGAAGCAACATCTTGCAAGATGTTGGCCGAAAATAGGGACCCGAGGTCGAACCTGCTGGATCGAGAAAACTGAGGTACCCAAAATAGGAGGAACATCAAATTAAGAGTCATCACCAAGACCCCTTAGTCCTAGGTAAAGAAAAAGGAAAGCAAAATAAAAGACAGAAGAACGAGGACAAATGAGAAAGATGAATATTACCAATAAAATAAAAACAAAAGCTACAGTCGCATCAATAGATAAGATGAACAAGGGCCCTGACACATATTAGGGGAAACTCTGAAGATCAAACTATAAAAAAAAAAAAAAAAAAAAAAAAAAAACCTAACCTAACCTAACCTAACCTGCTGGCGAAATGGTGTCGAAACCAATACCAAAAAGATGACGCTCGGGCCGCTTTGCACCGTCTTCCAGGCGGAACTTTACGCGGTACTCCAAGCCACGGAGTTACTGCTTAAAGGTCCGCCAAAAGAGGCGGCGGTGCTGAGCGACTCGAGGTCATCCCTGGAGCTGGTCCAGCGCACCGGGGCGTCCCACCCCCTTGCATTTGCTATACGCAAGAATATAGCAAAATTAAAGGGAAGGGGGTGCGACGTCCAGCTGCGATGGATAAAGGCACACAGTGGGATACCGGGCAATGAGCGAGCCGACGAACTTGCAAAGTCGGCCGCTACCAGGAGAAAAGTGGCTCCAGCGTACGATAGCCTTCCGCTATCGTACGCAAAGAAAACCATCAGGGCCGAAACCCTGGAAAAGTGGAACCAGAAATACAAGACCACCCCAACTGGTTCCACTACTAAACTTTTCTTCCCGGATGCCACTGTTGCCTACAAAACGATAAGAGAGGAACACTTCACGCCACACATGATCCAGGCGCTGACAGGCCATGGGGGATTCGCGGCGTACTTGAACAAATACAAAAGGAAAGACAGCCCCAGTTGTTACTGCGACCCTGACAAACCACAAACACTTCAACATCTTATATTCGAATGCCCTAAACACGGGCATATCAGGCACGACCTCGAGTCCGCAGTCAACATGGAGCTGACAGAGGCAACATTATATAACATGCTAGCCGATAAGAACTCGAGGCCGTCCCTGATCAAATTCTGCACGAAAGTGGTCGGGGAAGCGGTACAATGGAACAAGACAGCAAACACCCCATGACCTCTCAGTACCTGGAATTTACAAGGAAGCCACAAAGACCAAAAACTGACACACAAGGAATAAAAATACAGCCGAATGCAAAACATAACTAAATATAACTAAGACGAAGCAAACTGATATTAATAAATAAGGTCTCCAAAATACATTGGGGGACACTCCGGAGAAATTTATAAAAAAAAAAAAAAAAAAAAAAAAAAAAAAAAAAAAAAAAAAAAAAAAAAAAAAAAAAAAAAAAAAAACCTAACCTAACCTTTTTTTTTTTTTTTTTTTTTTTTTTTTTTTTCCTCTAGCGAAACTCCAAGTTTGATACCGTTGCACAGCCCTCGTCAGCCCCTATCCGCAGACACCCCATTTATAGGGGTAGCGCGAAATTCGGCAATTTCGAATACCGAACCGAGGTATAGTGCTGAGTGCCATAATTTGAGTTTTCGTCGATTTTCACTAATTTCTCTTGACAATAGTATATACAATCTATATATATTTAAACTCGATTCATCGAGCCCGACATTTTAAGACAATTTCCCGAGGAAAATTCCGAAGGAAATTTATAAATTTTCCCTACATTGTTTATTCATTGTTTATTTTTCGGAACTTTAAACCCCAAAATTTTCAGAATTCTGTTTTAGCGAAATTCCAAATTTGGTATCGTTGCACAGCCCTCGTCAGCCCCTATCCGCAGACACCCCAATTGTAGGGGTAGCGCGAAATTTGGCAAAACCGCATACCGAACCGAGGTATAGTGCTGAGTGCGATAATTTGGGTTTTCGTCGATTTTCCATACTTTCTTTTGACTTTAGTATAGTAAACATTGAGTTATTTGAACTCGATACATCGAGCCCGATCTATCTGGACCGTTTCCCCAAAATTTTTCGAAGGAAAGTTATAAACTTTCCATACATTGACCGTTTTTTGGATTTTTAAACCCAAACATTTTCAAAATTTTCCTCTAGCGAAACTCCAAGTTTGATACCGTTGCACAGCCCTCGTCAGCCCCTATCCGCAGACACCCCATTTATAGGGGTAGCGCGAAATTCGGCAATTTCGAATACCGAACCGAGGTATAGTGCTGAGTGCCATAATTTGAGTTTTCGTCGATTTTCACTAATTTCTCTTGACAATAGTATATACAATCTATATATATTTAAACTCGATTCATCGAGCCCGACATTTTAAGACAATTTCCCGAGGAAAATTCCGAAGGAAATTTATAAATTTTCCCTACATTGTTTATTCATTGTTTATTTTTCGGAACTTTAAACCCCAAAATTTTCAGAATTCTGTTTTAGCGAAATTCCAAATTTGGTATCGTTGCACAGCCCTCGTCAGCCCCTATCCGCAGACACCCCAATTGTAGGGGTAGCGCGAAATTTGGCAAAACCGCATACCGAACCGAGGTATAGTGCTGAGTGCGATAATTTGGGTTTTCGTCGATTTTCCATACTTTCTTTTGACTTTAGTATAGTAAACATTGAGTTATTTGAACTCGATACATCGAGCCCGATCTATCTGGACCGTTTCCCCAAAATTTTTCGAAGGAAAGTTATAAACTTTCCATACATTGACCGTTTTTTGGATTTTTAAACCCAAACATTTTCAAAATTTTCCTCTAGCGAAACTCCAAGTTTGATACCGTTGCACAGCCCTCGTCAGCCCCTATCCGCAGACACCCTATTTATAGGGGTAGCGCGAAATTCGGCAATTTCGAATACCGAACCGAGGTATAGTGCTGAGTGCCATAATTTGAGTTTTCGTCGATTTTCACTAATTTCTCTTGACAATAGTATATACAATCTATATATATTTAAACTCGATTCATCGAGCCCGACATTTTAAGACAATTTCCCGAGGAAAATTCCGAAGGAAATTTATAAATTTTCCCTACATTGTTTATTCATTGTTTATTTTTCGGAACTTTAAACCCCAAAATTTTCAGAATTCTGTTTTAGCGAAATTCCAAATTTGGTATCGTTGCACAGCCCTCGTCAGCCCCTATCCGCAGACACCCCAATTGTAGGGGTAGCGCGAAATTTGGCAAAACCGCATACCGAACCGAGGTATAGTGCTGAGTGCGATAATTTGGGTTTTCGTCGATTTTCCATACTTTCTTTTGACTTTAGTATAGTAAACATTGAGTTATTTGAACTCGATACATCGAGCCCGATCTATCTGGACCGTTTCCCCAAAATTTTTCGAAGGAAAGTTATAAACTTTCCATACATTGACCGTTTTTTGGATTTTTAAACCCAAACATTTTCAAAATTTTCCTCTAGCGAAACTCCAAGTTTGATACCGTTGCACAGCCCTCGTCAGCCCCTATCCGCAGACACCCCATTTATAGGGGTAGCGCGAAATTCGGCAATTTCGAATACCGAACCGAGGTATAGTGCTGAGTGCCATAATTTGAGTTTTCGTCGATTTTCACTAATTTCTCTTGACAATAGTATATACAATCTATATATATTTAAACTCGATTCATCGAGCCCGACATTTTAAGACAATTTCCCGAGGAAAATTCCGAAGGAAATTTATAAATTTTCCCTACATTGTTTATTCATTGTTTATTTTTCGGAACTTTAAACCCCAAAATTTTCAGAATTCTGTTTTAGCGAAATTCCAAATTTGGTATCGTTGCACAGCCCTCGTCAGCCCCTATCCGCAGACACCCCATTTGTAGGGGTAGCGCGAAATTTGGCAAAACCGCATACCGAACCGAGGTATAGTGCTGAGTGCGATAATTTGGGTTTTCGTCGATTTTCCATACTTTCTTTTGACTTTAGTATAGTAAACATTGAGTTATTTGAACTCGATACATCGAGCCCGATCTATCTGGACCGTTTCCCCAAAATTTTTCGAAGGAAAGTTATAAACTTTCCATACATTGACCGTTTTTTGGATTTTTAAACCCAAACATTTTCAAAATTTTCCTCTAGCGAAACTCCAAATTTGATACCGTTGCACAGCCCTCGTCAGCCCCTATCCGCAGACACCCCATTTATAGGGGTAGCGCGAAATTCGGCAATTTCGAATACCGAACCGAGGTATAGTGCTGAGTGCCATAATTTGAGTTTTCGTCGATTTTCACTAATTTCTCTTGACAATAGTATATACAATCTATATATATTTAAACTCGATTCATCGAGCCCGACATTTTAAGACAATTTCCCGAGGAAAATTCCGAAGGAAATTTATAAATTTTCCCTACATTGTTTATTCATTGTTTATTTTTCGGAACTTTAAACCCCAAAATTTTCAGAATTCTGTTTTAGCGAAATTCCAAATTTGGTATCGTTGCACAGCCCTCGTCAGCCCCTATCCGCAGACACCCCAATTGTAGGGGTAGCGCGAAATTTGGCAAAACCGCATACCGAACCGAGGTATAGTGCTGAGTGCGATAATTTGGGTTTTCGTCGATTTTCCATACTTTCTTTTGACTTTAGTATAGTAAACATTGAGTTATTTGAACTCGATACATCGAGCCCGATCTATCTGGACCGTTTCCCCAAAATTTTTCGAAGGAAAGTTATAAACTTTCCATACATTGACCGTTTTTTGGATTTTTAAACCCAAACATTTTCAAAATTTTCCTCTAGCGAAACTCCAAGTTTGATACCGTTGCACAGCCCTCGTCAGCCCCTATCCGCAGACACCCCATTTATAGGGGTAGCGCGAAAAATCGCCCCCCCGCCCACCCGGTCGTTGCGCACTACGTTGATTTTGACGAACCGCGAGAATAGGTATTTTATAAATAACGAAACAAGCGCAGCGCAGCTGGTGGTAAAGGTGAGAGACGTTCCTGAAATAGGAAAAATACTCAGTTTTACTGACCCCAACCCCTTTACAGCTGGGAAAAGGAACTGACTTTGTGTAAACACAACATTTTAAATAAAAATAAGCAAAATTTGACTCAAAGTATAACTCACGTACTAGATCTGACACGCGCGTGAGTCTGCGGGTGACGAAGAGGCGCGACGACAGCAACCGACGACTGCAACTGCAACAAAAAAAAAAAACAATAATTAATTACATAACAAAGAAAGGTGAAATAGACCAATCCCGAAACGGGAAAAATACATACAAGTCCTATTGACCCAACCGCTATACAGTTGGATACTGACATTAAATACCAATTATAGACGTAGCTAGTTCAATAGCTCTAATACATCACATTTTTAGATAAAAATTATAAGGTAAATAATTCAATATTATAATAATCTTACAATCTAATTCCAATAAATATTTTAAATAAAAATTATAATAGACATTAATCAAAGATAAATTGAATTTAAATTATTAAAAATTACTAATTAATTCCTTGCCCCCCCCTTTTTTTTTAATACAGAACATTATTACACAGCCCCTTTACAGCTGTAATAAGTTCAGAAATTCCAGAGTAACCCCTTCATATTACAAAATGTTCGGCTTCCGTACTCCTATCAAACCTTCACAAAGTGAACAACAGACGTCCCCAAAAGCACCGGTGAAGCCTCACACCACCACCAGCGTGAGGCGAAGCATCGGAGAGTGGGAGTCAGCCGCAGAAGTGTCAGAGGGGACGTCTAGACCCACATACTCGTCACGATCAGCCGAGGCCAAGGCCTGCCTCAACAAAGCCAAACTCCACCTAGGCAATTCCAGAAACTTAAAAACGGATATTAAGAACGCCGTGACGCAGGCCGTGGATCGGCTGTATCAGTTAGTGAAGGAGTCTGAGGCCGTAGCAAAAAAGAACACGGAGGGATCGGAAAAGAAGGAAAGAAAACAGGTCCTTGAAAAAGAGGAAGAGAGAGCGACTGCCCCAGAAAAGGAAATCTCCACCACCTGGGAAATAAAATTAGAAAAACACTGCAAGCTCTTACAAGAGCACAAACAGGAGATGGAGCAGCTCCGTCACGAGATGGGGAAATCTGCCAAGGCAATCGTAGAGTCCGCAGAAATAAGATCAGCCTGCGCGGAGGTAAGACCTACCTATGCCGAAGCACTAGCGAACAAGATGCCACCCCCCCCAAAGCCCCACCACTCTATCCTGGTGTCATCCACCAAAGTGGAGGACACCAGCGACGACGTAGTCATGAAGCTGAGGACCACCTTAAAGGCCCGAGATACCGGAATCCAGATAGAGTCATTGCGGAAGGTAAAGGACCAAAAGGTGGTCCTCAGCTGCAGGACGAAAGAGGAAGCGGCGAAAACAGCGAAAAAACTGAAGGAAAACCAACATCTGAAAGTAGAGGAAGCAAAAAATAAAAACCCTCTGGTGATCCTAAGATATGTGATGGCCTACAACACCGACGATGAGGTGCTGAAGGCCATCACAAATCAAAACACAGAATTGACGCGGGGCTTGTCTGCCGAGGAGATAGCAGCCACAACGGTAAAATACCGCAGACGGGTAAGGAACCAACTGCAGTGCCACATAATACTGCAGGTGGCACCCCAAATGTGGCAGCGAATGACCTCGGCGGGCAGGCTCCATGTCGACCTTCAGTATGTGCAGGTAGAAGACCAGTCGCCGCTCATCCAGTGCACCAAGTGCCTGGCATTTGGCCACGGCCGTAGGGCATGCAAGGAAGAAGGAGATGCATGTACCTACTGCGGTGGCCAACACGTCAGAGCGGACTGCCCCCAGCTGGCGACTGGTCAGGCGACCAAATGCAAAAACTGCATTCAAGAAAAGTTGCAGGATACCGCTCACGGGGTATACAGCGAGGATTGCCCCATTCGTAAAAAATGGGACAACCTCGCTCGGGCAAGCGTGGCATATTGCTGAGGGCATAAACAGACCGGAAATTGCTGCAAGCTCGCGGGCCGTGTCGGGGATGGGCGGGTCGGGAAAAAACCGTAGGAGAAAAATAATACATACCATCAAAAAGAAAAGAATGACGATCCGAAAACGTGAAAACCGACTCGCTTCTCCATGCCGTAGCTGCCGCGGGCTCGCCACATACTTAAAAGCTAAAATAAAACGGGATTACAAATGTAGAAAACCCAACGCCTCATCACACGGAAGCTTACAAACGAAAAGGACGACACAAAGAATGCAGAGACAGAGAACGGAAATGGAAAGAGGCAAGACTGGGACGCGATACATAAATCAAAATGATCTAGAGGCGCCAGACCTCACCAAAGAATATAAATTTGAAAATGAAATTGAATCTCAGTTAAAATTTAAAACGATGGTGGAGGAATTCGCCTCTAGATCCATCTCGAAAATGATTCGACGCGCCGGTATGTCTCTCCATCTTGCACTTGTTATACACTTAGGTATAACAAGAATAAAGGGAAGAGGGAGAGATACCTGGAAAACACCCAGTAACCAAAACAGAATCAGGCACGACCTCGGGTCGCTTGCCAACTTGAAGTTGACAAAGCAACATCTTGATAAATGTTAGCCGAAATAGGGACCCGAGGTCGAACCTGCCGGAATGAAGAGCTGAGGAACCAAAACAAGGAAGCGCACCAAATTTGTTAGTCGCCACCAAGATCCCTCAGTCCTAAGAACAGAATAAAAACAGTACATGATAAAAGGCAGAAAAAAGAGAACAATATAGCTTAGACGAATATCTCAAAAATATAAAACCAGTGTTACAGTCGCCAAATAGATCAGACAAATAAGGGCCCTGACACATATTAGGGGAAACTCTGGAGATCAAATAATAAAAAAAAAAAAAAAAAACCTAACCTAACCTAACCTAACCTAACCTAACCTAACCTAACCTAACCTAACCTAACCTAACCTAACCTAACCTAACCTAACCTAACCTAACCTAACCTAACCTAACACAGCGAACAAATTGAAGGAAAACCAACATCTGAAGGTAGAGGAAGCGAAAAACAAAAATCCTCTGGTGATTCTAAGATATATGATGGCCTACAACACCGACGATGAGGTGCTGAAGGCCATCATAAATCAAAACACCGAATTGACGCGGGGTCTGTCTGCCGAGGAAATAGCAGCCACAACGGTAAAATACCGGAGACGGGTAAGAAACCAACTGCAGTGCCATGTAGTACTGCAGGTGGCACCCCAAATGTGGCAGCGAATGACCTCGGCGGGCAGGCTCCATGTCGACCTTCAATTCCTGCAGGTCGAAGATCAGTCGCCGCTCATCCAGTGCACCAAGTGCCTGGCATTTGGCCACGGCCGTAGAGCTTGTAAGGAAGAAGGGGATTCATGCACCTACTGCGGTGGCCAACATGTCAGAGCGGACTGCCCCCAGCTGGCGACTGGTCAGGCGACAAACTGTAAAAACTGTTCGCAGGAAAAGCTACAGGATACCGCTCACGGGGTATACAGCGAGGACTGCCCCATTCGTAAAAAATGGGACAACCTCGCTCGTGCAAGTGTGGCATATTGCTGAGGTTACAAACAGGAAGGAAATTGCTGCAGACTCGCGGGTTGTGTCGGGGAGGGGCGAGTCGGGAAAAAACCGTAGGAGAAAGAGCAAACTTACCATGAAGAAGAAAAGCATGACGATCCGGAAACGTGAAAACCGACTTGCCGCACCACGCCATAGCTGCCGCGGGCTTGCCACATACCTAAAAGCAAAAATTAAACAGAACTACGAATATAGAAAACCCAACGCCTCACCTCATGGAAGCTCACAGAAAATAAGACTCACTGATAACAAACGAAGACGAAAAACAGAAATGGAAAGAGGTAAGACTGGGACGCGAAATCGAAATCAAACTGATCCAAAGGCACTAAAACACACCAAAGCAGGAAAATTCCAAAATGAAAGTAAGTTTCATGCAGAATTTACAATTATTGCCGAGGAATTCGCCTACAGATCCACCCCGAAACTGATCCGACGCGCCAGTATATCTCTCCAACTTGCACTTGATATACGTCAAAGTATAACAAGAACAAAGGGAAGAGGGAGAGATATCTGGGAAACACCCAGAAACCAAAACCGAATCAGGCACGACCTCGGGTCGCTTGCCAACTTGAAGTTGAAGAAGCAACATCTTGCAAGATGTTGGCCGAAAATAGGGACCCGAGGTCGAACCTGCTGGATCGAGAAAACTGAGGTACCCAAAATAGGAGGAACATCAAATTAAGAGTCATCACCAAGACCCCTTAGTCCTAGGTAAAGAAAAAGGAAAGCAAAATAAAAGACAGAAGAACGAGGACAAATGAGAAAGATGAATATTACCAATAAAATAAAAACAAAAGCTACAGTCGCATCAATAGATAAGATGAACAAGGGCCCTGACACATATTAGGGGAAACTCTGAAGATCAAACTATAAAAAAAAAAAAAAAAAAAAAAAAAAAAACCTAACCTAACCTAACCTAACCTGCTGGCGAAATGGTGTCGAAACCAATACCAAAAAGATGACGCTCGGGCCGCTTTGCACCGTCTTCCAGGCGGAACTTTACGCGGTACTCCAAGCCACGGAGTTACTGCTTAAAGGTCCGCCAAAAGAGGCGGCGGTGCTGAGCGACTCGAGGTCATCCCTGGAGCTGGTCCAGCGCACCGGGGCGTCCCACCCCCTTGCATTTGCTATACGCAAGAATATAGCAAAATTAAAGGGAAGGGGGTGCGACGTCCAGCTGCGATGGATAAAGGCACACAGTGGGATACCGGGCAATGAGCGAGCCGACGAACTTGCAAAGTCGGCCGCTACCAGGAGAAAAGTGGCTCCAGCGTACGATAGCCTTCCGCTATCGTACGCAAAGAAAACCATCAGGGCCGAAACCCTGGAAAAGTGGAACCAGAAATACAAGACCACCCCAACTGGTTCCACTACTAAACTTTTCTTCCCGGATGCCACTGTTGCCTACAAAACGATAAGAGAGGAACACTTCACGCCACACATGATCCAGGCGCTGACAGGCCATGGGGGATTCGCGGCGTACTTGAACAAATACAAAAGGAAAGACAGCCCCAGTTGTTACTGCGACCCTGACAAACCACAAACACTTCAACATCTTATATTCGAATGCCCTAAACACGGGCATATCAGGCACGACCTCGAGTCCGCAGTCAACATGGAGCTGACAGAGGCAACATTATATAACATGCTAGCCGATAAGAACTCGAGGCCGTCCCTGATCAAATTCTGCACGAAAGTGGTCGGGGAAGCGGTACAATGGAACAAGACAGCAAACACCCCATGACCTCTCAGTACCTGGAATTTACAAGGAAGCCACAAAGACCAAAAACTGACACACAAGGAATAAAAATACAGCCGAATGCAAAACATAACTAAATATAACTAAGACGAAGCAAACTGATATTAATAAATAAGGTCTCCAAAATACATTGGGGGACACTCCGGAGAAATTTATAAAAAAAAAAAAAAAAAAAAAAAAAAAAAAAAAAAAAAAAAAAAAAAAAAAAAAAAAACCTAACCTAACCTTTTTTTTTTTTTTTTTTGCCGAAGAGAAAACCCTTTATGGGTACCCGCCCGTGCTCGGGGGACACGAGCGGGTTATGTCGGAGTCCTTGATCCATCAACACTCAGGGCCATACCCCCGGCTGTTGATGGACCAAGTGTACCGACTAAAAACTCTCCGGTGACACCATAGTCGCATAGTGTCGGGGACAACAGGAACTCCATTGTACGACAACTGTCGCCCCGACGCGACCGCCTGTTTAGGCCCCTCTGGGAGCATAAGACGCCCCCCCAGTTTTTCCCCCCCTCCCTACTAGGCACCATGCCGGTGTCACTCGGCATGGCGTCTCCCCCTCGAACTGGGCGACAGACTCCCCCGAGTCTGCCACCCAGGGATTTCGATGGAGACACCCATGTACTCAGACTGTAACATCTGAGACCATGGGCATCTCCGCCTCTAGCGCCCCGGGGGCACTTGCCTCCGTCGGCCGCCCCTGCGTCGCGGGAATCGACTCAGGGGCGGCAGACCGAGCCGCGTTCCTCCTACCGGTCTTACGGGCCTTGCAGGCCCTGCCGCCTAACACATGACCGGGACTTCGCCCGGTCGTAACGCATAGTGCGCAGTTCGGCGCGGATTTGCAGCCGGCGGCCTTGTGGCCCGGCTTTCCGCACCTAAAACATACCGTGCTACGGTCATTCCCCCCCCTGCACTGCTCCCGAACATGTCCCGGTTCAAGGCAGCGGTAGCACCTCATCGGCCTCACCTCCAAGAGATTGACTCTCGCGGAAGTGAAGCCGACCAGAAGCCGACCTGCAGCAACCTTCTTTGCCGCCTCCACCGGGCAGCTAACCACTATGGTGCCGAGGGGTGTCCGGTCCCGCAGCACTTCCCCCGCCTTGACCGCGGCCACCGGGCACCCCCCGGCACGGGCGACGGCCTCCACCACCTCCTCCTTGGTGACCGAATCGTCAAGGCCCACCAAGCGCATTGACGCGCGCTTAATGGGCCTGGAGATGGTCACTTCCTCCGCTGGCAACACCGCACTTAGCGCAGCCGCAAGGGCATCCGCCTTAGGGCCGCTATCCTCACCAGCCACTTCCAGCAGGCGGGCACCAGTGGCCGCAACTTTGAACCCGAGGGGGCCGGTGCCCAGTTCCTCTGTATTTATTAGCCCCCTCGCCCGGACTATGATGTCCGTATACGTGACGCCGCGCGCCGCGGCGTCCGGCTGCAGCCTGATGGACACCGCAGCCGAGCGAGGCGGCCGAGGCAGTCGCGGCTTGCGCCCGCGCTTCGTTTGGCGCTTGCGCTGAGGCGCCCGCGCTTGAGCATCATTTGACGGTGCAGCCTTCGCAGTCCGCGCCGCTTTCTTCTTTCTCCCGACTACGCTGGCCCACGTCACTTCCGCGGACGGCGCGGTTGACGAGGGCGGGGGAGGTTGGGGCTCCACCTGTGCCGGCTTTGCGGGTACCGGCGCAGAGGGCTCCTTGCGCTTCTGTGCTCCCTTTCCCTTCTTTTTCGGGGCAGTTGCCACCGGTCCGGGCGGGATCGGCCGGTCGGAGGCCAGGGGCGGCCGAAGACGCCGCTCCGGAAGCAGCCTGTCCTCCAGGGCGGCGAAACGGGCGCTCATCATCGCCCCGACTTGGTCCACAATGGAGCGACGCATCTCGTCCAGTTCCGTCGGGGGCGCTGTCACAGAGACAACTGTCGCGGGGGCCGCAGCTGCAGGAGCAACCACGTCCGGGGTCACCCTTGCGGAAGCCGCTTTGGCGGCCTCGGCGAAGGCCTCCAATGCGGGTGACCTCCTATCCTCGGGGCGGGGACTCGGCTGATGTTCGGAGTGCATCCGCTGCAGTTGACTGCGCAGGAACTCCACTCTCTTCTTCAGCCGAGAGTTTTCATCTTCCGCCTTTTTCAGTTCTTGGGGAACTGTCAGGTCAAAGATGCCGTCAACAGCCTGCGCAATGACCTTGGCGGCATCCTTGAGCGTCTTGACGAAGGTCCCCTTGAGGTTCCTTGACGAGCCGGCCACTCGGAGGATGTTCTGCACCTGCTGAAGTGCAGCCTCCTTATGGTCGGCCGGGCCAAGGGACCATGACGTCATGCTGGCCGCTTTTTCTTTTTGAGCGGCAGCGTCAACGGCCAGCTCCTCCTCGATCTGGAGCTCCAGTAATTCCCTTTTACGGGCTGCGAGCTCCACCTTCGACGTGGCGCCTTCTGAGGTCGAGGGTGGTCTCCCTCTACCACCTGAAATCTTAGTCGCCTTCTTGGCGACGCCTTCCTCCAGCTCTAAGTTCCGACGACGTTTTTGCGCCGCAGTTGTGCGGGACCCTTCACTCGCCACCGAGCAAGCCGAATCCGAAAACGACATTTCACTGTTGTCGTCGGCGGCTCGGGAAGCTTCTTTCACGGCGGCCTCCCACTCTTGTCGTACCGCCGTAATGGCAGTAACGCTCTCTGGCGGCGCCTCGTCATCATCCGAATCACAAAGTGACTCGGACAGTTTCGAGGCAGCCGCTCTCATCCTGTCCGCTAAAGAAGCGGGGCGTTCACTGTCGAAACGCTCAAGCCTAACGACAGGTCTCCTAGTCGCTGAGCAATCAAAGTCCGGTATGGAATTGCCGTGGTCGTGGGTTTGATGAGACAGAGTGCCCCCCCCAGAATACGAGGGGCAGCCAGAGCCCGAGGGCCCTGGGGAGGATTCTCCGACCTGGGACAGGCCGGTACCTCCCTGGGGTAATAACTTTTTACTATGTACCATCATGAAAATTTGGCTGATCCACAGCTTCGTGCGCTGGGCGGAGTTTAACCCCTCCGCCTTTCAACCGCGGCACGCCGACCGCGGTATTGGGCACATCGTGCCGACCATCCTTTCTACGTCGACATACACAACGCACTACAAATGCCCGCTCCCTGTCCTCTCTTCAACCGGAGAGTGCAAGGAGCGAGCGACTCATCCAACCTTTCGTGGCCAAAAACGAAAGACAGCTCCCGGTCACTCCTCGAGCGAGGAGCGAAGGGAGCGAGCGAACGAACCAACCACGACGCGCCACCTGCTGCACCCGACCCTCTCCAAAAACGGAGATTGAAGGGGGCAGCTAGGCGCAACCAAACTTCCGGACAGAACCGGGGGACATGGGGGGAGGAAAAGGAGGGATGGGACCGAAAATTAGGGAAAGGTAGCGCATGACTGTTTCAGTTATGTCTGTTCAGAAGGACCAGACCAATAGCAGGCAGCAACCGCGAGCAGGATACAGTCACACTTGCCTTGGGGATCGTCGCGACCGTGCGCTACTCCCAAGACCACGCCAAATTGCTTGCCGGGACAGACGAGCAAAATAGGCGAGAAGCTATGCCACTGCGCCTCGAAGGACGCGTGTGGTGGGATAGCCTTTCGCCCGCCCAACCTAACCTAACCTAACCTAACCTAACCTAACCTAACCTAACCTAACCTAACCTAACCTAACCTAACCTAACCTAACCTAACCTAACCTAACCTAACCTAACCTAACCCAAGTCGCGCTCGAGCCCCCCTCGCGTAAGCATCGTTCCTAAGTTGCTCCGCGTTCGAAAAATCGCAAAAATAGGTTTTTTGTGTCGGATTGCAGTGAATTTGGTGTCAAAACGTGCGTCTCTGTATGTGCAACAGTGTGGTGCAGTGCGCGCTGGTGTACTGGATTTTTTCCGGCGATTTTCACTGGAAAAACCGGATTTTTAACCTAAAAAGGTAAATTTTTCAACCTTTAACCGCGTGCGCTGCAAAATCTAGATCACGAACATATAGTTTTTCAATTGTAGTTTCACGCGCATTTTTGAGACGCACGTTTTGGTACCACTCACAGATTTTTCTGATCACCGCGCGAAGTACAATTTGCAAAACAGTGGAAACCACGTGGCCACGTGCTAGTGGAAATCGCTGCATTTTTGACATTGTTAGAGCGCAACTCTATACCCTTGTAAAAGTCCCAGAACCCCCCTATTTTTAATTTTTGCTAACTTTTCCCAAACGACAGTAATACACGTATTCCAAAACAACGAATTTTTACCTGCCCATAACTTTTGAAACAGATCTACGACACATACTTTTTATTTATGTCCCGTATAGAGCTTTGTACTCTCTATCAGTTCCCAAAATTTTAGATTTTTCCCATTAGTAGTTTTTGAACTAAAATTTTTTCAAAATTCCTAACCTCCCACGAGGTCATAGAGGGAGGGGGCTTAGCGACTGTTCCCCTTTTAGGAAGGAAGGAGCTAACGAGGAGAGCGACCCAGCCGTTTCGAGATCTCGAAACGGACGATCGACTGCGGAGATATCTCACTTTTAGTGGAATTTTTGTGTTTTCTCCACCTCCTACTTAGGTCGCGCGACAGACAGAGAAGTCCTGAATTAGATAAGCTTCCCCTCGGCGAGACGCGTTGTTTAAGCCCAAACTCGGGGCGATTCGGTCAGGCGGTTCCGGAGTTAGCCTTTGGAAGGTGGCACACGCCGCCATATTGGAATTATTTAAACGCGATTTTCTCGGGAACCGACTGTCCGATTTCGCTGCGGTTTTCTCGCGGATTGCCAGGCTTGGCGTGCCTTCGCCGCGAGCTCGGCCAAAGGGGGGATAAAATTCTCGAATTTTCGGGCCGGATTTTCGGGGCGCGCGGATTGCTTAGGGAGAGGCCCGGGTCAACAAAACAAATCCGGGCTTTCTACGACCTCCGGTTCAGGAGTTACGGGGGTTTTGATCTTCGACCGCCATCTTGCGACGCCATCTTGGAAATATTCGGAGGGCCATAACTTTGCAACCGCTTGTCCTAGAGCGACGCGGCTTTCTCGTGGGCGCTGGGCGGTGGCGTGGCTACCTTGTGGGTGTGTCGAGGACGCGAAAAGGCACTTCCGGTTTTAGGGCGTCATTTTTATACACGCGGGTTGGCCCTCCCCGGGGCAAGGCGAACGGTGCTTTTCCCGGCTTCCTGCGGCCACGGGATCCCGAGATATTCTAGATTGTAGTTGTGCGCCGCCATCTTGGACGCCATCTTGAAAAACTTTGATAGGCCATATCTCGGGAACCCGTAGGCCGATTCCTGCGCGGTTTTCGGCTGCTGGCTGGCCCTAGGGAGGAGCATCGACGACGCCTGGACGCGTGCGCCGCCCGCGCGGAACAGCGCGCCTCAACCTTGAACTTGCGAGAGCTCGGGACCTGCGGTCCAATTCAAGTCGATTTTTTGGGGTCGGGCTCGTCGAGGGCTGGGGCACCAGAGCGGGCCTGTGGCGTTGGTTGGTCGGGACTGCCTCCGGGCGAGATTGGCCCAAAACTTTGGGGAGCGATTGCTCGGGAACGGCCTCTCTGAGGTTGACGCGACTGCCGGGGCTAGGATTGTGGGCGACAGTGACACCGTAGGCGCTGTAGTGGGACGCTCTGGAGGCGATTGGCGGACCGGATAGGGGCCCCACTGTACTTGGCGCGAACCGGCGGCCGGTGTTGGGACCGTTCTTTTGTTCCTTCCTTTCGACGCATACTAGGCACCTAAACCGATATGGCTAGCCGGCCCGCTCCCGTGCTTCCGGCGGCCAGGTCGGCCAGAACGGCCAAAAAGAAGATCGCTCCCGTGACATCGGGGATGGGTCCTGGGAACGAGCAGAGAGCCCAAACAACGAGAAAGATGGCGCACGGGCTGGTGGAGTCGACACCCACTGGACGGGATCAGGACCGCGCGGACCGCACCCTCACCCCGCCGACGGAGACCGTGAGAGAGCCAGCGGTGGGAGCGGCGAAGGGACGAGAGGAGGAGCCTGAGGGTCCGCCGCTGGAGAGCGAACACCGGGAGGTGGGCCAAAGGCGGGACTCGATCAGCTCGGCCGACGAGTGGTCCGACGCGGACGCGCAGACCATGGGTAGCAGAAGGTCGAGTCTGCTGCCCGGCGGAAGGACGGGCGTGACTATGGACCTTGCCACGAAGAGGGCCAATGAGCTTTACCTCTCAGGAAAAGACGCTCTGGAGAGGGCAGGAAATATGAAGAGGGAGTTTAAGATCGAGGCCCTGGAGAGTCTACAGACGCTCTACGAGCTTGTCCTCGCCATCTCCGACTCCAGGTCGAGGCACATCACGGAGCTGGAAAGAGAGAGGGTGCGATCGGCTCGCGAGATTGTCAGGACTGAGAGGGCGCACACTAAGCAGCTGACCGCGCTCAACGTGGATCTCGCGACCAAACTGCGGGACACGCATGATGCCATAATTAGCACCCATAAGGTGGCGGAGGGGATACGCGGATGGCTTAATTATGAGTTGGACGCCCCCCTCAAGGACATTGGATCAATCCGGGGAGAAATAAGAACACTTGTGGTCCAAACAAGAACTCAGCAGACCACAACTGTCTCGAGAGCAGACGAAGCCCAACGGGACGTCCTGGGAGCGCTCAATTCCCGACTTATAGCCTTGGAGGAGGAGCTCGGCTCACTGCGTCGAGCGATGGAGCGCCTCCAGGACGAGATCGGGAAGGCAGTCAAACCGCGATCGCCACTGCCCGAGCTGCAGTGGGACCCTATGCTGGACCCGCGGCCGGAGCCAGTGCCGTCCACACACCTGCTGGAGACGGTACTCAACGAGTTGATAGGCTTCAGGCAGGAGTTCGCTGAGACCACACAGGCCCGGCCACCCCCACTCACGGAACATCAGCTGAGGGAAGAGCTCGGGTCAGCTATGGGCCCCCTCCAGGAGCGCGTGAGGGGCATCGCGCGCGGCCTCGACGAGCTGCGCGACAGGGAGCCACCGTCGCCCCCCACGGGCGCGCTGACCATGCTGGGGACGGAGATGGCGCTAGCTGAGATAAGAGAGAAGCTGGACCAACTGACAGATGGGCGGGAGGGCAGGCGGCGAGAGGAACTCAGCAAGCCGGAGAGCCCCCGTTCCACTACAACCAGTAGGCTAAACTCAGGCGCGGAAACCGGAAGGGCTGGCGCGAAGCCTACTTACGCAGCAGTCGCCAGGGCTAAACACTCGATGGTCGTGGAGTCACTGGACCCGCGTCACTCCAGCGAGGACGTCATTCGAGCGGTCAAGAGCTCGATCAATATAGTTGACCTCGGAATAGGCGTAGCAGGCCTTCGCAGGGTACGGAACCAGAAGGTGGTCGTTGCTTGCGAGACCGAGAAGGAGAGGACTGCGTTTGGCGAGGCCCTTTGTCGCTCCAACGCTCGCCTCACGGTCAGGAATGTGCAAAATAAGAACCCACTGATCCGATTGAGGGGGGTTGCTTTCGACCTCAACGACTCGCAGGTCGAGGAAGCCCTCTTTAAACAAAACGCAGACCTACTCTCCGGAATACCCAAGGAGAAGAGGTACTCGAAGTTCCAAAGAAGAATCAGAAGTAGGAACAAAGCAATCTCTGATATAGTGCTGGAAGTGAGCCCTGCGGTATGGGGCAAGGTGACAGGCGAAAGGATCCGGATAGGGTTCCAGATGGTGGCGGTCGTGGATCAATCTCCGATACTCCAGTGCTACCACTGTATGGGTTACGGCCACAGGGCGAGGGACTGCGGGGCCAAGGAGCCCACGTGCGGGTATTGTGGCGAGTCCCACGACACCAGGGCGTGTACAAATTCCAACGGGCCCCCGGGGTGCGCGAACTGTAGAATAAACAAGTCTGTCCCACTCACTCATCCCGCCTGGAGTCACGAGTGTCCGGAGTGGGTGAGGTGGGACAGACTATCTAGAGTCGGGGTTGCATATTGCTAAGGGCTCATTGGCGAGGGTAGAGTTCGTACAGGCCAATCTAGCAAGAGGCTACGCGGCCACCAAGGACCTCCTAAATAAGGCGGCCATGAACGGGGTGGCAGTTATGCTCCTCCAAGAACCCTATGTAGGCGCTAAAGGCTACTTGTCATGCAGCTCGCGTGTAGTTCAATGCAGAACGGGTACGCAGCCTGTTAAAGCTGCCGTCGTCGTTTCCGACCCTTCCTTGTCTATTTCTGTAAACCCTGACCTTGTCACAAAAAATATTGTCGCCGTTACAATAGACATGGGAAATTTAAAAATAGGAGTCATTAGTGCGTACCTCGAGGGGGATGTCGACGTCGAAGTACAGCTCAGCGAAGCATCTAGGTGCCTGGAAGCTCTTAACACGAAAGACATCATCCTAGGAGGGGACCTCAACGCGAAGAGCCCCTGGTGGGGCTGCGACACGGAGGATCGGAGGGGCGCGGCGGTTGCGGACATGTTCCTCGCGGAGGACCTGAGAGTGCTCAACCGGGGAGACACACCTACATTCCATATACACCGAGGTGACCGACTCTACTCCAGCATCGTGGACGTCACGGCTGTATCGGCCACCGTCCTTCCGAAGACAGCAGACTGGAGGGTAGATCCAGAGTTCTCCGACCTGTCAGATCACAGGCCGATCCGCTTCAGTATCATAGTTGGTCCTCGGGGCGCCCCGCAACGCGGGGCGGTAACGAGGATCTACAGCACAGCCAAAGCGGACTGGCCGAAGTTCGGAGAGCACCTGACCGCCAACCTCAACACCCATAACATCAGTGAGAGGACCATTGCGGAGGCTGCAACAGCCGAAGAATTGGACGCAGTCGTCAAAAGGCTAACTGAGGCTGTGGCCTGCACCTGTAGCGAGACCATTCCAGCGGTGAAGGGAAAGCGCTGGAAGAAGGCCGCACACTGGTGGACCCCCCACCTGGAGGACCTTAGGGGCACTGCCACGCGATTTCGCAGGAGGTATAGAAATGCCTGCCCCAGACGCAAGCAAACCGTCCTGCAGGACTACTTAAGAGCCAGGACGGAATATAAGGATGCTATAACATCTGCGATCACAACGAGCTGGAAGAGCTTCTGCTCGCGACAGGAGAAGGAGAGCATGTGGCAGTGCATCTATAGAGTATTGAAAGTGTGTGGAGAAAGTAAGGAGGAAGGGCTGCTTCGCTGTCCGCAGCGCGGGACAATCCTGACGGCCGCTGATTCCGCAGAGCTACTGGCTGCGACCTTCTACCCGGAGGACGACCCTGAATCCGACGATGCACCCCAAGCACTCACGCGCAGAAACGCAAACAACATCATCAAGCGGCTGCAGGCGATACCGATGGAAAATACCAGGTTATTTACCACCCAGGAAGTTAGAGCAGTCCTGCACGGTATGAGTCCCAAAAAGGCGCCGGGGGAGGATGGCTTCACTGCGGACATCTGTCAACAGATAGAGGCACACCAGCCTAACATACTCCTAGCGCTGCTCAACAGGTGTCTGAAGCTAGGACATTTCCCGAAAACCTGGAAGAAGGCTATTATCAAGGTTATACCCAAGCCTGGGAAGGGAAGTTATGATACCCCCAAGGCATACAGACCCATCGGACTCCTTCCGGTCCTGGGGAAGATCCTAGAGAAGGCGTTTGTGAATAGGCTTACTCACTTTCTGGGCGCCAACAAGAAGCTCAGCGATAGACAATACGGGTTCACCCCGCAAAGAAGCACGGAGGACGCCCTCTACGACGCCATGGCGCTGGTCAGAGATGGCATTAATAACCGGAAGCTGGTTGTCATGGTGTCACTCGACATAGAGGGGGCGTTCGATAACGCGTGGTGGCCGCGTATAATCGTCGAATTGTCGTCGCGCGGAGTTGATCAGACATTGCTCAAGCTTATTCAAAGCTACCTGTCAGACCGGGAAGTAGAGCTGCGATATGCCAACCACAGGATAAGTAGGCGCACTACAAAGGGATGCATCCAAGGGTCAACATGTGGGCCCATATTATGGAATGTTTTCTTGGATCCTCTGCTCCAGGACGCCAGGCGGCTTAAGGCCCACATGCAAGCTTTTGCAGATGACCTGCTTATAATAGCACAGGGGAACACCGCGACAGAGGTGGAGGAGTCCGTCGCTTCGGCCCTTGAACTCGTAACCTCATGGAGTAGGAACTCGAAGATAAGATTTGCGGCTCAGAAGACACAGGCATTGCTCTTGACACGAAAGCTGAAATATGACCAGCCACTTATATTCATGGAAGGTACCCCCATAACGTTTTCCACGAGCCTCAAAATACTGGGGCTTACTATTGATCGGAGTCTAAACTTCGTAGCACACATCGAGGCAGCCTCCAGGAAAGCAATAAATCTTCACAAGATGATTTCTACAACCGCGAGAGCAAACTGGGGCCTCAACAGTGAGGTAATTAAAACCCTCTACCACGCGGTCATTGAGCCTACCATTCTATATGCAGCCAATGTTTGGGGAACCTCGGGAGCAAAAAAGGAATGCAAGCGTAGGCTAGATAGAACTACCCGACAGTTCTCCATCCTCATCGCCAAGGCGCACAGGACGGCCTCGCTCACCGCTACGGCTGTACTCGCTGGGATTCTTCCTCTTGACCTCAGGGCCCAGGAGCAGGTCAAACTGTACGAAGCCAAAAGGGGCAGAGAAGTAGTCGCGCTCTGCGGAAGACCACTGGAGACGAAAGTGAGTCCCTACGACCTTCCGGACCCGGCGGAACGTTTGGCCCTCGAGGTTGGGGAAATTAGAGTACCGGAGGATATGGCGAAACTGGAGGAGGGATGGAGCCAAATATTCACAGATGGTAGTAAGATTGAAGGTAGAGTGGGTGCCTCGGTGTCTCAATGGGTAGATGGCAGGGAAGAAGTGCACGCCCGATTTAGATTATACGACGGCTGCAGCGTATATCAAGCTGAACTGTCTGCCATCTACAAAGCGCTCAAAATGGTAGGCAAACAACGTAACCGTAGAAGACACTACATAATAAGCGACTCGCTCTCCGCTCTACAAACTATCCAGGACTGCGGCACACTCCATCATATTGCAGTTAACATAAGAGCGGAGCTCGCTAGCCTCCGGAACGGGGGAGTCGAAATTAAGTTATTCTGGATAAAGGCACACTCTGGCTTTCCGGGTAACGAAAGAGCTGACGAACTCGCTAAACAAGGAGCTCTATATGATAAGCGAGCACCGGAATATGACCGTTGCCCCCTGTCCTTCGTGAAGCGCCTCATCAGGACCGAAACCCTAGACGCGTGGCAGACACGGTTCCTAGAGGAAGAAACAGGAGCAACTTTGAAGATTTTCGTTAGCGACGTGCGACAAGCGCACAAGGTCTTTCGGGGTACGCACTATGACAACTTGGGCGCCCAACTGTTTACAGGTCACGGGGGTATACGAGCGTACCTGTTTCGGTTCGGTTTATCCAACACCCCGTCCTGCGTCTGTGACGACGAATCGGAGGAAACAGTGGAGCACATTTTGATCGACTGCCCCCGATTCGGAAGGTTAAGGTATGACTACGAGCAAAGGATGGGATGCCTGATGGACCGAGCGGGAATAAAGGAAGCGTTCGGGGACGACAACGGCAGGGAAGAGTTATTGGCCTTCTGCCGTTCGGTGATGCGGACAGCAGCCAGGGCCAATGGCTCTACCGTAGTATAGCTAGTAATAAAGTAGATTATAGATTAAAGTTAAGAACGGCACAATAATGTAGTAATAGTTAGTAGCGCCGCTAGGATTTTAATAGAGCACAATGTATAATTAGTATAATTAGTCATTAGCATTGTAATTGTAACTTTAATTCGAATACTTTTGTGGTCTTTTGAACACTTACTTGTATAATACTGTAATTGTAGTTGTAATGATATCTAGGTTTATAATGCACTAACAGTAATCAACCCATTATTTGCACAATGTAGTTGACTGGTACATGTCAGCTGCATTGGGCAAATGATCGGCTGCGCATAGCTGCGCCTAATAGAATTGTATAAAATATTGAATTGTTATTTATTTCATATTATTAGAAGCAATGTCATCCATAACGCCTAATCTGGCGCAAATATGCTGTATTGTTTAAGTATAAATAACTCATGTATAACCAGACTAATACATCTTAGTCGTAAAACATTAGCTGTACAATAGGTTGCCGAACGGTTAAGCTTATGATACATATTATAGTTAGCTCATTGTAGTATAAAATTTTTGTTTATATTTAGTGTGGTAGTTAGTATGAACTAACCTAGATGTAGCACTAGCCTATAAGAGGGGAACACAAAAAAATAAAAAAATAAAAAAAAAAAAAATAAAAAAAAAAAAAATAAAAAAAATAAAAAAAAAAAAAAAAAAAAAAAAAATAAAAAAAAAAAAAAAAAAAAATAAAAAAAAAAAAAAAAAAAAAAAAAAAGTATCATTTACCAAGTAAAAAATTAATATAAAGAGATAAAGGGTGCTGCATCAGCAAAAGCAGCAGAAAAGACAGATAAAAAAAAAAAAAAAAAAAAAAAAAAAAAAAAAAAAAAAAACTTTTTTTTTTTTTTTTTTTTTTTTTTTTTTTTTTTTTTTTTTTTTTTTTTTTTCGAGGGGAAATGCCTGCCGCATACCGCCACATCACGGGCTTGCGAAGATGTGTCGGTGATGTGGGGCTCGCACCCACTAAAACCCCCCGGCGTCCGCCACCTGCCCTATTGCCCTGCCGCAGGAATCGCCATTAGCATGACCACTACGACGCGGGCGGGCTTGGTCCGTCAAACGAGACAGTCCTCGCCTACGTGTTGGGGTGCCATTTGCTCCCCCTTCCTCCCGTGCCCTCCAGTGTGAGGGGTGCGCAGGACGCGGCGCACTTCCTTCACAGGCCTGTTCCTGGTCGGGCGACAAACTGCCCACGCTCGTCGCCCGCAGGCCACAATTCAAGGGGGGCGGAGGTCATTGGCAGCGTATGCTCTACGCCGCCGCCCAGCACGCCTCCTGCGAGCAGGATTAGTGCTGGTCTCCTCGCGCTCTCTTTCTGCCGCCTCCTTCACTGTCAGTACAGTGTCACAGAAGGTGACCATAGCCACCCAGGCGCTCTCCCTCTCGACCATGGCCGATACCACGGCCGGGAGCGAGAGCGCCCCTCCTCCGATCTCAGCGGCCAACTGCTGCCGCTGCACACCCCAGGCCGGACACACCAACAAAGTGTGGGAGGCCGAATCCTCCGGGTCACCGCAATGGTGGCACTCCGCCGTCTCCTCCCGACCGATCCGGCACAGGTACCGTCCAAAGCAGCCGTGCCCAGACAGCACCTGTGTCAGTCGGTAGGTGAGTACCCCGTGCCGCCTCTTGACCCATTGCCAGAAAACCGGCATAATGGCCTCAATGACGGCATGTCCGGCACTAGGCTGGCTCAACAGCCCGCGCCACTCCTCCAAAACCGCTCTCTGGAGCTCCTTCCGCCGAGCCCCCAATGCTCCAGGCTCCGAGTTGACGTCCCTACGCAAGCCATAAGCAATGGCTAGGGCTTTTGCCTCGAGGTGCCATGGCGGCATCCCAGCCAGCAGGGTGGCTGCCTCATAGCCGATTGTGCGGTACCCCCGAGCGACTCTAATGGCCAGCACGCGCTGTGGTCGGCGCAAGAGCGCAATGCTGCCGGCCGTCAGGCACTCAGCCCAAATCGGGGCCCCGTAAAGGGCTTGCGACCGCACTATGCCCGCATAAAGCTTCCGGCAGGAAGCTTCCGGTCCGCCAAGATTAGGCAGGAGCCCAGCCAGCGCCCCCGCAGTTCTAACTAACCTGGGAGCGAGGTTCTTAAAATGGGGCTCAAACCGCCAGCGGCTGTCCAACAGTAGACCCAGGTATCTCAGTTGTTTGTTAATGGAAATACGGACGCCCCCCACCACAATGTGGGCATTGGGAGGTGGAGGATTCCTGGGTCCATGGAACGCCACAGCCTCCGTCTTGTGGAGAGCCACACTCAGCCCGAGTTGTCGGATCTTGCCGACAATTTGGGACACACCCGCCGTCGCCAGGACTGCCGCGTCCCGGTGCGTTCTCGCACGTGCCGTGATCAGCGTGTCGTCCGCGTAGCACGTTACTGCCACTCCCGGCAGCAACGCACCACGCAGGACCCAATCGTATGCAATGTTCCACAAGAGGGGCCCTAGGACCGACCCCTGTGGAACACCACACACCACGCTTCTCTCGCCCCATTGCTCCTGACCAGGGTAGGCAATGCGTCTCTCTGTCAGGTAATCCCTGATGGTACAGCGGAGGTAATGCGGGACCGCATGGTACGTCAGGGCCGCCATGATCGTACTGTACGGGATGGAATTGAAAGCGTTGGCGATGTCTAGTGACACCGCCAACAGCACCCCTCCGCCAGTGGTAGCCTCCGCCGCCATCGCCCCAACCCTCCGAATGGCATCGATAGTAGACCTACCCGACCTAAAGCCAAACTGGCAGTCACTCAAGTCGGGCCCCACCCGCGTTAGATGCTCGACTAACCTGCCAGCGATGATTCTCTCAAAGAGTTTGGCTATTTCGTCGAGCATCACCAACGGGCGGTAGGCCGACGGTGAGTCTGCCGGTCGTCCCTCTTTTCTGATCAAGACTAACTTTCCGGTCTTCCACAACTGTGGAAACCGGCCCTGCCTCAAGCAGCCCGAATACAGCGCCCGCAGCCGAGGCCCGAGCGCCCCGATAGCCAGGACCAACACCCGTCCCGGAACACCATCGGGCCCGGGCGCCACCTTCTTTGCACGAAGCCTGCGGACCGCAATGTCCATCTCCGCATCAGACACCGCAGGTACCACAGGATCGCGTGGCGGCGTGCCATAGCCCGGCGGCCGAAACATGGCAGGCGGCGTGTGCTCCGCTTCCGCCGGAAACAGGCCCGCCAACACTTCCTCCACCTGCCGCGGCTCCATGGAGCTGGTCAGCGGCGGAGCCCAGGGGCGCAGTTTATTTCGCGCCATTCTGTAGGGCCGGCCCCACGGATCAGCGTCGAGGGACGCCAACAGCTCCTCTCGGGCCCGCACTTTCGCCCTAAGAATAGCGTCCCGCAACACCCTTCTCGCAGCCCCGTATGCGGCATAGAGTTCCTCCTCTCTTTCCGTTGGACCGACGGCTGTATGACGTTCCCCCCACCTTCGGTACCTCCACCTTCGATACCTGGTGTACTGGCGGCGCGCCGCCACGCAAGCCCGGCGAAGCTGCGCGATATCCGACGACCACCAGTACACCTGTCGCCTACCAGGAACTCCCTGCCGCACACGGGGCATAGCCGCGTCACAAACCGCCGTCAGTGCCTCCCTAAACCATACTGCCTCCCGCTGCACATCGAAAGGGGCTACCGGAGCCGAGACCCAGGACTGCACGTCGGCAGCCTCCAGCAGGGCCTCCGCATCCATACGGGCCAGCGACCACCGAGGGCCAGACTCACCCCTTATGTCCCGTCTCACGTTGCGAGACCGGGCCGAGACACTGAATCTGATATACCTATGATCAGACAGTGTCTCCACCGAGTCAGCAACCCGCCAACCCCGCACACGCCGCGCCAAGTCAGGGCTGGCAAAGGATATGTCTACTATCGAGCCGCCATTCTGCCTGACACATGTGAAAGTTGCCCCCCTATTGAGCACCTCTAGGCCACACTCAACGGCCCACTCCTCCAGTAAAGCGCCCCTCGCGTCAGTCACAGGTGAACCCCACGCCGAGGATTTGGCATTAAAATCCCCCATGACCAGAACCGGCCGAGATCGGGAAACAAACGCGCCTAGACCCGTCAAGAAATTCTCGAAATCGGCGAGATGCCGGTTGGGAGAGAAGTAAGCCCCAACGATGACCACGCTCCCGACGCGAGCAGCAACATAGCCCCGATTCCTATGCACTCCCTCCAATGACCGGCCCGCAGCCTGCGACACCGCGATTGCCACAAGCCCGTCCATGTCCCCTGCCCAGTTGACCGATAGCGGCACAAAATACGGCTCAGCCACCACCGCCACATCAATCGACCACTCCGCCATGGACTGGACAAAAAGGTCCTGCGCCCTGGCGGAGTGATTGACATTTGCTTGGAGGAGACCAATAGGCGTATTATCCATTATTGGTCTCCATCCTTTCTACCGCCTTGGAGCCCTGTGCAGCGGAAGGTGGCGGCATCCGCCACCCCGACCGCGCTAGATTCCCTACTCCCTCCGACTGCGACGGGCAGCCTCTAGAGCCTGCCAGATGGTCGGCAGGCTTGTCAGCCTTCTCGCAAACGAGACAGTGCGGAGAGGCGACGCATTCACCAGCTTTGTGACCCTGCTCCCCACACCTATAGCAACGGTCACCGCATTCAATGCCAGCCGAGCACCGAACGCCCGGATGGCCCTCCAACCGGCACCGGAAGCACCTCATGGGCTTCGGCTTGAGGAGTCTCACCTCCGCCGACACCCAGCCGACGAGTAGTTTTTTACTGGCGAGCTTGCGGGCCGCCTCCACGGGGCAGCTAACCACAGCCGCACCGAGACCGTTGTAGTCTCGGCGAATCTGCCCAGCTTTAACATGAGCAGCGGAACAGTCCCCGCTCTTTGCGACCGCGGCTATCAACTCCTCCACTGTTATGGAGTCATCCAAACCACTGACCCGCAGACTGGCACATTTTACGGGTCTTGTGATTCGGATCTCCTCCTCCGACAGATGCTCACGCAGCCGCTGCGCCAACGCATCCGCCTTCAGAGCACTCTCAGCTCCGGGGATCTCAAAAAGGTGAGCACCAGTAACCGTGCGCCTGCACTTAACCCCCTCAATGCCAAGCGCCCCGATGTCGATACACGACCTGGCATTGTGAATCAACGCGGCATATGTCATGCCGCACTTCTCCGCCTCCGGTTGTAGGGTCATTACTACCGCCGCAGAACGCGGAGCACGAAGACTCCTCCGCTGCCTTGCCCTAACTTTCTTGGCCGCCTTCCTGGCAGCCTCTTTGGCGCCAACCCTTTGCCAAACTCCATCCCGAGCTTGCGGAGCCCCCTGCCGCTGGGGCACCGCAGAAGCCGCCGACTGCTGCTCCCGACTAGCCCCCTTCTTCTTCTTCTTCTTCTTATTCTTATTCTTCTTCCCCTTCTTTTTCCCGTCAGCCACAGGAGGCTCCGAGACAGCCGACGTCGACGGCACTGGTTCAGCGACAACAGCCACCCGAGGGGTCCTCGCAGCCTCACATGCAGCAGGACGAGCCGCAGCCTTCTCCGCGTATGTTGGCACCGGTCTCGGCGGTGCCGATCTCGAGTCCGACGCTAAAGGTGGGCGGAGGATCTTATTCTCCAAAAACGAAACCCTCTGCAGAACCTTGCCAATCTCCTCGCGGAACACTTGAGCCAAGTCTACAGCCTCGGCAGCCTTGGGGGCCGCTGGCTCCTCCGCAGCGTTCCCCACCACCATAGCCTTGATGCAGTCCAGCTCCTTTTGTAACTCGCCCATTTGCCGTCTAAGGCGCGCGTTTTCCACTTGCAAGCGGCGCACCTGGTCTGAGGCAGTGCGGGAAAATATCTCCTCCGCAACCTCAGAGATGCAGTACGCCGCCTCCTTCAACGCCTTTTGATTAGTGCCCTTTAAACCCTTGGACACTCTGGCCACCTCCCTGATGCTGGAGATTGACTCCTCCAACCGAGTCTTCAGCCCCTCAGCAGACAGTTCATCCGCATCGAGCCGCTCCGATGCACGGACTGCCGCCCGAGCGATACGATCGGTGTCCGTAGATTGCGCCGCCTCATAAGCCAACTTGCTTGCCTCCTCCAACTTTCCTTCAAGAGAGCTCGCTCGCTTGGCTGCCTCCAATGCCTTCTTCGCCCGCCACTGACCAACGTATTGGCCCGTGGTAGGAGGGCGCCCTCTACCACGCTTCGGCGCAGCCTCCGACTCCTCAGCGCCCGAGCCGGAGCCCGAGCCAGAACCACTAGCGCTTTCGCGCCTTCGCCTCTTGCGCCACTTGACGCCGCCGCCACAGATGGTGCTGGCGCTGGTATAAGAGTCCGCATCAGATGCAGACATGTCCTCCTCCTTCTTATCTTTGGTTTTTAAATTTGATCTATCCATACTTGATCCCACGAGTGTGGGGGAAATAAACCGTCGACCCGGGCGGAGCCCCCTGCACCCGGGCAAGCCTACATACACCGAGGGGTCGGCCGGTACCTCGGGTTGCCGCACATAGCAGCCGGGTTATTTTTTATAGTGGTTGTCTTCCACGCGGCCCAGCCGGCGAAGGCAAGGCCCCCGTCCCGCCGTAGAGCCGAAGCTCATCGTTGGCGGCTACGGGTTCGCCGCCGGTGGCCCGAAACACGGACCAAGCCTGGAGACGGTGCAACCGCACACCAGGCCCGACGACTGGGAAGGGAGAAATGGAAAGGACAAAAGGAAAGGGAAGGGGAAGGAAAGGATTGATAATGGAATGGGATGATATGAAGATGAAGCGCGCGCGTGGGTGACTTTACGCGCACGACTATGGGGTGACATGAAGATGAAGCGCGCGCGTAGGTGACTTTACGCGCACGACTATGGGATGACATGAAGATGAAGCGTGCGCGTGGGTGACTTTACGCGCACGACTATGAGATGATATGAAGATGGAGCGTGCGCGTGGGTGACTTTACGCGCACGACTATGGGATGACATGAAGATGGAGCGTGCACGTGGGTGACTTTACGCGCACGACTATGGGGTGACGTGAAGATGAAGCGTGCGCGTGGGTGACTTTACGCACACGACTACGGGGTGATATGAAGGTGAAGCGCGCGCGTGGGTGACTTTACGCGCACGACTGCCGCGCGTTACAGGCTTAACCATCCCAGGTAAAAACGGGCACTGGGAGTGCGAATCCCCCCTAGGGCCCACAACGCCAAAGAGCGCTGTGCCCGAGCCTGCTTCTGTCCCAACGTCCCCCCCAGGAACCGGGGAGGTCGGAAGATCAGAAGCAGCTCCCCCAACAAAACGACGACGCCAACTTGCCCCTCCACCCCCCAGAAACCAGGGAGTGACGGGGCAACCGGCAACACCACTTTCCCACCACGCCCCTCTCTTGGGCAAAATCATCACGCACGCTGCTCCCAGCACCCCCCAAAGGGGCCAAAAGCACCTATGGTGATGCAGTATTCCCCTCTGTAAAGGGCACTGGGAGCAGCTCCTACTGTGACTAGTCCTCCTCTAGGGCCCACAACGCCAAAGAGCGCTGCGCCCGAGCACGCCTCCGTCCCGCCGTCCCCCTGAACCCAGAGACTTTGAGGACACCAGGGAAGCCGCTCACCCAAAACGGAAACACAGCACCGAGAGGTGCCGCGCCCGTTCGCAACGCCACCTTGCCCCTCAGCCCCCCCAGGGCAATCTCGGTAGCGCCGCGCTTCCTCCACGCCCCTCTCTTGGGCAAACGTTGCGTGCGCTGCCCCCGCCCCCTCCGAATACGAAGAGGGCGGGAAGCAACACCGCAACGCAATCCCCCCCGCCCCGCGCCAGGTTATTCGCCATCGCCAACAAGAAATCCCACAGGAGAAGTTATTGACGATGCCCAGGGTGCACCGGCCCAGACCCATCACTTTACCAGGCCAGTCCGAAGACATGCCAAGGGAAACCGATGGGGTGGGCACACGAGGAGGTTACCTGACCCAGCACCCCAACCTAACCTAACCTTTTTTTTTTTTTTTTTTTTTTTTTTTTTTTTTTTTTTTATCGCAGGGAAAACCCTTTATGGGTACCCGTCCGCGTTCGGGGGACGCGGAGGGGTTATGTCGGAGTCCTTGATCCATCAACACTCGGGGCCGTAGCCCCGGCTGTTGATGGACCAAGTGTACCGACTAAAAACCCTGCGGTGACACCGTCTTCGTCGCGAGTGTCGGGGACCACGGGATCGCTGTTAGGCACGCACCGCGGCCCCGACGCGACCTGCCCTGTTGAGGGCCCACCTTGGGAGTCCAGCTCCCTGCGTACTTTCGTACGTCCTTCCCCTACGTAGACGCCGCGTTGATGTCACCCAACGCGGCGTCTCCCTCTCGAGCTGGGAGGTAGACTCCCCCGAGTCTGCCACCCAGGTAATTCGGTAGAGACACCCGTGTACCCGGACTTTGACATCCGAGGCCATGGGTATCTCCACGCCCCCTCGCGCCACACGCGCGCGAACCGTCCAGCCGCCGCCGCGCCGCCCCTCTGGCGGCATGCAGCAGCAGCCGGTCGGCCCGGTTCGGCCGGGCTAGGGACCCGAAGGGGCCCCACCGCCCAGCAGGTGGTCGGGAGATTACGCAAACCTACACCGACCACCGGACCACCAAGCCGATCTGCGCCACACCTCTAAGGGCAGGCGCCCGAACGGCTCCCTACCAGGGGCGGCGCCACCTGCTGCACCCAACTCTCTCTCCCAAGGGAGAGCGAGGGGGCAACCAGGCGCCACACCCACACCCTTGCGCCTAAAAGGCGCGTGAGCCTTCCAGCCACCACTGCGCCGCCCCTCTGGCAGCAAGCAGCAGCGGCCGGTCGGCCCAGCACGGCTGGGATAGGGACCCAAAAGGGCCCCACAGCCCAGCGGGCGGTCGGGAGGTCATTCCCTCTACAAAAATGCACGGCGCACACTAGCGCCGCGCTGACCTCGACCGACCACCCAAACGACAGGCGCCACCTGCTGCACCCCACGGAGGGGCGCAACCAGGCGCCACAACCTTCCGGCTAAAGCCGGGGGAAAAAGGAAAGGGGGGGGGACGGGACCGAGCGGGGAAGGGGTAAGCGCATGACTGTTTCTGTTATGTCTGTTCAGAAGGACCAGACCAATAGCAGGCAGCAACCGCGAGCAGGATACAGTCACACTTGCCTTGGGGATCGTCGCGACCGTGCGCTACTCCCAAGACCACGCCAAATTGCTTGCCGGGACAGACAAGCAAAATAGGCGAGAAGCTATACCACTGCGCCTCGAAGGACGCGTGTGGTGGGATAGCCTTTCGCCCGCCCAACCTAACCTTTTTTTTTTTTTTTTTTTTTTTTTTTTTTTTTTTTTTTATCGCAGGGAAAACCCTTTATGGGTACCCGTCCGCGTTCGGGGGACGCGGAGGGGTTATGTCGGAGTCCTTGATCCATCAACACTCGGGGCCGTAGCCCCAGCTGTTGATGGACCAAGTGTACCGACTAAAAACCCTGCGGTGACACCCTCTTTGCCGCGTAGTATCGGGGACCACGGGATCGCCGTTAGGCACGCACCGCGGCCCCGACGCGACCTGCCCGGTGAGGGCCCTCCCTGGGAGCGTGTAAAGGGCGCTCCCTTTTTCCCCTATTTGACGCCATGCTGGTGTCACTCAGCACAGCGTCTCCCCCGCGAGCTGGGCAGCAGACTCCCCCGAGTCTGCCACCCAGGTGATTTCGTTGGCGGTGCCCAGGGCTTAGTCCATGGGCACCGCCACATTCTGCGCCTCAGGGGCGCCAGAGACGGCCAACTGCGCCCGAGCTAATGCATCGGCCGCAGCCGAACCCCCCCTACGTCGTCGGCCGGGCTTTCGGGCCGGACAAACCCTGCCGCCCAGCAAATGTCCGGAGGGTCCTCCGGCCGCGGCGCATATGGTGCAGTGCGGTGCGGCTTTGCAGCCGGAAGCCTTGTGGCCCAGCTGCCCACACCGGAAGCACTGAGCGCCTCGGTCCTCCTCGGCACGGCACTGTTCGCGCACGTGCCCAGCCTCAAGGCAGCGGTAACACCTCATCGGCCTCACCTCCAGCAGCTTAATTCGCGCAGAGGTGAAGCCGACAAGGAGCCTGTCCGCCGCCGCCACTTTCTTGGCTGCCTCAATGGGGCAGCTAACCACTATCGTGCCTAGGGGCGTTCGGTCGCGCAACACCTCCCCCGTCTTTACCGCCTCGACCGGACATCCCCCGGCACGGGCCATCGCCTCCGCGACGTCCTCTTTCGTGACGGAGTCGTCCAGGCCCACCAGGCGCAAGGAAGCGCGCTTGGTGGGCCTGTACACCACCACACCTTCCGCAGCCAGCGCCGCGCTCATCGCGGCCGCGAGGGCGTCCGCCTTAGGGCCGCTATCGGCCCCCGGCACTTGTATGAGGCGAACCCCTGTCGCCCCCACCTTAAATACGGGGTTCTCGATTCCGAGATCCCGCGGATTCACAGCCTGCCGCGCCCGGGTCATTATAGAGGCATATGTGATGCCGCGATCTTCCGCATCCGGCGGCAGCTTTATGGCCACCGCAGCCGAGCGAGGCGGCCGCAACTTAGGTTTGCGCTTTTTATTTCTTCGCGCTTGTGCTTGCGCCGTCGGCTCCACAGACTGCACTGGTTTAGCAGCCTGTGCGGGCTTTTTCGCCTTTCCCCGCTTTCCCACCACAGCCCACGGCTTCTCCGTGGCGCTTTCGGGAGCAGGTGGTGAGGGCGGGGGGCCGGACTCAGTGTACGCCAGCGTGACGGGTGCCGGCGTTGGTGGTCGGGGAGGGGGCCCCTTCCTCGTTCTGGCTTTCGCCTTTTTCCCCTTTTTTGGAGAGGGTGCCGCGGTGGCTGTCGTTGCAGTCATAGGGGCTTTCGGAGCCTCTACTTCCGTCGGTCCGGTTGGCCGATCGGAGGCCAAGGGCGGGCGGATCCGCGGCTCCGGCAGGAGCCGCCCCTCCAGTGCTGCAAAGCGGGCGTCGAGCATCACCCCGACGCTGTCAATGATGCACCTGCGCACCTGCTCCAGATCCAGCTCCGGGGTTGCTCTCGCCGCCGCCAGGGGGGCCCTCAATATTGGGGATGCTACCACGGGGGCCGTCGCCGCGGGGGAAACAGCCACGGCGGCCGCCGCCGTGGGGGATACCGCTGGGGGCGAGGTCGGGCGTGGAGGCGTGAAGGAGGTCTGCAAATATGCGACCTGGTCCTTGTACCACCCGGCCAGCCTCTTAAGCCGGGCGATCTCAGCCTCCGCCTTCCTCAGCGCCTCGGGGACCGACTCCTCGTAGATGCCCTCGACTGCGCCCTTGATGGCGCTGGCGGCATCCTTGAGGGCCCTTACGTGGGTCCCCTTTAAGTTTTTGGAAGAGCCGGCCACATACAGGATACTCTGCACTTCCTTGAGCGCAGTATCCTTGTGGCCGGTCGCCCCGATCGTCTCTACTGCACCCGCAGTGCAGTTTTGTGGGCCGCCTGTCTCGGCAGCCTCCTCCTTCCGGGTGGCACTTGCGGAGGCCGCCTCCCGCTCGGATTGATGCCTGAGCCTCTCTCCTTCCTTGGCGAGTTGCGCCATTGCCTCCGCGTGGCCGACGTAGAGTCCCGACGAGGGCGGTCGACCCCTGCCGCGCGGCATCCTGGCCACTTTTTGGGCTACCTCGTCTGAGCTTGACGGCTCCGGGACACGGGGCCGCTTCTGGCTCAGGCCCGCGCCCTCATGCTCGAGGCACGTGGCCGAGCCGTCCGAGTCCGACACGTCGGACCACGAGGCGTCTTCATCCGACACCCCACAGGCCTCATTGAGGGCGGTCTCCCATTCTTGGGCAGCCAAGATAGCCTGGGTGCCCTCTGACAGCACGTCGTCGTCGTCAGAGTCAATTGTTGGCTCCGACGGCCTCGACGGAGCCGCCTTTCTTCCTTCCGTCGCTAATTCGGGGCGCCTGTTCTCCAAGCGCTCAACAAGCACAACGGGTTTCCAATTCGATTTAGCATACTCATTGTCCGGTATGGATAAGCCATGGTCGTTTGATCGATGTAACAGAGTGCCCCCCCCAGAATACGAGGGGCAGCCAGAGCCCGAAGGCCCTGGGGAGGATTCTCCGACCTGGGACAGGCCGGTACCTCCCTGGGGTATTGTCTCTTTTTTTTGTGACATCTTTCATTGGTTGGTGCTGATCCACAGCTTCGAGCGCTGGGCGGAGTTTCACCCCTCCGCCTTTCAGCCGCGGCACGCTAACCGCGGTATTGGGCACCTAGAGCCAGCAGACCTCTCAACGCCAGCTGAACAAAACAACACACAACGCTCGCGCCCGGCTCTCTCTTCAAACGGAGAGGACCGGGAGCGAACGACTCAAACGACCTTTCGAATCCGAGCAATTGAAGGCTCCCAGTCCCTCCTCGAGCGAGGAGTGACGGGAACGACACAACCGACCCTTCAACAAAAGACGCGCCACCTGCTGCACCCGACCCTCTCCAAAACGGAGATTGAAGGGGGCAGCTAGGCGCAACCAAACTTCCGGACAGAACCGGGGGACATGGGGGGAGGAAAAGGAGGGATGGGACCGAAAATTAGGGAAAGGTAGCGCATGACTGTTTCAGTTATGTCTGTTCAGAAGGACCAGACCAATAGCAGGCAGCAACCGCGAGCAGGATACAGTCACACTTGCCTTGGGGATCGTCGCGACCGTGCGCTACTCCCAAGACCACGCCAAATTGCTTGCCGGGACAGACGAGCAAAATAGGCGAGAAGCTATGCCACTGCGCCTCGAACGACGCGTGTGGTGGGATAGCCTTTCGCCCGCCCCCGCCCAACCTAACCTAACCTAACCTTTTTTTTTTTTTTTTTTTTTACGGGGGGAAATGCCTAGCGCATACCCCCGGGCCGAGGGCACGGCCCGGGTGGTTATGTGGGGCTCGCACCCACTAAAACCCCCCGGCGTCCTACTGCCCTTTTGCCGGGCCACAGGAATCGTCACTGGCATGACCTCTGTGGCACCGGCGGGCTCGGTCCGCATATAGGCGCGGACCTCGACAAATGTAGGGGGGAGTTCGGTCTCCCCCTACCGCCTGTTGAAGGCTGCGCGGACGCAGCGCTATTTCGGCGCGGGCCTGCTAAGTGCTAGGGCGCCGGGGTGCCCTCCCCGACGCCTGCAGGCCGAGATTACGGTGGGCGAAGGTCGTTCCGGGCGTAGTCCCTGCGCCTTCGCCCAACGCGCCGTCTGCGAGCGGGATTGGAGGACAACTCCTCCCGCACCCGCTCTGCCTCCTCCTTCGCGGACATGACGGCCTCGCAGAAGGCCGCCATTGCCGCCCAGGCGCTCTCGCTCCCAACCATGGATGATATCACGGTCGGGAGCGACAGCGCCTGTACCCCTGCACCGAGCGCTCCGGCGAGCCGGCGCCGCTCGGCATCCCATGCCGGGCACACCAGCAACGTGTGCGCCGCCGTGTCCTCTGGGGCCGCACAATGGTGGCAGCGCTCCGCCTCCTCACGACCGATCCGCCACAGATACCGCCCGAAGCAACCATGCCCGGACAGTACCTGCGTCAGACGGTACGTGAGGACGCCGTGTCGTCGCCCCAGCCACTCCCAGAAGACTGGCAGCAGCGCAGCGATGACGGCGTGACCGGCAGTGGGATGGGCGAGCTTGATCCGCCAGCTCTCCAGCGCGGCTCGGTGCAGCTCTATCCGCCTCGCTCTCGGGGCGCCGGGATCCCGGATGTTGTTGGGATCCCTACGCCAGGCATAAAGCTCAGAGAGCGCCTGTGCCTCCAGCTCCCACGGAGGCGTACCGGCAAGGAGTGTCGCCGCCTCGAAACTGATGGTGCGGTACCCTCGGGCGATCCTGACGGCCATGACCCGCTGCGCGCGGTGCAATAGCACCACGTTTCGGGCCGTCAGGGCGCCCGCCCAGATTGGGGACCCATACAAGGCCTGGGACCGCACCACCCCCGCATAAAGCCTCCTCGCCGAAGATTCCGGCCCGCCTAAATTTGGTAGGAGCCTCGATAAGGCCCCTGCTGTTGCCATCAGGTTTGGCGCTAGTGCGGCAAAGTGCGCCCTAAAGGACCAGCGCCCGTCCAAGAGTAGGCCCAAATACTTGATTTGGGCCGAGATGTTAATGCGCTGCCCCCCGACAATGATGTGAGCGTCAGGGGGGGGCCGGTTTCTGGGGCCGTGGAACGTTACGGCCTCGGTCTTGTTGAGGGCCACCTCCAGGCCGAGCCGCCTAATGCGCCCCACTACTTGGGCTACGCCGGCTGTGGCCAACAACGCCGCCTCCCTGTGACTCCGGGCCCTCGCGGTGACAAGGGTATCGTCCGCGTAGCACGTCACTGCCAGACCCGGCAGCAACGCGCCACGCAGGACCCAATCGTAGGCGATGTTCCACAGGAGCGGTCCGAGGACCGACCCCTGTGGAACCCCGCACCCGACGTTCCGCTCCTGCCACCGCGACGGCCCGGGGTAAATTATCCGCCGGTCCGCAAGGTAGTCCGTAATGGTCAAGTGGAGGTATTCGGGGACGCCGTGATATCGGAGAGCCGCGAGTATGGAGGGATAGGGGACGGAGTTAAAAGCGTTGGCGATGTCCAAGGACACCGCCAGAATCACCTCCCCCCGCTCCACGGCCTCCTCCGCCATTACTTGGACCCGCCTGATTGCGTCCACCGTGGACCTGCCTCGCCTGAATCCAAACTGGCACTCGTGCAGGTCCGGCCCCGTCTGAGAAAGGTGCTCGACGAGTCTGTCCGCAATCACTCTCTCAAAGAGCTTGCAGACCTCGTCGAGCAACACAATGGGGCGGTAGGCGGACGGCGAGTCTGCCGGGCGTCCCTCCTTCCTGATCAGGACCAGTTTCCCCAACTTCCAAAGCTGAGGAAACCGGCCCTGCCTGAAGCACTCGGTCCAGAGAGCCCTGAGACGGTGACCGAGCGGACCGTGGGACAGAACCCACACTCGGCCGGGGACTCCATCTGGCCCGGGTGCCACCTTCTTCGCCCGTAGTCTGCGGACGGCGGCGTTCAGCTCCTCTTCCGTAACTTCGGGAGCGGCTTCGCTCGACGACATGTTGGGTCCGGGTGTCCGGAACATTGCCGGAGCACTGGAAGCCGCTCCTTCCGGAAAAAGGGCCGACAGCACGCCATCCGCAAACGCCGGCGGCATGGTCTGCGTAAGGGGGGGCGTCCAGGGGCGGAGCTTGTTCCGCACCATGCGGTAGGGGCGTCCCCAGGGGTCGGCATCAATGCTGGCCAGGAGCTCATCGCGGGCCCGCGCCTTTGCGTCCGCAATCGCCACCTGCAATGCCGTTTTTGCAGCCCGGTAGACGGCATACAGCTCCTCCTCCCTGGGCGTCAGACCCGGTATAAGCGGTGGGTTCTGACGCCTTCTTCTCCGCTGTCTGGTGTACTGGCGGCGCGCAGCGACGCAGGCGCGTCGCAGTTGCGCAATTTCGCGCGACCACCAGTACACCTGTCGTCTGCGAGGAGCTGCATGCCGTACACGGGGCATGGCGGCATCGCAGATCGCCGTGGCTGCGGCTCTACACCACTCGGCCTCCCCTTGGATGTCGAACGGGGAGACCGGCGCCGGTGTCCAGGCCTGCACCTCTGCTGCCTCCACTGCTGCCTCTACATCCAGGCGCGCCAAGGCCCACCTCGGCCCACCCCCAACTACGTCAGCCGGCACGGCGGCCCTAGACTCGGCGGAGACCACAAATCTGATGTACACGTGATCAGATAGGGTCTCCACCGAGTCGACGACTCTCCAACCCCGTATACGGTTCGCCAGTGTTGGGGTGGCGAAGGATACGTCCACCACCGAGCCGCCGTCCCGTCTGACGCATGTGTAGGCAGTGCCCCGGTTTAGCACCGCCAGTCCCTGAGCATGCGCCCACTCTTCAAGGGCTTCCCCTCTCACGTTGTCGACGGGGAAACCCCATGCCGAGGACTTGGCGTTGAAGTCCCCCGCGACGAGAACGGGACGCGGCCGACACCGCACAATGAAGTCGCCGAGTCGCGACAGGAGGGCCTCGAACTCGGGTAGTGGTCGGTTTGGCGAAGAATACACCCCGACCACCACCATGGCCCCCACACGAGCGGCGACAAAACCCCTCTGCCTCTCGACGTCTTCGAGAGACAGAGAGCCTCCACTCCTCGGCAGCAGGATTGCGACCGTGCCGTCCGCGTCGCCAGCCCAGTTGCTGGCGGGCAAAACAAAATATGGCTCCGCAGCCACTGCCACGTCGATCGACCACTCTGCCATGCTCTGAAGCAGGAGATCCTGAGCTCTGGCAGAGTGGTTGAGGTTTGTTTGTAGGAGACTAACAACGGGGGAACGACTACCCATTGTTAGTCTCCATTCTTACCTCCGCCTCGGTCTGGCGCGTCGTGAGCGGTGCTGGCCGCCCCAAAGTGCGCACTGGTGTCTTCTTTCCTGTGGGGCGTGACCCACAGGTCTTTGAGCCCGCACGGTGATCGGCGGGCTTGCAGAGTTTGCCGCAACTCAGGCAATGTGCGGGCTCCGTACAGTCCCGCGACTGGTGCCCCGGCTGCCCGCAGTTGTAGCAGCGCTCTCTATGGTCCGTGATGTTCGCCGGACAGAGAGCGCCGACATGCCCCTCGACCTGGCAGCGGAAGCAGCGCAGCGGCCTCGCCCGCAGCAGGGCCACGTCCGCGGACACCCAGCCCACAAGCAGCCGCCTCGCATCGGCCAGCTTTTTGGCGGCCTCCACGGGGCAGGTCACAACGGCCGAGAACAGGCCTCCGTAACCCGCCCGTATTTCGCCGCCCTTTACCCGCTGCAGGTCGCAGCCTCCCACCTTGGCCACCGCGGCGATGAGCTCGTCCGACTGAACCGAGTCGTCGAGCCCACTGATGCGGAGGCTCGCCGACTTATAGGGCCGCGAGATCACGACATCCTCTGAGGATAGCTCTTGGCGGAGTTTCTCCGCCAGCGCGTCCGCCTTTGGGGAGCTGGTCGCACCCGGGATTTCGAGCAGGCGCGCACCTGTTACGGTGCGCTTGACCCTGACTCCTTCGATCCCGAGCTCCCCGATGTTAACCGTCGACCTGGCGAGATGTAATATGGTGGCGTATGTCACTTCGTGCTTCTCTGCCCCAGGCGTCAGGGTCAGCACGACCGCCGCCGAGTTTGGAGCGCGGAGCCTCCGGCGTTCGCGCGCTCTCGCCTTTTTGGCCCTTCTGGCCGCCTTCCTTTGGGCCCCTTTGGCCCCCGCAACCTCCCACTGGCTCCCCTCTCTGGCATTGGGAGGCGCTGGCTGTCGCTGCGGTGTCTTGGTTTTATGCCCGGCGGCCGTCCCCTTATTGGCCTTGGCTTTTTGAGCCGCGGGAGGTTTTAAGGCGGCGGGTGCAGCTGGAGTCGGCACGGGTTTGGGAGTCCGCGCTGATGTCGACGGCACGGGGGCGGGCGTCTGCTCCGACGTCGACGGCACGGCGTCCCGCCCCGAGAGGCGACTCGGGGTTTTCGGCGGCGCCTTCTGAGCGGCCTTCTGCGCATACGTCGCCGTCGGCGTCTTCGAGGCCAAGGGAGGGCGTAACACTTTGCCCTCCAGGAACGAGAGTCTCTGGAGGACTTTACCCATCTCGTCCCTGATTAATGTTGCCAGGTTGGTGTCAGGCGCTTTGGGAGCCGTCTTGGAAGCTGAATCTTGAGGCCTGTCCTCGTCACTAAGGACCATGGCCTTTACCACGTCCAGCTCCTTTTTCATCTCCGCCATCTGCTTGCGGAGGTGGGTGTTCTCCACCTGCAGACGGCGGACCTCGTCGGAGGCGGTGCGGGAAAACGCCTCCTCCACCACTTCAGCGATGGAGTTGGCCGCCAACTTTAACGCCTTCTGGCACGTGCCCTTGAGCCCCTTAGATATACGGGCCACGTCCCGTATGTTCTCGAGGGACTGGGCCACTTTACCTTTTAGCCCCTCGAGGAGCAGCTCGTCCGGGTCCGGATTCGACGAGGCTCGCGACGCCGCACGGGAACTACTCTCGGCGGCCAGTGCGGCCTCAGTACTCGTTTTTGTTTTACGGTCTAGTCTCTTTTTCGCCTCCCAGTAACCCACGTACTGTCCAGTGGAGGGAGGTCGTCCCCTTCCGCGTTTGGGCAGGGGTTTCGGCGGGTCGTCAGCGTCCGAGCCCTCGCCTGAGCCCGAACGGCTGCCTTCCGGTCTTCTTGGCCGCTTTTTGCGCCACATGGTGGTGCTTCGGGCGTAGCTGGAGTCCACGTCCGAGGTGGACATTTCGCTCGCCTCCGGCTCCTTTCCTATCGTCTTTGCCGCCGAGGCGACGCTTGCCAAATCGCCTGCAGCAGAGTCCGTCTGTGCATTACCATTGTCAACATTTGTGCTAGAATCATTATCCGGTTTGGTATTGCTAAGGTCGTCGTTTGTGCACGGTTCGGTGTCCAAAATGGGATAGCCAAGGTCGTCGTATTGATCATGTCGCAGAGTGGCCCCCCCAGAATACGAGGGCCTGCCGGAGTCCTTTCGGAGCTCCGGGTGGGATTCTCCGGCCTTGCCGGTACCCACCTGGGGTAATTTCTCTTTTATCATTGACATTTTCATTTTTGTTTTTAGCGCTAGCAGGAGGTTTGGCCCCCTCCCATTTCGGCCGCAGCACGCAAGACTGCAGCATTTGGGCACATCGAGCCGACCGGCCTATCTACGTCGACAATTTCAGTGTAGTGTAACTGTAGTGGGTGTGTACATTGTATGTGTGTATTGTGTGGGTGTGTTACTGTATGTGTGTTGAAATGGTGTGTGTGTAGTGTACCAAGAGAAGGGTAGGACAGAGCGGAATCTAACCTATCCCTTCAGACCACCAAGAAAACGGTCTCTATGGTCCCATCTGATGATCAGATGGGTACCGAGAGCCCAGCTGCCGACACAGATTTGCCACATTTGTGGCGGGACATTGGAATGAAGGGAGAACAGGAAGAAGGAAGGGAGGGTGTAGGGGATTTTGGGAAGGGAAACGCATGACCATTTTTGTTCTGTCTGTTCAGAAGGACCAGACCAATAGCAGACAGCAACCACGTGCAGGAGAAGGTCACACTTGCCTTGGGGATCGTCGCGACCGTGCGCTACTCCCAAGACCAAGCCAAATTGCTTGCCGGGACAGACAAGCAAAATAGGCGAGAAGCTATGCCACTGCGCCTCGAAGGACGCGTGTGGTGGGATAGCCTTTCGCCCGCCCAACCTAACCTAACCTTTTTTTTTTTTTTTTTTTTTTTTTTTTTTTTTACGAAGAGAAAACCCTTTATGGGTACCCGCCCGTGTTCGGGGGACACGAGCGGGTTATGTCGGAGTCCTTGGTCTATCAACACTCGGAGCCGCAGCTCCGGCTGTTGATGGACCAAGTGTACCGACTAAAAACTCTCCGGTGACACACCTTAGTCGCTAGTGTCTGGGTCAGACGGGTCTTAACATATCCGCGACCCTGACGCGAGCACCCTTTTGGGCCAAACTTTGGGCCTTCTTATTGGACCTTACTCCCCCCCTTAAATGGACGCCGTGTTGGTGTCACCCAACACGGCGTCCCCCTCTCGAGCTGGGCGTCAGACTCCCCCGAGTCTGCCACCCAGTTATTTGTATGGAGATACCCACGTCCTCAGTCGCCCGAGGCCATGGGCATCTCCACATCCTGCGCTTTCGGAGCGCTTGACCCGGTCTCCTGCAAATTGGTCACGGGAGTCGCAACCAAAGGAACATTCGGGCCACGTTTTAACCGGCCAGGCTTTCGGGATGCGCAAGCCTTGCCACCCAGCAAATGGCCAGACCGACGTCCGGCCTCAGCGCACAATGAACAACAGGGGGCAGCTTGACAACTTGAGGCCTTGTGGCCCGGCTTCCCACACCTGAAGCACTGCGCTCCGCGGTCTACCTCGCTTCGACACTGTTCGCGGACGTGGCCCGCCAACAAACACCGAAAACATCTTGTCGGCCTCCCCTCCAGCAGCTTGACTTGCGCCGAGGTGAAGCCGACAAGTAGTTTACTCGCCACGACTTTCTTGGCTGCCTCCGTGGGGCAGCCCACTACTATGGTGCCGAGGGGTGTCCTATCGCGCAGAATCTCCCCCGTCTTAACATGTTCGACAGGACATCCCCCGACACGAGAGACCGCCTCTGCCACCTCCTCCTTAGTGACGGAATCGTCCAGGCCCAGTATGCGCATTGACGTGCGCTTAATGGGCCTGGAGACCGCCACTCCATCATCGGCCAGCGCCGCGCTTAGCGCCGCCGCGAGTGCGTCAGCCTTCGGGCCAGCATCAGCCCCCGGCACCTCCAAGAGACGAGCCCCAGTCGCCGCTACTTTGAACCCGAGGTTCTTTATACCCAGATCCGTCGGGTTTACCATCCGCCTCGCCTTCTGCATTATTGAGGCGTACGTCGTGCCACGGGTCACCGCGTCCGGCTGCAGCTTTAGGGCCACCGCAGCCGATCGCGGCGGTCGCAGCCTACGCCTTCGCTTGCGCTTCTTCAGAGGCGCTTGTGAGCGCGTCGGTGTCTTCACTGGCTGCACAACCTTCGCAGGCTGGGCAGCAGGTTTCTTGGCCTTCCTCTTCTTCTTGGCTACCTCGACCCACGACTCCTCCATGGTCGGAGCAGCTGACGGGGGCGGGAGGCCGGGCTCGACCTGCGCCGGGTTTGGTGCCGACGCAGGGAGCTCTTTCGACTTCTTGCCCTTTCCTTTCCCTCTTTTGGAGATGGGCGGTGGTCCCGCTGCCGGGACCTCTAGCAAATCCCTGTGTCGATCCGATGCAAGGGGCGGGCGAAGGCGCTTTTCGGGCGGAAGCCTACTCTCCAGCGCCGCGAAACGTGCGTCCAACATGGCTCCGACACTGTCTATGATGGAGCGCCGGAACTCTTCTTGGCCCGCATCAGGAGCCCCTATTACTGCAGGGGCCGCCACTGCTGGGGCCGTCTTCTTCAGGGGCGTTTTTGACGCCGTGGCAGCCGGTTTAGGGGCCGCCGCCTCCGTATGCTTTGGGGTGAGGGCGGCATGCAGGTCCATGTTCTGCTGCCGGAACCACTCCACCTTTAGCTTCAGCCGCTCATTCTCCTCTGCAGCCTTCTTAAGCTCCTGGGGGATTGACGCCTCAAAGATGCCGTCAATGGCCTGTGTGATGACCTTGGCGGCATCCTTGAGCGTCTTTATGAATGTACCCTTGAGGTTCTTCGACGAACCGGCCACTCGCAGGATGTTTTCTACATGCTGTAATGCAGCCGCTTTGTGGTCGGCGGGTCCAAGAAACCCTCCTATCCTCCTGAGGGCCTCCTCTTTCTCGGCCAGTGTGGCCGTCCTCTCCCTCTGCCGAGCAGCCTCTTGGGCCATCTCGCGCTCGGCCTGTAGCTCCAGCAGCTCCCGTTCTCGGGCTGCGAGCTCCGCCTTCGCTTTCGCGAGGTCAACATACTGCCCTGTTGTGGGCGGTCTGCCTCTTCCCCGCGAAACCTTGGTCGCTTTTTTGGCGACAGCGTCTTCCTCCGTGCTCGGTTCCGGGCTTCGCTGGCGTTTGTTTTTTGCGCCAGCGCTGCGTCGTCCCTCACTCACATGTGAGTCGGCCGAATCCGACAAGCACGACATCTCGTCGTCGGTGTTTCGGCAGGCAACTTCCAAGGCCTTCTCCCACTCGCGCCTTGCTTCCGCGATGGCTGCGGCACTCTCCGGCGGCGCCTCGTCGTCGTCCGAATCGAAGAACGACTCGGAAAACTTAGCGGCAGCCGCTCGTATCTTGTCCGCTACAGTAGCGGGGATGTTTTCCTCCAAACGCTCCAGTCTTACTATTGGAGTCCTAACCGTTTTGCGTAAATCGGTGTCCTTAGTACATATGCCAATTTCGTCGTTGAGATGTAGCGAAGTGCCCCCCCCAGAATACGAGGGGCAGCCAGAGCCCGAGGGCCCTGGGGAGGATTCTCCGGTCTGGGACAGGCCGGTACCTCCCTGGGGTAGTTTCTTTTGGCTTTGCGACATCATAAGTTTTAAGGCTGATCCACAGCTTCGTGGCGCTTGACGGAGCTTGGCCCCTCCGTTTTCAGCCGCGGCACGCCGACCGCGGCATTAGGCACTTTGAGCTGGCAGCCCTTTCAACGCCAGCTAACAACACACAACAACAAGAACTCGCCCCCCGTCCTCTCCTCAAACGGAGAGTACAGGAAGCGAGCGACTCGACCGACCTTTACAGTGAGTGCGAATGTACGGCATCCAGTCCCTCCTCGAGCGAGGAGCGAAAGGAGCGAGCAAACGACCCACCAGCGCGCCACCTGCTGCACCCGACCCTCTCCAAAACGGAGATTGAAGGGGGCAGCTAGGCGCAACCAAACTTCCGGACAGAACCGGGGGACATGTGGGAAGGAAAAAAGGAGGGATGGGACCGAAAACTGGGGAAAGGTAGCGCATGACTGTTTCAGTTATGCCTGTTCAGAAGGACCAGACCAATAGCAGGCAGCAACCGCGAGCAGGATACAGTCACACTTGCCTTGGGGATCGTCGCGACCGTGCGCTACTCCCAAGACCACGCCAAATTGCTTGCCGGGACAGACGAGCAAAATAGGCGAGAAGCTATGCCACTGCGCCTCGAAGGACGCGTGTGGTGGGATAGCCTTTCGCCCGCCCGATAGCCTTTCGCCCGCCCAACCTAACCTAACCTTTTTTTTTTTTTTTTTTTTTTTTTTTATCGCAGGGAAAACCCTTTATGGGTACCCGTCCGCGTTCGGGGGACGCGGAGGGGTTATGTCGGAGTCCTTGATTCATCAACACTCGGGGCCGTAGCCCCGGCTGTTGATGGACCAAGTGTACCGACTAAAAACCCTGCGGTGACACCGTCTTTGCCGCATAGTGTCGGGGTCACGGGATCGCCGTTAGGTACGCACCGCGACCCCCACGCGACCCGCCCTGTTAGGGCCCACCCTGGGAGCGTGTAAAGGGCGCTCCCTTTTCCCCCTACTAGACGCCGTGCTGGTGTCACTCAGCACGGCGTCTCCCCCGCGAGCTGGGCAGCAGACTCCCCCGAGTCTGCCACCCAGGTGGTATCGTTGGCGGCGCCCAGGGTTTATTCCATGGGCACCGCCACATTCTGCGCCTCAGTGGCGCCAGAGACGGCCGGCTGCGGCTGAGCCGCAGATCCGCCTCCTCGACGACGGCCGGGCTTTCGGGCCGGACAGGCCCTGCCGCCCAGCATGTGGCCGGTTGGATGACCGGCCGCATGGCACAGCGCGCAACAGGGGGCAGCGCTACACCCAGACGCCTTGTGGCCTGGCTGCCCGCACCTGTAGCACGCCGCGCTTCTATCTTCTTCGGCCCGGCACTGCTCGCGCACGTGCCCGGCCTCGAGGCAGCGGTAACACCTCATCGGCCTCACCTCCAGCAGTTTGATCTGCGCAGAGGTGAAGCCGACGAGAATTCTGCCCGCCGCCGCCACCTTTTTAGCTGCCTCTATGGGGCAGCTAACTACGATCGTGCCCAGGGGTGTCCGGTCCCGCTGCACATCCCCCGTTTTTATATCATCGGCCGGGCACCCCCCGACACGAGCCACCGCCTCCGCGACGTCCTCCTTCGTCACGGAGTCGTCCAGGCCCACCAGGCGCATGGAAGCGCGCTTGATGGGCCTGTACACTACCACACCTTCCGCGGCCAGCGCCGCGCTCATGGCCGCCGCCAGGGCGTCCGCCTTTGGGCCGCTATCGGCGCCTGGGATCTCAATCAGGCGCGCCCCCGTTTTCCCCACCTTGAAAACGGGGGACTCGATGCCCAAGTCCCTGGGGTTGATGAGCCGCCGCGCACGGGCCATCACGGTGGCGTATGTTACCCCGCGGGTTTCGGCGTCCGGCGGTAGCTTGACGGCCACCACCGTCGAACGCGGCGTCCGCAGCCTCGGCTTCTTTTTGCGCTTGTTGGGCGCTTTTGGCGCATGCGCAGCCGGCTCGGCGGGCCGCGCCCGTTGGGCGGCCCGCGCCGTTGGGGCGGGCAGCGCCGGTTGGGTGGCCGGCGAGGTGGGCTGGACGGGCCGCTTCTTCTTTCCCCTCTTGCCCACTGCAGTCCACGGTCCCTCCGGGAAACTTTCCGGGGCAGGCGACGGGGGAGGAGGACCGGGCTCCCTCTGGGCCGGTTTTGGTGCCAGCTCCTTCTCTTTATTCGGGGCTTTCGCACCCTTCTTCCCCTTTTTTGGGGGAGGCGCCACTTTGGCCGCCGGTACCGGCGCTGAGGCGTCAGGCGCCGGCCTATCGGACGCCAGTGACGGGCGAAGGCGCGGCTCTGGTAAAAGTCGCCCCTCCAGCGCCGCGAAGCGGGCGTCTAGCATCACCCCGACGCTGTCGATGATTGACCTGCGTATTTGCTCCAGGTCCATCGCCGGGGGTGCATTTGTCGCCTTCACTATGGGGGGGCCCAATATAGGGGAAGCCATCACGGGGGCCGTCGCCTCGGGGGAAGCTGCTACGAGGGTCGTAGCCATGGGAGAGGCCACCACGGGGGCCGCCGCCGCGGGGGATGCCGCTGGGGGCGTGGCCGGGCGCTGAGGCGTGATGGAGGTCTGTAGGTATGCGACCTGATCCTTATACCACCCGGCCAGCCTCTTCAGCCGGGTGATCTCCGCCTCTGCCCTCTTCAGCGCCTCGGGGACCGACGCCTCATAGATGCCCTCGACTGCGCCCTTGATGGCGCTGGCGGCATCTTTAAGGGCCCTTACGTGGGTCCCCTTTAAATTCTTCGAAGAGCCGGCCACATACAGGATACTCTGCACTTCTTTAAGCGCAGCTTCCTTGTGGCCGGCCGCTCCGGTAACGTCTTTTGCACTTGAGGTGCTCATCTGGGGTGCGTCCGTTCTGGGCACCTCCTCCTCTCTCGGGGTGGCAGCAGCCACCTTATGACCGGCCTGGTGCTCGGGCCGCTCCTTGTTTTGGGCTGCAAACTCCCTCATGGCCTTAGCGTAGCCACCGTACAGACCACAGGTGGGCGGACGGCCACGGCCACGCGGCCCTTTCACCACCTTTTTTTGGACCTCGTCTGAGCTGGACGGGTCCGTGCCACGCGGGCGCTTATTACTGGCGGTGGCAAGCTCAAGGCTAGCCACCGAGTCGCCCGAATCTGACATTTCAGACCACGAGGCGTCTTCTTCCGACGCCCCGCAGGCCTCTCTCATTTCTGTCTGCAGTTCATATGCTGCTTTTATGGCCAGTGTGCCCTCCGACAGCTCGTCGTCAGAGTCGGGTAGAGGCTTTCGACTCGACTTTGATGCAACCTTACCCTCTTTTGTCGCGACAGAAGCGACAGAACCATCGCGAAGACGTTCCACGAGAACAACAGGTATCCTATTAGCAAGCAAAACGGTGTCCATTGGGAGAGTGCTGGGGTCATTAGAAGGATGGGTCGAAGTGCCCCCCCCAGAATACGAGGGGCAGCCAGGGCCTGAGGGCCCTGGGGAGGATTCTCCGGCCTGGGACAGGCCGGTACCTCCCTGGGGTAGTTTCTTTTTACTTTGAACCATCATTAATTTTTGCTGATCCACAGCTTCGGGCGCTTGGCGGAGTTTTGCCCCTCCGCTTCCAGCTGCGGCACGCCGACCGCAGCATTAGGCACTTAGAGCCGACTGGCCTTTCGACGTCGACAAGACAACCAACAATTAAGGCCCGCGCCTGATCCTCTCTTCAAGCGGAGAGTACCGGGAGCGAGCGACTCAACCGACCTTTACAGGGAACAAATTGTAGGCTCCCAGTCTCTCCTCGAGCGAGGAGAGTGGGGAGCGACCAGCAACCGACCCGACAAGACGCGCCACCTGCTGCACCCGACCCTCTCCAAAGCGGAGATTGAAGGGGGCAGCTAGGCGCAACCACTTCCGGACAGAACCGGGGGACATGGGGGGAGGAAAAGGAGGGAAGGGACCGAAAACTGGGGAAAGGTAGCGCATGACTGTTTTTGTTATGTCTGTTCAGAAGGACCAGACCAATAGCAGGCAGCAACCGCGAGCAGGATACAGTCACACTTGCCTTGGGGATCGTCGCGACCGTGCGCTACTCCCAAGACCACGCCAAATTGCTTGCCGGGACAGACGAGCAAAATAGGCGAGAAGCTATACCACTGCGCCTCGAAGGACGCGTGTGGTGGGATAGCCTTTCGCCCGCCCAACCTAACCTTTTTTTTTTTTTTTTTTTTTTTTCGGGGGGAAATGCCTAGCGCATACCCCCGGGCCGAGGGCACGGCCCGGGTGGTTATGTGGGGCTCGCACCCACTAAAACCCCCCGGCGTCCTACTGCCCTTTTGCCGGGCCACAGGAATCGTCACTGGCATGACCTCTGTGGCACCGGCGGGCTCGGTCCGCAGTTAGGCGCGGACCTCGACAAATGTGGGGGGGAGTTCGGTCTCCCCCTACCGCCTGTTGGAGGCTGCGCGGACGCAGCGCTATCACGACGCGGGCCTGCTAAGTGCTAGGGCGCCGGGGTGCCCCCCCCGATGCCTGCAGGCCGAGATTACGGTGGGCGAAGGTCGTTCCGGGCGTAGTCCCTGCGCCTTCGCCCAACGCGCCGTCTGCGAGCGGGATTGGAGGACGTCTCCTCCCGCACCCGCTCTGCCTCCTCCTTCGCGGACATGACGGCCTCGCAGAAGGCCGCCATTGCCGCCCAGGCGCTCTCGCTCCCAACCATGGATGATATCACGGTCGGGAGCGATAGCCCCTGTCCCCCTGAACCGAGCGCTCCGGCTAGCCGGCGCCGCTCGGCATCCCATGCCGGGCACACCAGCAACGTGTGCGCCGCCGTGTCTTCTGGGGCCGCACAATGGTGGCAGCGCTCCGCCTCCTCACGACCGATCCGCCACAGATACCGCCCGAAGCAACCGTGCCCGGACAGTACCTGCGTCAGACGGTACGTGAGAACGCCGTGTCGTCGCCCCAGCCACTCCCAGAAGACTGGCAGCAGCGCAGCGATGACGGCGTGACCGGCAGTGGGATGGGCGAGCTTGATCCGCCAGCTCTCCAGCGCGGCTCGGTGCAGCTCTATCCGCCTCGCTCTCGGGGCGCCGGGATCCCGGATGTTGTTGGGATCCCTACGCCAGGCATAAAGCTCAGAGAGCGCTTGGGCCTCCAGCTCCCACGGAGGCGTACCGGCAAGGAGTGTCGCCGCCTCGAAACTGATAGTGCGGTACCCTCGGGCGATCCTGACGGCCATGACTCGCTGCGCGCGGTGCAGCAGCACCACGTTTCGGGCCGTCAGGGCGCCCGCCCAGATTGGGGACCCATACAAGGCCTGGGACCGCACCACCCCCGCATAAAGCCTCCTCGCCGAAGATTCCGGCCCGCCTAAATTTGGTAGGAGCCTCGATAAGGCCCCTGCCGTCGCCATCAGACCTGGCACCAGTGCGGCAAAGTGCGCCCTAAAGGACCAGCGCCCGTCCAAAAGTAGGCCCAAATACTTGATTTGGGCCGAGATGTTAATGCGCTGCCCCCCGACAATGATGTGAGCGTCAGGGGGGGGCCGGTTTCTGGGGCCGTGGAACGTTACGGCCTCGGTCTTGTTGAGGGCCACCTCCAGGCCGAGCCGCCGTATGCGGCCCACTACCTGTGCCACGCCAGCTGTGGCCAACAACGCCGCCTCCCTGTGGCTCCGAGCCCTCGCGGTGACAAGAGTGTCATCCGCATAGCACGTCACTGCCAGACCCGGCAGCAACGTGCCACGCAGGACCCAATCGTAGGCGATGTTCCACAGGAGCGGTCCGAGGACCGAACCCTGTGGAACCCCGCACCCGACGTTCCGCTCCTGCCACCGCGACGGCCCGGGGTAAATTACCCGCCGGTCCGCAAGGTAGTCCGTAATGGTCAAGCGGAGGTATTCGGGGACGCCGTAATATCGGAGAGCCGCGAGTATGGAGGGATAGGGGACGGAGTTGAAGGCGTTGGCGATGTCCAAGGACACCGCCAGTATGACCTCCCCCTGCTCCACGGCTTCCTCCGCCATGGCTTGGACCCGCCTGACCGCGTCTACTGTGGACCTGCCCCGCCTGAACCCGAACTGGCACTCGTGCAGGTCCGGCCCCGTCTGCGAGAGGTGCTCGACGAGTCTGTCCGCAATCACTCTCTCGAAGAGCTTGCAGACCTCGTCGAGCAACACAATGGGGCGGTAGGCGGACGGCGAGTCTGCCGGGCGCCCCTCCTTCCTGATCAGGACCAGTTTCCCCAACTTCCAAAGCTGAGGAAACCGGCCCTGCCTGAAGCACTCGGTCCAGAGAGCCCTGAGACGGCGGCCGAGCGGACCGTGGGACAGAACCCACACTCGGCCGGGGACTCCATCTGGTCCGGGTGCCACCTTCTTCGCCCGCAGTCTGCGGACGGCGGCGTTCAGTTCCTCCTCCGAGACTTCAGGAACGGCTTCGCTCAACGGCAAGTTGGGTCCGGGTGTTCGGGACATTGCCGGAGCAGTATACGCCGTTCCTTCCGGAAAAAGGGCCGACAGCACGACATCCGCAAACGCCGGCGGCATGGTCTGCGTAAGGGGGGGCGCCCAGGGGCGGAGCTTGTTCCGCACCATGCGGTAGGGGCGTCCCCAGGGGTCGGCGTTGATGCTGGCCAGGAGCTCTTCGCGCGCCCGCACCTTGGCGTCCGCAATCGCGACCTGCAGCGCGGTCTTTGCCACCCGGTAGACGGCATAAAGCTCCTCCTCCCTAGGCGTCAGACCCGGTAAAAGCGGTGGGTTCTGACGCCTTCTTCTCCGCTGTCTGGTGTACTGGCGGCGCGCAGCGACGCAGGCGCATCGCAGTTGCGCAATTTCGCGCGACCACCAGTACACCTGTCGTCTGCGAGGAGCTGTATGCCGCACACGGGGCATGGCGGCGTCACAAATTGCCGTGGCCGCGGCTCCAAACCTAACCTTTTTTTTTTTTTTTTTTTTTTTTTTTTTTTTTTTTTTTTTTTTTTTTTTTTTTTTTTTTTTTTATCGCAGGGAAAACCCTTTATGGGTACCCGTCCGCGTTCGGGGGACGCGGAGGGGTTATGTCGGAGTCCTTGATCCATCAACACTCGGGGCCGTAGCCCCGGCTGTTGATGGACCAAGTGTACCGACTAAAAACCCTGCGGTGACACCGTCTTCGTCGCGAGTGTCGGGGACCACGGGATCGCTGTTAGGCACGCACCGCGGCCCCGACGCGACCTGCCCTGTTGAGGGCCCACCTTGGGAGTCCAGCTCCCTGCGTACTTTCGTACGTCCTCCCCCTACGTAGACGCCGCATTGATGTCACCCAACGCGGCGTCTCCCTCTCGAGCTGGGAGGCAGACTCCCCCGAGTCTGCCACCCAGGTGATTCGGTAGAGACACCCATGTACCCGGACTTTGACATCCGAGGCCATGGGTATCTCTACGCCCCCTCGCGCCACATGCGCGCGAACCGCCCAGCCGCCGCCGCGCCACCCCTCTGGCGGCATGCAGCAGCAGCCGGTCGGCCCGGTTCGGCCGGGCTAGGGACCCGAAGGGGCCCCACCGCCCAGCAGGTGGTCGGGAGATTACGCAAACCTACACCGACCACCGTACCGCCAAGCCGATCTGCGCCACACCCCTAAGGGCAGGCGCCCGAACAGCTCCCTACCAGGGGCGGCGCCACCTGCTGCACCCAACTCTCTCTCCCGAGGGAGAGCGAGGGGGCAACCAGGCGCCACACCCACACCCTTGCGCCTAAAAGGCGCGTGAGCCTTCCAGCCACCACTGCGCCGCCCCTCTGGCAGCAAGCAACAGCGGCCGTTCGGCCCAGCACGGCCGGGCTAGGGACCCTAAAGGGCCCCACAGCCCAGCGGGTGGTCGGGAGGTCATTCCCTCTACAAAAATGCACGGCGCACACTAGCGCCGCGCTGACCTCGACCGACCACCCAAACGACAGGCGCCACCTGCTGCACCCCACGGAGGGGCACAACCAGGCGCCACAACCTTCCGGCTAAAGCCGGGGGAAAAAGGAAAGGGAGGGAGGGGACCGAGTGGGGAAGGGTAAGCGCATGACTGTTTTAGTTATGTCTGTTCAGAAGGACCAGACCAATAGCAGGCAGCAACCGCGAGCAGGATACAGTCACACTTGCCTTGGGGATCGTCGCGACCGTGCGCTACTCCCAAGACCACGCCAAATTGCTTGCCGGGACAGACGAGCAAAATAGGCGAGAAACTATGCCACTGCGCCTCGAAGGACGCGTGTGGTGGGATAGCCTTTCGCCCGCCCAACCTAACCTTTTTTTTTTTTTTTTTTTTTTTACGGGGGGAAATGCCTAGCGCATACCCCCGGGCCGAGGGCACGGCCCGGGTGGTTATGTGGGGCTCGCACCCACTAAAACCCCCCGGCGTCCTACTGCCCTTTTGCCGGGCCACAGGAATCGTCACTGGCATGACCTCTGTGGCACCGGCGGGCTCGGTCCGCAGTTACGCGCGGATCTCGACAAATGTAGGGGGGAGTTCGGTCTCCCCCTACCGCCTGTTGAAGGCTGCGCGGACGCAGCGCTATTTCGGCGCGGGCCTGCTAAGTGCTAGGGCGCCGGGGTGCCCTCCCCGACGCCTGCAGGCCGAGATTACGGTGGGCGAAGGTCGTTCCGGGCGTAGTCCCTGCGCCTTCGCCCAACGCGCCGTCTGCGAGCGGGATTGGAGGACGACTCCTCCCTCACCCGCTCCGCCTCCTCCTTCGCGGACATGACGGCCTCGCAAAAGGCCGCCATTGCCGCCCAGGCGCTCTCGCTCCCAACCATGGATGATATCACGGTCGGGAGCGATAGCCCCTGTCCCTCTGCACCGAGCGCTCCGGCGAGCCGGCGCCGCTCGGCATCCCATGCCGGGCACACCAGCAACGTGTGCGCCGCCGTGTCTTCCGGGGCCGCACAATGGTGGCAGCGCTCCGCCTCCTCACGACCGATCCGCCACAGATACCGCCCGAAGCAACCATGCCCGGACAGTACCTGCGTCAGACGGTACGTGAGGACGCCGTGTCGTCGCCCCAGCCACTCCCAGAAGACCGGCAGCAGCGCAGCGATGACGGCGTGACCGGCAGTGGGATGGGCGAGCTTGCACCGCCAGTTCTCCAGCGCAGCTCGGTGCAGCTCTATCCGCCTCGCTCTCGGGGCGCCGGGATCCCGGATGTTGTTGGGATCCCTACGCCAGGCATAAAACTCAGAGAGCGCCTGGGCCTCTAGCTCCCAGGGAGGCGTTCCGGCAAGGAGTGTCGCCGCCTCGAAACCGATGGTGCGGTACCCTCGGACGACCCTGACGGCCATGACTCGCTGCGCGCGGTGCAGCAGCATCACGTTTCGGGCCGTCATGGCGCCCGCCCAGACTGGGGACCCATATAGGGCCTGGGACCGCACCACCCCCGTATACAGCCTCCTCGCCGAGGCCTCTGGCCCGCCCAGGTTAGGCAAGAGCCTCGAGAGGGCACCTGCAGTCGCCAGTAATTTCGGCGCAAGAGCGGCAAAATGAGCCCTGAAGGACCAGCGCCCGTCCAGTATGAGGCCCAGGTATCGCATCTGGGCCGATATTTCGATGCGCTGCCCCCCAACAATGATGTGAGTATTGGGTGGTGGCCGGTTCCTTGGACCGTGAAAAAACACGGCCTCGGTCTTGTTCAGGGCCACCTCCAGGCCAAGCCGCCTAATGCGCCCCACCACCTGGGCCACGCCAGCTGTGGCCAGCAGCGCCGCCTCCCTATGACTCCGGGCCCTCGCGGTGACCAGAGTATCGTCCGCGTAGCACGTCACTGCCAGACCCGGCATCAACGCGCCACGCAGGACCCAATCATAGGCGATGTTCCACAGGAGTGGTCCGAGGACCGACCCCTGTGGAACCCCGCACCCGACGTTCCGCTCCTGCCACCGCGACGGCCCGGGGTAAACTACCCGCCGGTCCACAAGGTAATCCGAGATGGTCAAGTGGAGGTATTGGGGGACGCCGTGATACCGAAGAGCCGCGAGTATGGAGGGATAGGGGACGGAGTTGAAGGCGTTGGCGATGTCCAAGGACACCGCCAGTATAACCTCCCCCTGCTCCACGGCTTCCTCCGCCATGGCTTGGACCCGCCTGACCGCGTCTACTGTGGACCTGCCCCGCCTGAACCCGAACTGGCACTCGTGCAGGTCCGGCCCCGTCTGCGAGAGGTGCTCAACGAGTCTGTCCGCAATTACTCTCTCGAAGAGCTTGCAGACCTCGTCGAGCAACACAATGGGGCGGTAGGCGGACGGCGAGTCTGCCGGGCGCCCCTCCTTCCTGATCAGGACCAGCTTCCCCAACTTCCAAAGCTGAGGAAACCGGCCCTGCCTGAAGCACTCGGTCCAGAGAGCCCTGAGACGGCGGCCGAGCGGACCGTGGGACAGAACCCACACTCGGCCGGGGACTCCATCTGGTCCGGGTGCCACCTTCTTCGCCCGCAGTCTGCGGACGGCGGCGTTCAGCTCCTCTTCCGAGACTTCAGGAACGGCTTCGCTCGACGGCAAGTTGGGTCCGGGTGTTCGGGACATTGCCGGAGTAGTGTACGCCGTTCCTTCCGGAAAAAGGGCCGACAGCACGCCATCCGCAAACGCCGGCGGCATGGTCTGCGTAAGGGGGGGTGTCCAGGGGCGGAGCTTGTTCCGCACCATGCGGTAGGGGCGTCCCCAGGGGTCGGCGTCGATGCTGGCCAGGAGCTCTTCGCGCGCCCGCACCTTGGCGTCCGCAATCGCCACCTGCAGTGCGGTCTTTGCCGCCCGGTAGACGGCATAAAGCTCCTCCTCCCTAGGCGTCAGACCCGGTAAAAGCGGTGGGTTCTGACGCCTTCTTCTCCGCTGTCTGGTGTACTGGCGGCGCGCAGCGACGCAGGCGCATCGCAGTTGCGCAATTTCGCGCGACCACCAGTACACCTGTCGTCTGCGAGGAGCTGTATGCCGCACACGGGGCATGGCAGCGTCACAAATTGCCGTGGCCGCGGCTCCAAACCACTCGGCCTCCCCTTGGATGTTAAACGGGGAGACTGGTGCCGGTATCCAGGCCTGGACTTCGGCCGCCTCTGTCGCGGACTCTGCGCTCAGGCGCGCCAACGCCCATCTCGGCCCACCCCCAGCCACACCAGCCGGCACGGCGGCCCGAGACTCGGCGGAGACCACAAATCTGACGTAAACATGGTCAGATAGGGTCTCCACCGAGTCGATGACCCTCCATCCTCGCACCCGGCCCGCCAGCGCCGAGGTGGCGACGCCCAACCTAACCTAACCTAACCTAACCTAACCTTTTTTTTTTTTTTTTTTTTTTTTTTTTTTTTTTTTTTTTTTTTTTTTTTTTTTGTTTTCGTGGGGAAATGCCTTCCGCATACTGCCACACCAGAGTAGGCTTGGTGTAGCAGTTATGTGGGGCTCGCACCCACTAAAACCCCCCGGTGTCCTTCGCTTGGCCGAGTGCTCGGTCGCAGGGGTCGCCTCGTGGGCATGTCGTCTGCGACAGGGCGGGCCTCGGTCTGAGTCTAGTGACGCAGACCACGTCTGTTGTTTTACTTCGTATGAAGCGCGCGTGACACGGCGCCTTCTCTTCTTGGGCCTGCTGCTGGTCAGACGTCGGGGAGCCCTCCCCCGACGCCTGCAGGCCAATCTTCAAGGTGGGCGGAGGTCATTGTCGGCGTAAGCCCTGCGCCTCCGTCCGGCACGCCTTCTACGGGCGGGATTCGAGGATGTTTCCTCCCGCTCCCGCTCCGCCTCCTCCTTTGCTCCCATCACCGCCTCGGAAAAGGCGACAGTTGCCGCCCAGGCGCTCTCCCTCTCGACCATGGCCGATATCATGCCCGAAAGCGAGAGCGCCCGTTCCCCCAATTCAGCAGCCAGTTGGAGCCGCTGCCCATCCCACGCCGGACACACCAACAGGGTGTGGGACGCCGTGTCTACTGGGGCCACACAGTGGTGGCACCCCTCCGTCTCCTCACGACCGATCCGACACAAGTACCGCCCGAAACATCCGTGCCCGGACAGCACCTGCGTCAGTCGGTACGTGAGCGCTCCATGCCGCCGCTCCAGCCATTCCCAGTAGACGGGAATCACCGCAGCAATGGTGGTATGTCCGGCGCTGGGATGCTCCAGCAGCTCGCGCCACTCTGCGTAGACGGCTCGTCGGAGCTCTCTCCGCCTGGCCTCCGTGACTCCAGGATCGGGATCGGCCTCCCTGCGCCAGCGGTACAGCCTGGCGAGGGCCTTCGCCTCCAGATGCCACGGAGGCGTTCCAGCTAAGAGAGTAGCTGCTTCGAACGCCATCGTGCGGTATCCACGGGTCACTCTAACGGCCAGCACGCGCTGTGGTCTACGTAGCAGCGCTATGCTGCCGGCCGTCAGGCATTCGGCCCAAACCGGAGCCCCATAAAGGGCTTGGGACCGCACGACTCCTACATATAGCCGCCTACATGGCGCCATCGGACCGCCGAGATTCGGCAGCAATCGTGCCAGGGCCCCCGCCGTCTTCAGCAGCTTGGGAGCAGCGTCTCGAAAATGGGCCTCGAATGACCAGCGGCCGTCCAGCAGCAAGCCCAGGTAGCGCAGGTGCCTGCTGATGTTTATGTTGACCCCCCCAACCACTATGCGGGTGTTCGGGGGGGGCGCATTCCTAGGCCCGTGGAAGCAGACGGCCTCCGTCTTATGCAAGGCCACGTTGAGGCCCAGCCGGCGAATTCGCCCCACGACTTGCGACACCCCCGCCGTCGCGAGCATTGTCGCGCCCCTATGCGACTTCGCCCTTGCAGTAACGAGGGTGTCATCCGCGTAGCATGTCACTGCCACTCCTGGCAGCAACGCACCACGCAGCACCCAGTCGTATGCGATGTTCCACAAGAGTGGCCCCAGGACCGACCCCTGCGGAACACCACACACCACGTCCCTCTCGAGCCAGCACTCCCGGCCAGGGTAGGTCACTCGCCTACCAGCGAGGTAGTCTGCCACCGTGCGGCGGAGGTAGCGCGGGACTCCATGGTAGCCCAGGGCCGCCAATATCGTACCATGGGGGATGGAGTTAAAGGCGTTGACGATGTCTAATGACACCGCCAACAACACCTCCCCGCGAGATGTTGCCTCCGCCGCCATTGCCCGCACTCGCTGGATCGCGTCTATGGTGGACCTACCCCTTCGGAAACCGAATTGGCTCTCGTGCAGATCCGGCCCCCTTCTCGTAAGGTGCTCGACGAGTCTGTCCACCATTACCCTTTCAAAGAGTTTACAGACCTCGTCGAGCAACACCAGTGGGCGGTATGCGGATGGCGAGTCCGTTGGGCGCCCCTCCTTCTTGATGAGTACCAGTTTGCCGGTTTTCCACAGCTGCGGAAACCGGCCCTGGTTGAGGCACTCAGTGAAGAGCGCCCTCAGTCGGGGGCCGAGTGCGTCGAGAGACATGACCCACACGCGGCCCGGAACTCCATCAGGTCCCGGTGCTACCTGTCTAGCTTGCAGTCTGTGGGTCGCGGCGTCCATCTCCATCTGCGACACCGCAGGTATGGCATCGTGGTGCACTGGCTCACCAAGCTCACCAGGCAGATAGAGCCCCATCGGTAGCGTGTGCTCGGCTCGTTCCGGGAGCAATGTCGCCAGCACCTCCAGCAGCAGCCGAGGCTCCATTACTTGCGTCAGGGGGGGCGCCCACGGTCGCATTTTGTTGCGCACCATCCGGTACGGGCGCCCCCACGGATCAGCATCCAGTGTTGCAAGCAGACTGTCCCGGGCCTGGTCTTTGGCCTGCAGAATGGCGTCCTGCAAAACCCATTTCGCTGCCCTATATGCGGCATAGAGCCGCCCCTCCTGAGCAGCCGAACCAATAGCCGTGTTTCGGCTACTCCACCCACGGTACCTGGTGTACCGGCGGCGCGCCGCCACACAGGCGCAGCGAAGCTGCGCGATAGCCGGCGACCACCAGTACACTTGTCTACGAGCCGCTCTACGCCGCACACGAGGCATGGCAGCGTCACAAACGGCGGTCATGGCTCCGCGGAACCATTCTGCCTCCCGGTCAACGTTGATTGGGCTGGCCGTCGCCGGGACCCAGGATTGGACCTCGACAGCCTCCAGCAGAGCCTCCGGGTCGAGTTGGGCCAACGACCATCGAGGACCAGAGCCGACCACCACGTTCTCGCTCACATTGTGAGACTGGGCGGAGACATCAAATCTAATGTATCTGTGATCAGACAGTGTCTCCACCCAGTCGATGACGCGCCACCCCTGGATTCGCTGCGCCAGGCCCAGGCTGGCAAAGCCAACGTCTACGATGGACCCGCCGTTCCGCCTCACGCACGTGTTGGCAGAGCCCCTGTTGATGACCGCCAGGCGATGCTCCGCGGCCCATTCCTCCAACATCTCTCCCCTCGCGTCAGCCGCAGGGGAGCCCCAAGCCGGGGACTTTGAATTAAAGTCCCCTAAGACGAGAACGGGGCCAGAGCGGTACCCCGAGGTTAAGGAGCCCAGCTGCACCAGAACCCGCTCGAATTCAGCGAGGCTCCAGCTGGGTGGGACATACACCCCGATCGCCAAGGCGCCTCCGACGCAGGCAGCAACAAAGCCGCAGCCCCTCCGCACGCCCTCAAGGGACAGAAGGCCGACGTCCCGTGACACAATAATCGCCACGAGACTATCGGTATCCCCCGCCCAGTTTTCGGAGGACGGCACGTGGTACGGCTCAGCCACGACCGCCAGGTTAATCGACCACTCCGCCATGGTCTGGACCAACAGATCCTGAGCCCTAGCGGAGTGGTTGGCATTCGTTTGGAGGAGACTAACAGGTGTGTTACCCATTGTTAGTCTCCATCCTTTCAACCGCCATGGCGCCACTCTGCGCAGTAGACGGCTCAGGCCGTCGCCCCCGGTGTGCCGGATGTTTCGCCCCCTCTTTGGGTTGCGATGGGCAGTTTCTTGCCCCTGCCTGGTGCTCAGCAGGTTTGCCTTCCTTGGCGCACACCAGGCAGTGCGGAGCAGCAGTGCACTCTTTTATTTTGTGCCCTTCCTGTCCGCACTGGTAGCAGCGGGTGCTGCAGTCTATCCCCGTCGTGCAGCGGACGCCCACATGCCCATCCAAGAGGCAGCGGAAGCACCGCATAGGCCTAGGCTTCAAGAGCCTCACTGCTGCCGACACCCAGCCAACAAGAAGTCTTCCTCTCGCCACCTTTTGTGCTGCCGCTACCGGACAGCTGACCACTGTCGTGCCAAGGCCATTCGTGCCGGGGCGGATTTCCCCCACTTTGACCTGGTCAGCAGTACATCCTCCACACTTTGCGACCGCAGCCGCCAGCTCCTTCTCCGAGACGGAGTCATCAAGCTCGGCGATTCGGAGGCTGGCACATTTACTTGGCCGGCTGATTATCACGTCCTCCTCGGACAGTTGCTCTCGCAGCTTTTGGGCTAGAGCATCGGCCTTCAGGTGGCTATTAGCTCCCGGGACTTCGAGTAGACGGGCACCGGTCATGGTTTTCCGGCATTTAACACCCGTAATGCCGAGCTCTCCGATGTCAATGCACGACTTCGCGCTGTGAAGCATCACAGCGTATGTCACGCCGCGCTCCTCGGTTCCAGGCCGCAAGGTCATGACGACCGCTGTTGATCGGGGAGCCCGCAGTCGCCTTCGTCGTCGCGACTTCTTCTTGGAGGCCTTTTTGGCAGCCTTCCTGGCTCCCACGGTCTCCCACTGTCCGTTACTGCTGGGTGACGGGCCAGTGGGTACGGCTCCCTGTTCCTGCAAGGTCGTCCGAGATGGAGGGGCTTTCACTCTCTGCGCTGTCCTCGCCTTGCTCACCCCAGCCACAGGTGGATCAGGGGCAGTGGACGTAGACGCGGTCGGCTCCAAGACAGCGGGCTGGGGTTTCCGCTTGAGGGGGCGCGGCGCCAGTTTTTCTGCGTAGGTTGGCGCCCGTCTTGTGTCAGACGCCAAAGGTGGACGGAGGATCTTGCCCTCCAAAAATTGCACCCTCTGGAGGACCTTGCCAATCTCGTCTCGAAAGACTTGTGCCAGGTCCTCAGGAGGCTTTCCCACTTGTCTGGGCCCCTCCTTTCCCTCGAGGGTGGTCTTTATGACGTCCAGCTCCTTTTGGAGATCCGCCATCCGCCGCTTAAGGCGGGCGTTCTCCAGCTGAAGACTGCGCACCTCTTCCGAAGCTGTCCGAGAGAACATCTCCTCCGCTACCTCAGCAATGGAGGTCGCCGCCTGTTTCAATATTTTTTGGCTGGTGCCCTTCAGCCCCTTGGAGATCCGGGCCACGTCTCTTATATTGGAGATGGACTCCTCCAGACGGTTCATCAGTCCATCGGTGGGCAGTTCGTCGGCATCCCGCCTGGCTTCCGCACGCGACGCCGCTCGAGAGCTTCGGTCGCTCTCTGCAGACAGTGCGGCATCAGCGGCTAGTTTGTCGGCCTCCTGTATCCTGATTTCCAGGAAGCTTGCCCTTTTGGCAGCCATCAGCTCCTGCTTCGCCTTCCACTGGCCCACGTACTGGCCGGTGGTCGGAGGACGGCCCCTGCCACGATTAGAGCTCGCGACTTTGGCAGCAGGCTTCGACTGCTCAGTCTCCGAGCCTGAACCGGAACCTGAACTGGCACCTGGTCGTCGGCGTTTTTTGCACAGCTTGTCTTTTTCGCCACAGCTGCTGTTGGCGCTAGCGATAGAGTCCGCATCTGATGCAGACATATCGCTGGGTTCTTGGAGAACCTTCTCCTTCTTTCCATCGTTATAATTTTTGTTTTTGTTTAATTTTTCCATGTTTAGTCCCACGAGTATGGGGGAAATAAAACGTCGACCCGGGCGGAGCCCCCTGCACCCGGGCAAGCCTATATACACCGAGGGGTCGGCCGGTACCTCGGGTTGCCGCACCTGCAGCTGGTAATTTTTTAAAGTGGTTTTCTTCCACGCGGCCCAGCCGGCGAAGGCAAGGCCCCCGTCCCAGCGTAGAGCCGAAGCTCATCGTTGCCGGTTACGGGTTCGCCATCGGTGGTCAAGACCGTGTCTGGAGGCGGGTAAGCGCACCCCAGACCCGACGACTAGGAGGGGAAGGGAGAGGATTGGGAAGGAAGTTAGGGATGGGGATAGAGATGGGGAGGGAAGGGTTATGTTAGGGCTTCGCGCCCTCTCCCGACTGTCGTTGCCGCGGGGTCTCACTGGTCCTCTCTGAAGCCCAGAGAGGTACCTAGAACCCCCGGGCAGCGCTTCTCCAATTTGCCCGCTGCGCCCCACCCTCTCCGAAAGCCAGAGATTATGAGGGGCAGCATGGCGACTCCCGCCACACGACTCCACCGAATTTCCGGACAGAACCGGGGGACAAAAGGATGTGTTATTCAGGAAAAAGGATGGGGAGGGATGGGACCGAAAATTGGGGAAAGGTAGCGCATGACTGTTTCTGTTATGTCTGTTCAGAAGGACCAGACCAATAGCAGGCAGCAACCGCGAGCAGGATACAGTCACACTTGCCTTGGGGATCATCGCGACCGTGCGCTACTCCCAAGACCACGCCAAATTGCTTGCCGGGACAGACGAGCAAAATAGGCGAGAAGCTATGCCACTGCGCCTCGAAGGACCGCGTGTGGTGGGATAGCCTTTCGCCCGCCCAACCTAACCTTTTTTTTTTTTTTTTTTTTTTTTTTTTATTGCCGAAGAGAAAACCCTTTATGGGTACCCGCCCGTGCTCGGGGGACACGAGCGGGTTATGTCGGAGTCCTTGATCCATCAACACTCAGGGCCATACCCCCGGCTGTTGATGGACCAAGTGTACCGACTAAAAACTCTCCGGTGACACCATAGTCGCATAGTGTCGGGGACAGCAGGAACTCCATTGTACGACAACTGCCGCCCCGACGCGACCGCCTGTTTAGGCCCCTCCGAGAGCATAAGACGCCCCCCAATTTTTTTTTTTTTTTTTTTTTTTTCCCCCCATCCCTACTAGGCACCATGCCGGTGTCACTCGGCATGGCGTCTCCCCCTCGAACTGGGCGACAGACTCCCCCGAGTCTGCCACCCAGGTGATTTCGATGGAGACACCCATGTACTCAGACTGTAACATCCCCCGGCACGGGCGACGGCCTCCACCACCTCCTCCTTGGTGACTGAATCGTCCAGTCCCACCAAGCGCATTGACGCGCGCTTGATGGGCCTGGAGATGGCCACATCCTCTGCGGGCAGCGCCGCACTCAGTGCGGCCGCCAGGGCGTCCGCTTTAGGGCCGCTCTCATCCCCTGCCACTTCGAGCAGACGGGCTCCAGTGGCCGAAACCTTGAACCCGAGGGGGCCGGTGCCCAGTTGCTCTATATTTATGAGCCCCCTCGCCCAAGCTATAATGTCCGCATATGTGACGCCGCGCGCCGCGGCGTCCGGCTGCAGCTTAATGGACACCGCAGCCGAACGAGGCGGCCGGGGCAGCCGCAGCTTGCGCCTGCGCTTTGTCCGACGCTTGCGCTGAGGCGCCTGCGCTTGACCACCATCCGTCTGTGCACCCCCCGCTTGATGCACGGCAGACTTCTTCTTCCGCCTGACCACCTCAACCCACGGAACCTCCGCGGTTGGCGCGGTCGACGAAGGCGGGACAGGTCGGGGCTCCACCTGGGCCGGCCTCGCGGGTGCCGGCGCAGGGAGCGCATTGCGCTTCTTCGCTCCCTTCCTTTTCGGGGCGGTAACAACCGGTCCGAGCGGGATCGGAGGGTCGGAGGCCAGGGGCGGCCGAAGGCGCCGCTCCGGAAGTAACCTGTCCTCCAGGGCGGCGAAACGGGCGCTCATCATCGCCCCGACCTGGTCCACTATGGAGCGATGCATGTCCTCCAACTCCGTAGGGGCCGCTGTTGCAGGGACAGCAGTCGCGGGGACCGCCGCTGCAGGAGCAGCCGCTCGCGGGGTTACCCGTGCGGAAGCCGCTTTTGCGGCCTCAGCGAAGGCCTCCAATGCCGGCGACCTCCTATCCTCGGGGCGGGGTCTCGGCTGATGTTCGGAGTGCATCCGCTGCATTTGACTGCGCAGGAACTCCACTCTCTTCCTCAGCCGAGAGTTTTCCTCTTCCGCCTTCTTAAGCTCCTGGGGAACTGTTAGGTCAAAGATGCCGTCAACAGCCTGTGCAATGACCTTGGCGGCATCCTTGAGCGTTTTGACGAAGGTCCCCTTGAGGTTCCTTGACGAGCTGGCCACTCGGAGGATGCTTTGCACCTGCTGAAGTGCAGCCTCCTTATGGTCGGCCGGGCCAAGGGACCACGACATACTACTGGCCGCTTTTTCGGCAGCGGCAGCGTCGACAGCCAGCTCCTCCTCGACCTGGAGCTCCAGCAGTTCCCTTTTACGGGCTGCGAGCTGCACCTTTGATGTGGCGCCTTCAGCGGGCGTAGGTGGCCTACCTCTACCACCCGAGACCTGCCTAGTCGCCTTCTTGACGACGCCTTCCTCCACCTCCAAGTTGCGAGGACGTTTTTTCCCCGCAGTTGTGTGGGACCCCTCGCTAGCCACCGAGCAAGCCTAATCCGAAAACGACATTTCGCTGTTGTCGTCGGCGGCTCGGGAAGCTTCTTTCACGGCGGCCTCCCATTCACTTCTCACAGCTGTGATGGCTGCTATACTTCTTGGCGGCACCTCGTCGTCATCCGAATCAACTAATGACTCGGACAGTTTCGAGGCAGCCGCTCGCATTTTCTCCGCAAGTGATGCGGGACGCTTGTCATCTAAGCGCTCCAGAATAACCACCGGTGTCCTCATCGTTGAGCGATCAGTATCCTTATTAGCACAGCCTTGGTCGTCGGTAAGATGTAACGTAGTGCCCCCCCCAGAATACGAGGGGCAGCCAGAGCCCGAAGGCTCTGGGGAGGATTCTCCGACCTGGGACAGGCCGGTACCTCCCTGGGGTAGTTTACTATTTCTATGTGACATCTTCATTTTTTGTTTGCTGATCCACAGCTTCGTGGCGCTTGACGGAGCTTGGCCCCTCCGTTTTCAGCCGCGGCACGCCGATCGCAGCATTAGGCACTTCGAGTCGACCAGCCTTTCGACGTCGACAAATACAACACACAAAAAATGCCCGCTCCTTGTCCTCTCTTCAAACGGAGAGTGCAAGGAGCGAGCGACTCATCCAACCTTTCGTGGCCAGAAACGAAAGACAGCTCCCGGTCACTCCTCGAGCGAGGAGCGAGGGGAGCGAGCAAGCAAACGACCCAACCACGACGCGCCACCTACTGCACCCGACCTTCTCCAAAACGGAGATTGAAGGGGGCAGCAAGGCGCAACCAAAACTTCCGGACAGAACCGGGGGACGAAGGAAGGGTTATTCAGGAAAAGGATGGGGAAGGATGGGACCGGAAATTGGGGAAGGGTAGCGCATGACTGTTTCTGTTATGTCTGTTCAGAAGGACCAGACCAATAGCAGGCAGCAACCGCGAGCAGGATACAGCCACACTTGCCTTGGGGATCGTCGCGACCGTGCGCTACTCCCAAGACCACGCCAAATTGCTCGCCGGGACAGACGAGCAAAATAGGCGAGAAGCTATGCCACTGCGCCTCGAAGGACGCGTGTGGTGGGATAGCCTTTCGCCCGCCCAACCTTTTTTTTTTTTTTTTTTTTTTTTTTTTTTTTTTTTTTTTTTTTATCGCAGGGAAAACCCTTTATGGGTACCCGTCCGCGTTCGGGGGACGCGGAGGGGTTATGTCGGAGTCCTTGATCCATCAACACTCGGGGCCGTAGCCCCGGCTGTTGATGGACCAAGTGTACCGACTAAAAACCCTGCGGTGACACCGTCTTCGTCGCGAGTGTCGGGGACCACGGGATCGCCGTTTGGCACGCACCGCGGCCCCGACGCGACCTGCCCTGTTGAGGGCCCACCTTGGAAGTCACCTCCCTGGCGTAAAAAATACGCCCTCCCTCTACATAGACGCCGCGTTGGTGTCACCCAACGCGGCGTCCCCCTCTCGAAACTGGGAGGCAGACTCCCCCGAGTCTGCCACCCAGGTATTTCGGTAGAGACACCCATGCACCCGGACTTTGATATCCGAGGCCATGGGTATCCACGCCCCCTCGCGCCACACGCGCGCGAACCGCCCAGCCGCCGCCGCGCCGCCCCTCTGGCGGCATGCAGCAGCAGCCGGTCGGCCCAGTTCGGCCGGGCTAGGGACCCGAAGGGGCCCCACCGCCCAGCAGGTGGTCGGGAGATTACGCAAACCTACACCGACCACCGTACCACTGAGCCGATCTGCGCCACACCCCTAAGGGCAGGCGCCCGAACGGCTCCCTACCAGGGGCGGCGCCACCTGCTGCACCCAACTCTCTCTCCCAAGGGAGAGCGAGGGGGCAACCAGGCGCCACACCCACACCCTTGCGCCTAAAAGGCGCGTGAGCCTTCCAGTCACCACTGCGCCGCCCCTCTGGCAGCAAGCAGCAGCGGCCGGTCGGCCCAGCACGGCCGGGCCAGGGACCCAAAAGGGCCCCACAGCCCAGCGGGCGGTCGGGAGGTCATTCCCTCTACAACAATGCACGGCGCACACTAGCGCCGCACTGACCTCGACCGACCACCCAAACGACAGGCGCCACCTGCTGCACCCCACGGAGGGGCACAACCAGGCGCCACAACCTTCCGGCTAAAGCCGGGGGAAAAAGGAAAGGGAGGGAGGGGAACGAGTGGGGAAGGGTAAGTGCATGACTGTTTCTGTTATGTCTGTTCAGAAGGACCAGACCAATAGCAGGCAGCAACCGCGAGCAGGATACAGTCACACTTGCCTTGGGGATCGTCGCGACCGTGCGCTACTCCCAAGACCACGCCAAATTGCTTGCCGGGACAGACGAGCAAAATAGGCGAGAAGCTATGCCACTGCGCCTCGAAGGACGCGTGTGGTGGGATAGCCTTTCGCCCGCCCTCGCCCGCCCAACCTTTTTTTTTTTTTTTTTATGGGTACCCGTCCGTGTTCGGGGGACACGGAGGGGTTATGTCGGAGTCCTTGGCCCATCGACGCTCGGAGCAATAGCCCCGGCCGTCGATGGACCAAGTGTACCGACTAAAAACTCTGCGGTGACACCGTCTTTGCCGCGTAGTGTCGGGGTCACGGGATCGCCGTTAGGTACGCACCGCGACCCCGACGCGACGTGCCCTGGTAGGACCCACCCTGGGAGCGTGTAAAGGGCGCTCCCTCTCCCCCTACTGGACGCCGTGCTGGCGTCACTTAGCACGGCGTCCCCCCCGCGAGCTGGTTAGCAGACTCCCCCGAGTCTGCCATCCAGGTTATGTCGTTTGCGGAGGTACCCATGGACTCAGACTGTAACGTCTGAGACCATGGGCACCACTACATCCCTATCCTGTGCCGAGGGGCGCCTGAGGTGGACGGCTGCGATTGGGCCGCGGATGTAGTCGCGTCCACAGCCGCAGCCAAGCCCCCCCCTCTTCGACGGCTGGGCTTTCGGGCCGGGCAGGCCCTGTCGCCCAGCATGTGGCCGGTGGGTTTACCGGCCGCAGCGCACAGCGCACAACAGGGGGCAGCCCTACAACTAGAGGCCTTGTGGCCCTGCTGCCCGCACCTGTAGCACTGCGCGCTTCTGTCTTCTGAGGCCTGGCACTGCTCGCGCACGTGCCCGGCCTCGAGGCAGCGATAACATCTCATCGGCCTCACCTCCAGCAGTTTAATCTGCGCAGAGGTGAAGCCGACAAATATTCTGCCCGCCGCCGCCACCTTTTTAGCTGCCTCGATGGGGCAGCTTACCACGACTGTGCCAAGGGGTGTCCGATCGCGCACCACTTCCCCTGTCCTAACGTCATCGGCCGGACATCCCCCGGCGCGGGCCACCGCCTCCGCGACGTCCTCCTTTGTCACGGAGTCGTCCAGGCCTACCAAGCGCAAGGAAGCGCGCTTGATGGGCCTGTAAACTACTACTCCTTCCGCGGCCAGTACCGCGCTCATGGCAGCCGCAAGGGCGTCCGCCTTTGGCCCGCTATCGGCCCCTGGGACCTCGATGAGGCGCGCCCCCGTCTTCCCCACCTTGCAGACGAGGCGCCCGGGAAACCTTTTTTTTTTTTTTTTTTTTTTTTTTATCGCAGGGAAAACCCTTTATGGGTACCCGTCCGCGTTCGGGGGACGCGGAGGGGTTATGTCGGAGTCCTTGATCCATCAACACTCGGCCGGCAACAGCCGTAGCCCCGGCTGTTGATGGACCAAGTGTACCGACTAAAAACCCTGCGGTGACACCGTCTTTGTCGCGAGTGTCGGGGATCACGGGATCGCCGTTCGGCACGCTCCGCGACCCCGACGCGACCTGCCCTGTTGAGGGCCCACCTTGGGAGTCACCTCCCTGGCGTAAAAATACGCCCTCCCTCTACGTAGACGCCGCGTTGATGTCACCCAGCGCGGCGTCTCCCTCTCGAGCTGGGAGGCAGACTCCCCCGAGTCTGCCACCCAGGTGATTCGGTAGAGACGCCCATGTACCCGGACTTTGACATCCGAGGCCATGGGTATCTCCACGCCCCCTCGCGCCACACGCGCGCGAACCGCCCAGCCGCCGCCGCGCCGCCCCTCTGGCGGCATGCAGCAGCAGCCGGTCGGCCCGGTTCGGCCGGGCTAGGGACCCGAAGTGGCCCCACCGCCCAGCAGGTGGTCGGGAGATTACGCAAACCTACACCGACCACCGTACCACCAAGCCGATCTGCGCCACACCCCTAAGGGCAGGCGCCCGAACGGCTCCCTACCAGGGGCGGCGCCACCTGCTGCACCCAACTCTCTCTCCCGAGGGAGAGCGAGGGGGCAACCAGGCGCCACACCCACACCCATCGCGCCTGAAAGGCGCGTGAGCCTTCCAGCCGCCGCCACGCCGCCCCTCTGGCAGCAAGCAGCAGCAGCCGGTCGGCCCAGCACAGCCGGGCTAGGGACCCAAAAGGGCCCACCGCGCAGCGGGCGGTCGGGAGGTCCTTCCCTCTCTAAAAAAAAAAAAAAATGCACGGTGCACAACAGCGCCGCGCTGACCTCGACCGACCACCCAAAACGACAGGCGCCACCTGCTGCACCCCACGGAGGGGCGCAACCAGGCGCCACAACCTTCCGGCTAAAGCCGGGGGAAAAAGGAAAGGGGGGGATGGGACCGAGCGGGGAAGGGTAAGCGCATGACTGTTTCTGTTATGTCTGTTCAGAAGGACCAGACCAATAGCAGGCAGCAACCGCGAGCAGGATACAGTCACACTTGCCTTGGGGATCGTCGCGACCGTGCGCTACTCCCAAGACCACGCCAAATTGCTCGCCGGGACAGACGAGCAAAATAGGCGAGAAGCTATGCCACCGCGCCTCGAAGGACGCGTGTGGTGGGATAGCCTTGCGCCCGCCCAACCTAACCTTTTTTTTTTTTTTTTTTTTTATCGCAGGGAAAACCCTTTATGGGTACCCGTCCGCGTTCGGGGGACGCGGAGGGGTTATGTCGGAGTCCTTGATTCATCAACACTCGGGGCCGTAGCCCCGGCTGTTGATGGACCAAGTGTACCGACTAAAAACCCTGCGGTGACACCGTCTTTGCCGCATAGTGTCGGGGTCACGGGATCGCCGTTAGGTACGCACCGCGACCCCCACGCGACCCGCCCTGTTAGGGCCCACCCTGGGAGCGTGTAAAGGGCGCTCCTTTTTCCCCCTACTAGACGCCGTGCTGGTGTCACTCAGCACGGCGTCTCCCCCGCGAGCTGGGCAGCAGACTCCCCCGAGTCTGCCACCCAGGTGGTATCGTTGGCGGCGCCCAGGGTTTATTCCATGGGCACCGCCACATTCTGCGCCTCAGTGGCGCCAGAGACGGCCGGCTGCGGCTGAGCCGCAGATCCGCCTCCTCGACGACTGCCGGGCTTTCGGGCCGGACAGGCCCTGCCGCCCAGCATGTGGCCGGTTGGATGACCGGCCGCATGGCACAGCGCGCAACAGGGGGCAGCCCTACACCCAGAGGCCTTGTGGCCTGGCTGCCCGCACCTGTAGCACGCCGTGCTTCTATCGACTTCGGCCCGGCACTGCTCGCGCACGTGCCCGGCCTCGAGGCAGCGGTAACATCTCATCGGCCTCACCTCCAGCAGTTTAATCTGCGCAGAGGTGAAGCCGACGAATATTCTGCCCGCCGCCGCCACCTTTTTAGCTGCCTCGATGGGGCAGCTTACTACGACTGTGCCAAGGGGTGTCCGATCGCGCACCACTTCCCCTGTCCTAACGTCATCGGCCGGACATCCCCCGGCACGGGCCACCGCCTCCGCGACGTCCTCCTTCGTCACGGAGTCGTCCAGGCCCACCAGGCGCATGGAAGCGCGCTTGATGGGCCTGTACACTACCACACCTTCCGCGGCCAGCGCCGCGCTCATGGCCGCCGCCAGGGCGTCCGCCTTTGGGCCGCTATCGGCGCCTGGGATCTCAATCAGGCGCGCCCCCGTTTTCCCCACCTTGAAAACGGGGGACTCGATGCCCAAGTCCCTGGGGTTGATGAGCCGCCGCGCACGGGCCATCACGGTCGCGTATGTTACCCCGCGGATTTCGGCGTCCGGCGGTAGCTTGACGGCCACCACCGTCGACCGCGGCGTCCGCAGCCTCGGCTTCTTTTTGCGCTTGTTGGGCGCTTTTGGCGCATGCGCAGCCGGCTCGGCGGGTCGCGCCCGTTGAGCGGCCCGCGCCGTTGGGGCGGGCGGCGCCGGTTGGGTTGCCGGCGGGGTGGGCTGGACGGGCCGCTTCTTCTTTCCGCTCTTGCCCACCGCAGTCCACGGTCCCTCCGGGGAACTTTCCGGGGCAGGCGACGGGGGAGGAGGACCGGGCTCCCTCTGGGCCGGCTTTGGTGCCAGCTCCTTCTCTTTATTCGGGGCTTTCGCACCCTTCTTCCCCTTTTTTGGGGGAGGCGCCACTTTGGCCGCCAGTATCGGCGCTGAGGCGTCAGGCGCCGGCCTATCGGACGCCAGTGACGGGCGAAGGCGCGGCTCTGGTAAAAGTCGCCCCTTCAGCGCCGCGAAGCGAGCGTCTAGCATCACCCCGACGCTGTCGATGATTGACCTGCGCATTTGCTCCAGGTCCATCGCCGGGGGTGCATTTGTCGCCGCCACTATGGAGGGGCCCAATATAGGGGAAGCCATCACGGGGGCCGTCGCCTCGGGGGAAGCTGCTACGGGGGTCGTAGCCACGGGGGCCGCCGCCGCGGGGGATGCCGCTGGGGGCGTAGCCGGGCGCTGAGGCGTGATGGAGGTCTGTAGGTATGCGACCTGATCCTTATACCACCCGGCCAGCCTCTTCAGCCGGGTGATCTCCGCCTCTGCCCTCTTCAGCGCCTCGGGGACCGACGCCTCATAGATGCCCTCGACTGCGCCCTTGATGGCGCTGGCGGCATCTTTAAGGGCCCTTACGTGGGTCCCCTTTAAATTCTTGGAAGAGCCGGCCACATACAAGATACTCTTCACTTCTTTAAGCGCAGCTTCCTTGTGGCCGGCCGCTCCGGTAACCTCTTTTGCACTTGAGGTGCTCTCCTGGGGGCCGTCTGTTCTGGCCACCTCCTTCTCTCTCGTAGTGGCAGTAGCTACCACATGCCTGGCCTGTTGCTCGAGCCGCTCCTTGTTTTGGGCTGCGAAATCCCTCATGGCCTTAGCGTACCCACCATACAGGCCACAGGTGGGCGGACGGCCTCGGCCTCGCGGCCCCTTCACCACCTTTTTCTGCACCTCGTCTGAGCTGGACGGGTCCGTACCACGCGGGCGCTTGTTACTGGCGCTGGCAAGCTCAAGGCCAGCCACCGAGTCACCCGAATCCGACATTTCGGACCACGAGGCGTCTTCATCCGACGCCCCGCAGGCCTCCCTCATTTCTGTCTGGAGTTCGTAGGCAGCTTTTATGGCCAATGTGCCCTCCGAGAGCTCGTCGTCAGAGTCGAGTACAGTTTTCTTCGACGCAGCCGTACCCTCTTTTCTCGCCGCAGAAGCATCACGAAGACGCTCCACTACAACGACGGGTATCCTTTTCGCGTGCAAATCAGTGTCCGTTGGGAAAGAGCTAGGGTCATTAGAAAGATGGGTCGAAGTGCCCCCCCCAGAATACGAGGGGCAGCCAGAGCCCGAGGGCCCTGGGGAGGATTCTCCGGCCTGGGACAGGCCGGTACCTCCCTGGGGTAGTTTCTTTTTGCTTTGAACCATCATTTTTGTGGCTGATCCACAGCTTCGGGCGCTTGGCGGAGTTTTGCCTCTCCGCTTCCAGCTGCGGCACGCCGACCGCAGCATTAGGCACTTAGAGCCGACTGGCCTTTCGACGTCGACAAGACAACCAACAATTAAGGCCCGCGCCCGATCCTCTCTTCAAGCGGAGAGTACCGGGAGCGAGCGACTCAACCGACCTTTACAGGGAGCGAATTGTAGGCTCCCAGTCTCTCCTCGAGCGAGGAGAGTGGGGAGCGACCAGCAACCGACCCGACAAGACGCGCCACCTGCTGCACCCGACCCTCTCCAAAGCGGAGATTGAAGGGGGCAGCTAGGCGCAACCACTTCCGGACAGAACCGGGGGACATGGGGGGAGGAAAAGGAGGGAAGGGACCGAAAACTGGGGAAAGGTAGCGCATGACTGTTTTTGTTATGTCTGTTCAGAAGGACCAGACCAATAGCAGGCAGCAACCGCGAGCAGGATACAGTCACACTTGCCTTGGGGATCGTCGCGACCGTGCGCTACTCCCAAGACCACGCCAAATTGCTTGCCGGGACAGACAAGCAAAATAGGCGAGAAGCTATGCCACTGCGCCTCAAAGGACGCGTGTGGTGGGATAGCCTTTCGCCCGCCCCGCCCAACCTAACCTTTTTTTTTTTTTTTTTTTTTTTTTTTTTTCGGGGGGAAATGCCTAGCGCATACCCCCGGGCCGAGGGCACGGCCCGGGTGGTTATGTGGGGCTCGCACCCACTAAAACCCCCCGGCGTCCTACTGCCCTTTTGCCGGGCCACAGGAATCGTCACTGGCATGACCTCTGTGGCACCGGCGGGCTCGGTCCGCAGTTACGCGCGGACCTCGACATATGTTGGGGGGAGTTCGGTCTCCCCCTACCGCCTGTTGAAGGCTGCGCGGACGCAGCGCTATTTCGGCGCGGGCCTGCTAAGTGCTAGGGCGCCGGGGTGCCCTCCCCGACGCCTGCAGGCCGAGATTACGGTGGGCGAAGGTCGTTCCGGGCGTGGTCCCTGCGCCTTCGCCCAACGCGCCGTCTGCGAGCGGGATTGGAGGACGTCTCCTCCCTCACCCGCTCTGCCTCCTCCTTCGCGGACATGACGGCCTCGCAAAAGGCCGCCATTGCCGCCCAGGCGCTCTCGCTCCCAACCATGGATGATATCACGGTCGGGAGCGATAGCCCCTGTCCCCCTGCACCGAGCGCTCCGGCTAGCCGGCGCCGCTCGTCATCCCATGCCGGGCACACCAGCAACGTGTGCGCCGCCGTGTCTTCCGGGGCCGCACAATGGTGGCAGCGCTCCGCCTCCTCACGACCTATCTTCCACAGATACCGCCCGAAGCAACCGTGCCCGGACAGTACCTGCGTCAGACGGTACGTGAGGACGCCGTGTCGTCGCCCCAGCCACTCCCAGAAGACTGGCAGCAGCGCAGCGATGACGGCGTGACCGGCAGTGGGATGGGCGAGCTTGCACCGCCAGCTCTCCAGCGCAGCTCGGTACAACTCTGTGCGCCTCGCTCTCGGGGCGCCGGGATCCCGGATGTTGTTGGGATCCCTACGCCAGGCATAAGCTCAGAGAGCGCCTGGGCCTCCAGCTCCCAGGGAGGCGTACCGGCCAGTAGTGTCGCCGCTTCAAAACTGATGGTGCGGTACCCTCGAACGACCCTGACGGCCATGATTCGCTGCGCGCGGTGCAGCAGCACCACGTTTCGGGCCGTCAGGGCGCCCGCCCAGATTGGGGACCCGTATAGGGCCTGGGACCGCACCACCCCCGTATACAGCCTCCTCGCCGAGGTCTCTGGTCCGCCCAAGTTCGGCAACAGCCTCGAGAGGGCCCCTGCCGCCGCCATTAGTTTTGGCGCTAGGGCGGCGAAATGGGCCCTAAAAGTCCAACGCCCGTCTAACATGAGGCCCAGGTAGCGCATCTGGGCCGATATGTCAATGCGCTGTCCCCCGACAACGATGTAAGTGCCGGGGGGAGGCCGGTTCCTGGGACCGTGGAAGAACACGGCCTCGGTCTTATCGAGGGCGACCTGCAGGCCAAGCCGCCGTATGCGCCCCACCACTTGGGCCACGCCAGCTGTTGCTAACAACGCCGCCTCCCTGTGACTCCGGGCCCTCGCGGTGACAAGGGTATCGTCCGCGTAGCACGTCACTGCCAGACCCGGCAGCAACGTGCCACGCAGGACCCAGTCGTAGGCGATGTTCCACAGGAGCGGTCCGAGGACCGACCCCTGTGGAACCCCGCACCCGACGGTCCGCTCCTGCCACCGCGACGGCCCGGGGTAAACTACCCGCCGGTCCGCAAGGTAGTCCGAGATGGTCCTGTGGAGGTATTCGGGGACGCCGTGGTACTGTAGAGCCGCTAGTATGGAGGGATAGGGGACGGAGTTGAAGGCATTGGCGATGTCCAAGGACACCGCCAGTATCACCTCCCCCCGCTCCACGGCCCCCTCCGCCATCACTTGGACCCGCCTTATTGCGTCCACCGTGGACCTGCCTCTCCTGAAACCAAACTGGCTTTCGTGCAGGTCCGGCCCCGTCTGAGAAAGGTGCTCGACGAGTCTGTCCGCAATCACTCTCTCGAAGAGCTTGCAGACCTCGTCGAGCAACACAATGGGGCGGTAGGCGGACGGCGAGTCTGCCGGGCGCCCCTCCTTCCTGATCAGGACCAGTTTCCCCAGCTTCCAAAGCTGAGGAAACCGGCCCTGCCTGAAGCACTCGGTCCAGAGAGCCCTGAGACGGCGGCCGAGCGGACCGTGGGACAGAACCCACACTCGGCCGGGGACTCCATCTGGTCCGGGTGCCACCTTCTTCGCCCGCAGTCTGCGGACGGCGGCGTTCAGCTCCTCTTCCGAGACTTCAGGAACGGCTTCGCTCGACGGCAAGTTAGGTCCGGGTGTTCGGGACATTGCCGGAGCAGTGTACGCCGTTCCTTCCGGAAAAAGGGCCGACAGCACGCCATCCGCAAACGCCGGCGGCATGGTCTGCGTAAGGGGGGGCGTCCAGGGGCGGAGTTTGTTCCGCACCATGCGGTAGGGGCGTCCCCAGGGGTCGGCGTTGATGCTCGCCAGGAGCTCCTCACGGGACCGCGTCTTTGCGTCCGCAATTGCCACCTGCAATGCGGACTTTGCCGCCCGGTAGACGGCATGCAGCTCCTCCTCCCTGGGCGTTAGGCCCGGAGAAAGCGGTGGGTTCCGCCTTCTCCTTCTTCGCTCTCTGGTGTACTGGCGGCGCGCAGCGACGCAGGCGCGTCGCAGTTGCGCAATTTCGCGCGACCACCAGTAAACCTGTCGTCTGCGAGGAGCTGCATGCCGCACGCGGGGCATGGCGGCATCGCAGATCGCCGTTACTGCGGCTTTGAACCACTCGGCCTCCCCTTGGATGTTGAATGGGGAGACCGGTGCCAGCGTCCAGGCCTGGACCTCTGCCGCTTCGACCGCGGCTTCCATGTCAAGGCGCGCCAAGGCCCACCGCGTCAGCCAGCACGGCGTCCCGAGACTCGGTGGAGATCTCAAATCTGACGTACAAATGATCAGAGAGAGTCTCCACCGAGTCGACAACCCTCCATCTCCGCACCCGACTCGCCAGCGTCGGGCTAGCGAAAGATACATCGACGACCGAGCCACCGTCCCGTCTGACGCAGGTGTAGGCTGTGCCCCGGTTTAGCACCGCCAAACCCTGCGCATGCGCCCATTCTTCCAGCGTCTCGCCCCTCACGTCGTCAATGGGGGAACCCCACGCCGAGGACTTGGCGTTGAAGTCCCCCGCGACGAGAACGGGACGCGGCCGACGACGCACAATGAAGTCGCTGAGTCGCGACAGGAGGGCCTCAAACTCGGGTAGTGGTCGGTTTGGTGAAAAATACACCCCGACCACCACCATGGGCCCCACACGAGCGGCGACAAAGCCCCTCTGCCTCTCGACGTCCTCGAGAGACAGGGAGCCTCCACTCCTCGGCAGCACTATCGCCACCGTGCCGTCCGCGTCGCCAGCCCAGTTGCTGGCGGGCAGCACGAAGTATGGCTCGGCTGCCACTGCCACGTCGATCGACCACTCTGCCATGCTCTGGAGTAAAAGGTCCTGAGCCCTGGCAGAGTGGTTGAGATTCGCCTGCAGGAAGCTGATGGCGGGGGGACGACTATCCATTGGTGGCGTCCATATCTTCCACCACCCGGGTCTCTTGCGGCCTGGTCGGAGCTGGCCGCTCGGAGGTGCGCTTCGGGGCCCTCTTGCCTGTGGGACGCGACCCACAGGTCTTTGAGCCTGCCCGGTGCGCGGCGGGCTTGCCTGCCTTTATGCAGCTCAGGCAGTGTGCGGCCTCGGCGCAATCTCGCGCCTGGTGCCCCGGCTGCCCGCAGTTGTAGCAGCGCTCCCTGTGGTCGGTGATGTCCGCCGGACAGAGAGCGCCGACATGCCCCTCCAGCTGGCAGCGGAAGCAGCGCAGCGGCCTCGCCCGCAGCAGGGCCACATCCGCGGACACCCATCCTACGAGCAGCCGCCTCGCATCGGCCAGCTTTTTGGCGGCCTCCACGGGGCAGGTCACAACGGCCGAGAACAGGCCTCCGTAACCCGCCCGTATGTCGCCGCACTTCACCCGCTGCGGGTCGCAGCCTCCCACCTCAGCCACCGCGGCGATGAGCTCCTCCAGACGGACAGAGTCGTCGAGCCCACTGATGCGGAGGCTCGCCGACTTGTAGGGCCGCGAGATAAGGATATCCTCGGCCGACAACTCTTGGCGGAGCTTCTCCGCCAGCGCGTCCGCCTTCGGGGAGCTGGTCGCACCCGGGATTTCGAGCAGGCGCGCACCTGTTACGGTGCGCTTGGCTCTAAGCCCCTCGATCCCGAGTTCCCCGATTTTGATTGACGACCTGGCGAGATGAATCATCGCGGCGTACGTCACTCCGCGCTCCTCTGCGCCAGGCGCCAGGGTCATCACGACCGCCGCCGAGTTTGGAGCGCGCAGCCTCCGGCGTTCGCGCGCTCTCGCCTTTTTGGCCCTTCTGGCCGCCTTCTTTTGGGCCCCTTTGGCCCCCGCAACCTCCCACTGGCCCCCTTCTCTGGCGTTGGGGGGCGCTGGCTGTTTCTGTGGCGCCTTCTTCCCCCCCCCTGTGGTCCCCTTACTTCCCTTGGTTTTTTGGGCCGCGGGAACCTTGGGGGCGGCGAGTGCAGATGGGGTCGGCACGGGTTCGGAGGTCCGCGCTGATGTCGACGGCACGGGCGCGGGCGACCGCGCCGACGTCAACGGCACGGCGTCCCGCCCCGAGAGGCGACTCGGGGTTTTCGGCGGTGCCTTCTGCGCGGCCTTCTGCGCATACGTCGCCGTCGGCGTCTTCGAGGCCAAGGGAGGGCGCAATACCTTTCCCTCCAGGAACGAGAGTCTCTGGAGGACTTTGGCCATCTCCTCCCTGATTACCATTGCCAGGTCGTTGTCTGGCGCTTTGGGAGCCGCCTTGGGAGCCGGATCTTGAGGCCTGTCCTCGTCGCCAACGACCATGGCCTTCACTACGTCCAGCTCCTTTTTTATCTCCGCCATCTGCTTGCGGAGGCGGATGTTCTCCACCTGCAGACGGCGGACCTCGTCGGAGGCCGTGCGGGAAAACGCCTCCTCCACCACTTCAGCGATGGAGTTGGCCGCCAACTTTAACGCCTTCTGGCACGTGCCCTTCAGCCCCTTAGATATACGGGCCACGTCCCGTATGCTTTCGAGGGACTGGGCCACTTTACCTTTAAGCCCCTCAAGGAGCAGCTCGTCTGGGTCGGGATTCGATGAGGCGCGCGACGCCGCACGAGAACTACTCTCGGCGGCCAGTGCGGTCTCGGCGCCCGTCTGGTCGGTATGCTGTTTTCGGGCCAGCTTCTTCTTGGCCTCCCAATATCCCACGTACTGTCCAGTGGTGGGAGGTCGCCCCCTTCCGCGTTTGGGCAGGGGTTTCGGCGGGTCGTCAGGGTCCGAGCCCTCGCCTGAGCCCGAACGGCTGCCTTCCGGCCTTCTAGGCCGCTTTTTGCGCCACATGGTGGTGCTTCGGGCGTAACTGGAGTCCATGTCCGAGGTGGACATTTCGCTCGCCTCCAGCTCCTTCCCTATCGTCTTTGTCGCCGGGGCGACGTTTGCCGATACGCATGCATCGGAGTCCGTCTGAGCATTTCCATGGTCGTCATTTTTAGTTGGTTCAGTATCAGAGTTGGTATTGCCAAGGTCGTCGTTAGTGCAGGGTTCGGTGTCCAAAATGGGATAGCCAATGTCATCGTAAAGATCCTGTCGCAGAGTGGCCCCCCCAGAATACGAGGGCCTGCCGGAGTCCTTTCGGAGCTCCGGGTGGGATTCTCCGGCCTTGCCGGTACCCACCTGGGGTAATAACTTTTTTAACTGGGACATTATCATTTTTTATTTTGGTGCGCTAGCAGGAGGTTTGGCCCCCTCCCATTCCAGCCGCAGCACGCGAGACTGCAGCATTTGGGCACATCGAGCCGACCGGCCTATCAACGTCGACTGTTTTGTGTAGTGTAACTGTGGTGGGTGTGTACATTGTATGTGTGTATTGTGTGGGTGTGTTACTATATGTGTGTTAAAATGGTGTGTGTAGTGTACCAACAGAAGGGTAGGACAGAGCAGAATCTGAACCTATCCCTTCAGACCACCGAAAAACGGTCTCTCTGGTCCCATCTGATGATCAGATGGGTACCGAGAGCCCAGCTGCCGACACAGATTTGCCACTTCCGCGGCGGGATTAATGGAGTGAAGGGAGAAAAGGAAGAAGGAAGGGAGGGTATGGGGGGTTTGGGAAAGAAAACGCATGACCATTTTTGTTCTGTCTGTTCAGAAGGACCAGACCAATAGCAGGCAGCAACCACGTGCAGGAGAAGGTCACACTTGCCTTGGGGATCGTCGCGACCGTGCGCTACTCCCAAGACCACGCCAAATTGCTTGCCGGGACAGACAAGCAAAATAGGCGAGAGGCTATGCCACTGCGCCTCGAAGGACGCGTGTGGTGGGATAGCCTTTCGCCCGCCCTTTTTTTTTTTTTTTTTTTTTTTTTTCGGGGGGAAATGCCTAGCGCATACCCCCGGGCCGAGGGCACGGCCCGGGTGGTTATGTGGGGCTCGCACCCACTAAAACCCCCCGGCGTCCTACTGCCCTTTTGCCGGGCCACAGGAATCGTCACTGGCATGACCTCTGTGGCACCGGCGGGCTCGGTCCGCAGTTAGGCGCGGACCTCGACAAATGTAGGGGGGAGTTCGGTCTCCCCCTACCGCCTGTTGGAGGCTGCGCGGACGCAGCGCTATTTCGGCGCGGGCCTGCTAAGTGCTAGGGCGCCGGGGTGCCCTCCCCGACGCCTGCAGGCCGAGATTACGGTGGGCGAAGGTCGTTCCGGGCGTAGTCCCTGCGCCTTCGCCCAACGCGCCGTCTGCGAGCGGGATTGGAGGACGTCTCCTCCCTCACCCGCTCTGCCTCCTCCTTCGCGGACATGACGGCCTCGCAAAAGGCCGCCATTGCCGCCCAGGCGCTCTCGCTCCCAACCATGGATGATATCACGGTCGGGAGCGATAGTCCCTGTCCCCCTGCACCGAGCGCTCCGGAGAGCTGGCGCCGCTCGGCATCCCATGCCGGGCACACCAGCATCGTGTGCGCCGCCGAGTCTTCTGGGGCTGCACAATGGTGGCAGCGCTCCGCCTCCTCACGACCGATCCGCCACAGATACCGCCCGAAGCAACCGTGCCCGGACAGTACCTGCGTCAGACGGTACGTGAGGACGCCGTGTCGTCGCCCCAGCCACTCCCAGAAGACCGGCAGCAGCGCAGCGATGACGGCGTGACCGGCAGTGGGATGGGCGAGCTTGCACCGCCAGCTCTCCAGCGCAGCTCGGTGCAACTCTGTCCGCCTCGCTCTCGGGGCGCCGGGATCCCGGATGTTGTTGGGATCCCTACGCCAGGCATAAAGCTCAGAGAGCGCCTGGGCCTCCAGCTCCCAGGGAGGCGTACCGGCCAGTAGTGTCGCCGCTTCGAAACTGATGGTGCGGTACCCTCGAACGACCCTGACGGCCATGATTCGCTGCGCGCGGTGCAGCAGCACCACGTTTCGGGCCGTCAGGGCGCCCGCCCAGATTGGGGACCCGTATAGGGCCTGGGACCGCACCACCCCTGTATACAGCCTCCTCGCCGAGGCCTCTGGTCCGCCCAAGTTCGGCAACAGCCTCGAGAGGGCCCCTGCAGTCGCCATAAGTTTCGGCGCTAGGGCGGCGAAGTGGGCCCTAAACGTCCAGCGCCCGTCCAATATCAGGCCCAGGTAGCGCATCTGGGCCGAGATCTCGATGCGCTGTCCCCCAACAACGATGTTAGTATCGGGGGGAGGCCGGTTCCTGGGGCCGTGAAAGAACACGGCCTCGGTTTTATCGAGGGCGACCTGCAGGCCGAGCCGCCTTATGCGCCCCACCACTTGTGCCACGCCAGCTGTAGCCAACAACGCCGCCCCCCTGTGACTCCGGGCCCTCGCGGTGACAAGGGTATCGTCCGCGTAGCACGTTACTGCCAGACCCGGCAGCAACGTGCCACGCAGGACCCAGTCGTAGGCGATGTTCCACAGGAGCGGTCCGAGGACAGACCCCTGTGGAACCCCGCACCCGACGTTCCGCTCCTGCCACCGCGACGGCCCGGGGTAAACTACCCGCCTACCCACGAGGTAGTTGCGAATGGTCCAGTGGAGGTATTCTGGGACGCCGTGGTGTTCCAAGGCCGCCAGTATCGAGCGATAGGGGACGGAATTAAACGCGTTGGCGATGTCCAGGGACACCGCCAGTATCACGTCCCCCTGCTTCACGGCCTCCTTCGCCATCTCCTGGACCCGCCTTATGGCGTCCACCGTGGACCTGCCTCTCCTAAAACCAAACTGGCTCTCGTGCAGGTCCGGCCCCGTCTGAGAAAGGTGCTCGACGAGTCTGTCCGCAATCACTCTCTCGAAGAGCTTGCAGACCTCGTCGAGCAACACAATGGGGCGGTAGGCGGACGGCGAGTCTGCCGGGCGCCCCTCCTTCCTGATCAGGACCAGTTTCCCCAGCTTCCAAAGCTGAGGAAACCGGCCCTGCCTGAAGCACTCGGTCCAGAGAGCCCTGAGACGGCGGCCGAGCGGACCGTGGGACAGAACCCACACTCGGCCGGGGACTCCATCTGGTCCGGGTGCCACCTTCTTCGCCCGTAATCTGCGGACGGCGGCGTTCAGCTCCTCTTCCGTAACTTCGGGAGCGGCTTCGCTCGACGGCATGTTGGGTCCGGGTGTCCGGAACATTGCCGGAGCACTGGGAGCCGCTCCTTCTGGGAAAAGGGCCGACAACACGCCATCCGCAAACGCCGGCGGCATGGTCTGCGTAAGGGGGGGCGTCCAGGGGCGGAGTTTGTTCCGCACCATGCGGTAGGGGCGTCCCCAGGGGTCGGCGTCGATGGTCGCCAGGAGCTCTTCTCGGGCCCGCGTTTTTGCGTCCGCAATTGCCACCTGCAATGCGGACTTTGCCGCCCGGTAGACGGCATGCAGCTCCTCCTCCCTGGGCGTTAGGCCCGGCGAAAGCGGTGGGTTCCGCCTTCTCCTTCTCCGCTGTCTGGTGTACTGGCGGCGCGCAGCGACGCAGGCGCGTCGCAGTTGCGCAATTTCGCGCGACCACCAGTACACCTGTCGTCTGCGTGGAGCTGCATGCCGTACACGGGGCATGGCGGCATCGCAGATCGCCGTGGCTGCGGCTCTACACCACTCGGCCTCCCCTTGGATGTCGAACGGGGAGACCGGCGCCGGTGTCCAGGCCTGCACCTCTGCTGCCTCCACTGCTGCCTCCACATCCAGGCGCGCCAAGGCCCACCTCGGCCCACCCCCAGCCACGTCAGCCGGCACGGCGGCCCTAGACTCGGCGGAGACCACAAATCTGATGTATACGTGATCAGACAGGGTCTCCACCGAGTCGACGACTCTCCACCCTCGTATGCGGTTCGCCAGTGCCTTTCGCCCGCCCCGCCCAACCTAACCTAACCTTTTTTTTTTTTTTTTTTTTTTTTTTTTGTGACGCAGGGAAAACCCTTTATGGGTACCCGTCCGCGTTCGGGGGACGCGGAGGGGTTATGTCGGAGTCCTTGGTCCACTGACGGTCGGAATGACCCGGCCGTCAGTGCACCAAGGGTACCGACTAAAAACCCTGCGGTGACACACTACCGTCGCGAGTGTCGGGGATCACGGGATCGCTGTTAGTACGCACCGCGACCCCGACGCGACCTACCCTGTTAGGGCCCACCCTGGGAGCGTGTAAAGGGCGCTCCCTTTTCCCCCTACTAGCCGCCATGCTGGTGTCACTCAGCACGGCGTCTCCCCTGCGAGCTGGGAAGCAGACTCCCCCGAGTCTGCCACCCAGGTGATTTCGGTTGCGGTGCCCAGGGCTTAGTCCATGGGCACTGCTACATGCTGCGCCTCAGCGGCGCTAGAGGTGGCCGGCAGCCGCTGCGCCACAGGAGATGCGGACGCAGCGGCTAATCCACCCCCTCTACGGCGGCCGGGCTTTCGGGCCGGACAGGTCCTGCCACCCAGCAGATGGCCGGAAGGATTTCCGGCCGCGGCGCAGATGGTGCAGCGCGGTGCGGCCACACAGCCGGAGGCCTTATGACCTAGTTGGCCACACCGGAAGCACTGGTCGCCCCTATCGACCTCGGACCGACACTGCTCCCTCACGTGTCCGGCCTCAAGGCACCTGAAGCACCTCATCGGCCTCGCCTCCAGCAGTTTGACCTGCGCGGAGGAGAAGCCGACCAGGAGCCGGTCTGCCGCCACTTTTTTGGCTGCCAGTATCGGGCAGCCCACAACAATGGTCCCGAGGGGCGTCCGGTCGCGCAGCAACTCGCCCGCCTTTACCTCGGCGACCGTGCAACCCCCGACCCGGGCCACCGCCTCGACAACCTCCTCCTTGGTGACGGAGTCATCGAGGCCCACGATGCGCATAGACGCGCGCTTCGCGGGCCGGGACACCGTCACCCCCTCATCAGCCAACGCCGCACTTAGCGCCGCCGCCAGAGCATCGGCTTTAGGGCCGCTCTCGGCCCCCTCCGATACCTCAAGCAGGCGCGCCCCCGTCGCTCCCACCTTGAACCTGACGGACCCGATTTGCAGGTCCTTCAGGTTTATGGCAGTCCTCGCCCGCGCCATCACGCTGCCGAACGTGAAACCACGGCTCGCCGCGTCCGGCGGCAGCTTAATTGCCACCACGGCAGAACGCGGCACCCGCAGCCCACGCCCGCGCCTGCGCTTTTTGGGCGCCTGTGCGCGAGCGGCCGGCTGAGCAGCCTGCACGGGCTGCGTGGCCGGTGCAGACTTTTTGGGCCTTTTGCCCCGCCCGGCCACTACCGACCAGGGCTCCTCCATACGAGCAGGCTGCGTGGGGAGCGGGGGCCGAGGCAGCTCCCGTGCCGGCGTTTTGGATGCCGGCTCTCGGGGGGGAGCCCTCTTCTTGGCAGCGGCTTTCGCCGCTCTACCCTTCTTTGGAGGAGACGCCGCCTTTTCCACCGGGGCAGCAGCCGGAGCCCCGGACGGTTTCGCCGACCTGTCAGAAGCCAACGGGGGACGGATCCGCGGCTCAGGAAGTAGCCGCCCCTCCAGCGCCGCGAAGCGGGCGTCCAGCATCACCCCGACGCTGTCGATGATGGACCTGCGCACTTGCTCCAGGTCCATCGTCGGGGCCGCTGTCGCCGCCGCCAGGGGGGCCGCCAATATTAGTGAAGATACCACGGGGGTCGTCGCCGCGGGGGAAACAGCCATAGGGGCCGCCGCCGCGGGGGACGCCGCTGGGGGCGAGGCCGGGCGCTGAGGCGTGACGGAGGTCTGCAAATATGCGACCTGGTCTTTATACCACCCGGCCAGCCTCTTTAGCCGGGCGATCTCAGCCTCTGCCCTTTTTACCGCCTCGGGGACCGACGCCTCGAAGATGCCTTCGAGAGCGCCCTCAATGGCGCTGGCGGCATCCTTGAGAGCCCTGACGTGGGTCCCCTTCAAGTTCTTAGAGGAGCTGGCCACATAAAGGATGCTCTGCACCTGTTTAAGCGCAGCCTCCCTGTGGCCAGTCGCTCCGATCGCCTGTGCTGCACCCAAGGTGCAGTCTTGTGGGCCGCCGGTCTCGGCAGCCTCCTCTCGACTAGCTTTTACGGGGGCCGTCTGCTGCTCGGCCTGACGTTGGAGCCGCTCCCGCTCACTGGCGAGCTGCAACATTGCCTCCGCGTGACCCACGTAGAGCCCCGACGAGGGCGGCCGACCTCGGCCGCGCGGCACCTTGGTTACTTTTTTGGCCACCTCATCGGAGCTAGACGGCTCCGGAACATGGGGCCGTTTGTGGCTATGGCCCTGGCTCGCATGTTCAAGGCTAGCGAGCGAGTCACCCGAGTCCGATACATCGGACCACGAGGCTTCCTCATCGGACGCCCCGCAGGCCTCATTAAGGGTTGACTCCAGCTCACGGGCCGCCCGGATGGCTAGGGTGCCCTCTGACGGATCATCGTCATCGTCGGAGTCAAAAATCGACTTCGACGGCGCCGACGCAGCCACCTTCTTCACTTTCGTCGCAAAAGCGGCGCGAACGTCTTGTATGCGCTCTAGCACAACAACCGGTCGCCGGTTTCCATCCGCAGTGCAAATCGAGTCCGTTTTGGGAATGCCTTGGTCGTTTGAATGATCTCGTGTGGTGCCCCCCCCAGAGTACGTGGGGCAGCCAGAGCTCGAGGGCTCTGAGGAGGATTCTCCGGGCAATCCGGTACCTCCCTGGGGTAATTTATTTTTCCTCGACGACATCTTCATTAGTTTTTGCTGATCCACAGCTTTGAGCGCTGGGCGGAGTTTAGCCTCTCCGCCTTTCAGCCGCGGCACGCCAACCGCGGCATTGGGCACTTCGAGCCGGCAGGCCTATCCACGCCGGCTAACAACACACAACGAATGCCCGCTCCCCGTCCTCTCTTCAAACGGAGAGAACGAGGAGCGAGCGACTCATCCGACCTTTCGTGGCTAGAAACGAACGACGAGTCCCGGTCACTCCTCGAGCGAGGAGCGAGGGGAGCGAGCGAACGACCCAACCACGACGCGCCACCTGCTGCACCCGACCTTCTCCAAAACGGAGATTGAAAGGGGCAGCTAGGCGCAACCACTTCCGGACAGAACCGGGGGACATGGGGGGAGGAAAAGGAGGGATGGGACCGAAAACTGGGGAAGGGTAAGCGCATGACTGTTTCTGTTATGTCTGTTCAGAAGGACCAGACCAATAGCAGGCAGCAACCGCGAGCAGGATACAGCCACACTTGCCTTGGGGATCGTCGCGACCGTGCGCTACTCCCAAGACCACGCCAAATTGCTTGCCGGGACAGACGAGCAAAATAGGCGAGAAGCTATGCCACTGCGCCTCGAAGGACGCGTGTGGTGGGATAGCCTTTCGCCCGCCCAACCTAACCTAACCTAACCTTTTTTTTTTTTTTTTTTTTTTTTTTTTTTTTTTTTTTTTTTTTTTTATTAGGTGGGGAAATCCTCATGGATACCCGTTCGCGACGGGGACGTGAACGGGTTATGTGGGACTCCTTGCTCCAGCGGCGGTCAGCGTTACTCCGGCCGTCGCTGGAGCAAGTCCTACCCACTAAAACCCCACCGTGTTCCATCGCCCGCTAAAACGGCGGGTCACGGGGACGCGGACATACTTCCGCGGCCCGTCAGCGGCCGTCTGTTTTTCAGACCCCTCTCCTCCAGGGTAGCCCCGCCCTGGTTCTCCTACGTGTTGAGGATGCGCCGGAACACTTGGCGCATCCTCCAACCTCGGGGGCTTAATGTTCTGCGCAGGCGACAGTAACCCCCGTTGCTGTCGCCCGCAGGCCCCCTTCACGGCGGCATTAAGTCGGTGGCCGCCCGCCTCCTTCGCCCGACTCTCCGACGCCGGTTCAGAGCAGCGAGGGGATCATTCTCCCTGCTCCGCTCCGCCGCCTCCTTCTGCGAGATGACTTCTTCGCAGAAGGCCTCCATCGCCTGCCACGACCTTTCACTGCCGACCATTGTTCTTACTACGGTAGGCAGTGTGAGGTCCCTCCCAATTACACTTGTGAGGACACTGCGCTGCGCCGCCCAGGCTGGGCATACTTCCAACGTGTGTTGCGCAGTGTCCTCACCGGCGTCGCACTCGTGGCATGAGGGATTCGCTTCCCTCCCGGCCACCTTGCACAGATACCTGCCGAAGCAGCCGTGCCCCGACAGGATCTGGACCAGCCGAAAAGTAAGCAACCCGTGCTTTCGGCTCACCCACTCCGCAAGGACTGGGCGAACCGCCCGTATAGTCAAGTGGCCAGCCGTTGGCTCGACCAGCCGCTCTCGCCACTTCCTCAGCGCACTTTCCTGCGCTTGTCGCCTCCATGTTGCCAGCTCCGCTGGCATGATGCTGCCACCGTCCCCTCGGAGTTCCGTTCTACGGCGGTATACGGCGGCCAGCACCTCGGCCTCTAAGTCCCAGGGTGGGGTCCCTGCCAGTACGCACGCTGCCTCACACGAAATGGTGCGGTAACCGCGTATCACCCTAACCGCCATGACCCGCTGCGGTCGTCTCAGCAGGGCCTTGTTCTGGGCGGTCAGGGCGTCCGCCCACACTGGCGCGCCGTACAGTGCCATGGACCGCACCACACCAGTATAAAGACGGCGACAACTTGCGCTCGGGCCTTTCAAATTCGGCAGGAGCCGGCTAAGCGTTCCCGCTGCTTTTACTAGCCTTGGGGCCAGCACCTTGAAGTGGGGCCCAAACTTCCATCTTGGGTCGAGGACGAGACCCAGATATTTCATTTGTGTCCCGACCTCGACTTCAGTCCCTTCAACCTCCAGGGACATTCCTACGGACGGCCGCCTACGAGGCCCGTGAAACCAAAGGGCCTCCGTCTTCTCCAGGGCCACTTTGAGGCCCAGTCGCCGGATCCGACCCACCACCACAGCAACGCCACGTTCAGCCAAACGAATAGCTTCCTCAGCACAACCTCCTTGGGCCGTGATAAGCGTGTCGTCCGCATAACAAATAAGATGCAGTCCCCTTTCCAGAGAACCTCGCAGAACCCAATCATAGCCGATGTTCCACAAGAGAGGGCCCAAAACCGACCCCTGTGGAACACCGCACTTCATCCTTCGATCAAAAAGCTGCCCGTCACTACCTACGCAGACGACACTCCTATCCGACAGGTAACTACCTACAATCCGGCGCATATATACTGGCACTTCGTGATATGCCAGCGCCTCCAAGATGCAGCTGAAGGGCAGGGTGTTGAAGGCATTGGCGATGTCCAAAGACACCGCCAGCATCACCCCGCGCCTTGATACGGTCTCTTCCGAAAGGGCCTTCACACTGAGTATGGCATCAACCGTGGATCGGCCCGCCCGGAATCCATACTGGCTGCCGCTCAGATCCGGTCCAACTGTGCGGAGATGCTGGACAATGCGAGCAGCAAGCACGCGCTCAAAGAGCTTGCCCGCCTCGTCCAGCAAAACTATAGGACGATATGCAGATGGTGACTCTCTAGGGCGCCCCTCCTTTTGTAAAAGTACCAGTCGCCCCCTCTTCCACCTTGAAGGGAATTGTCCCTCCCTAAGGCAGGTGTTGATCAGCTCCCGGTATCTGTCACCCAACGTCTCGAGCGCTAAGACCAGTATTCGGCCGTGTACACCATCCGGTCCTGGGGCGGTATTCTTGGACCGCAGTTTTCGAACCGCTACGGCTATCTCCTCCGGCGCTATAGCGGGCACTGGATGGTCTACCGCGTTCCTCACTTCGGCCCTTGGGGCCATTTCTGGCGGAACGTGATCCTCTCGGTTTGGGAACAAAACCGCAACTATCTCCCGCAAAAAGGTGGGCTGGAGGGTCTCTGTAAGTGGAGGCGCCTGGCCACGCAGCTTGTTGCGCGCGAATAGGTACGGACGCCCCCATGGGTCCCTATCCAGGCTCGCCAGCATCTCCTCCCGACCTTTCGTCTTTGCCCTGGTGATGGCCAGCTGTAGGCGTTTTTTAGCCTCGTTGTATACGGCATACAGCTGGTCGCCCTCAGCCTCGCTTCGCACTCTCCTCCTGCGCTGTCGTGTGTACGCTCGCCGAGCAACAATGCAAGCCCTGCGCAGCTCTGCGATTTCGGCCGACCACCAGTAGACCACCCTCCTTGAAGGACGGGTCCCGGCTCTCGGCATGGCGGCATCGCAGATGCTGGTCAAGGCTCCAGCTAACCACGCCGCTCCTCCTTCAACATCTCTCGACGTTGCAGCTTGCGATACCCACGACTGAACAAAAGCCGCTTCTCCTGCAGCGTCGATATTCAGTTGTGTCAGCGCCCACCTAGGAAAGCCCGCTCTTCCCGGACTACGACCACTACTGGTCTCTCTAAGGGGGGAGACATCGAACCGAATATATCGATGATCGGAAAGAGTCTCTACCCCCACGACCACCTGCCAACCTTGAACCCGAGCTGCAATAGCATGGGAGGCGAAAGAGACGTCCACAATGGACCCGCCATTATGCCGCACACACGTGAAGGTGTCTCCCTGGTTTAGAATAGAGAGGCCCACGACAACTGCCCACTCCTCCAATGTTTCCCCCTTGGCATCCGTGACAGGGCCGCCCCATGCCGTAGATTTGGCGTTGAGGTCTCCCAGGATGAATACCGGCAGCGGTGCTACCCGTTGCACCGCCGCCCCAACCTCATCCAAGAAAACCTCAAACTCGGCGAGGGTCTTATTAGGGGAAAAGTATACCCCTATTACAGCCACTTGTCCCCATCTCACTACAACAAAGCCCCGGCCCCTTTCCACGATAGACAGGTCAACCTTTTTTTTTTTTTTTTTTTTTTTACGGGGGGAAATGCCTAGCGCATACCCCCGGGCCGAGGGCACGGCCCGAGTGGTTATGTGGGGCTCGCACCCACTAAAACCCCCCGGCGTCCTACTGCCCTTTTGCCGGGCCACAGGAATCGTCACTGGCATGACCTCTGTGGCACCGGCGGGCTCGGTCCGCAGTTACGCGCGGACCTCGACAAATGTAGGGGGGAGTTCGGTCTCCCCCAACCGCCTGTTGGAGGCTGCGTGGACGCAGCGCTATGACGACGCGGGCCTGCTAAGTGCTAGGGCGTCGGGGTGCCCCCCCCGACGCCTGCAGGCCGAGATTACGGTGGGCGAAGGTCGTTCCGGGCGTAGTCCCTGCGCCTTCGCCCAACGCGCCGTCTGCGAGCGGGATTGGAGGACGTCTCCTCCCTCACCCGCTCTGCCTCCTCCTTCGCGGACATGACGGCCTCGCAAAAGGCCGCCATTGCCGCCCAGGCGCTCTCGCTCCCAACCATGGATGATAACACGGTCGGGAGCGATAGCGCCTGTACCCCTGCACCGAGCGCTCCGGCGAGCCGGTGCCGCTCGGCATCCCATGCCGGGCACACCAGCAACGTGTGCGCCGCCGTGTCCTCTGGGGCCGCACAATGGTGGCAGCGCTCCGCCTCCTCACGACCGATCCGCCACAGATACCGCCCGAAGCAACCATGCCCGGACAGTACCTGCGTCAGACGGTACGTGAGGACGCCGTGTCGTCGCCCCAGCCACTCCCAGAAGACTGGCAGCAGCGCAGCGATGACGGCGTGACCGGCAGTGGGATGGGCGAGCTTGATCCGCCAGCTCTCCAGTGCAGCTCGGTACAACTCTGTGCGCCTCGCTCTCGGGGCGCCGGGATCCCGGATGTTGTTGGGATCCCTACGCCAGGCATAAAGCTCAGAGAGCGCCTGGGCCTCCAGCTCCCAGGGAGGCGTACCGGCCAGTAGTGTCGCCGCTTCGAAACTGATGGTGCGGTACCCTCGAACGACCCTGACGGCCATGATTCGCTGCGCGCGGTGCAGCAGCACCACGTTTCGGGCCGTCAGGGCGCCCGCCCAGATTGGGGACCCGTATAGGGCCTGGGACCGCACCACCCCCGTATACAGCCTCCTCGCCGAGGCCTCTGGTCCGCCCAAGTTCGGCAACAGCCTCGAGAGGGCCCCTGCCGCCGCCATTAGTTTTGGCGCTAGGGCGGCGAAATGGGCCCTAAACGACCAGCGTCCGTCGAGTATTAGGCCCAGGTAGCGCATTTGGGCCGAGATATTTATGCGCTGCCCCCCGACAGTGATGTGAGCGTCAGGGGGAGGCCGATTTCTGGGGCCGTGGAAAAACACGGCCTCCGTCTTGCTTAGGGCCACCTCCATGCCAAGCCGCCTAATGCGCCCCACCACCTGGGCTACGCCAGCTGTGGCCAACAACGCCGCCTCCCTGTGACTCCGGGCCCTCGCGGTGACGAGAGTATCATCCGCGTAGCACGTCACTGCCAGACCCGGCAGCAACGCGCCACGCAGGACCCAGTCGTAGGCGATGTTCCACAGGAGCGGTCCGAGGACCGACCCCTGTGGAACCCCGCACCCGACGTTCCGCTCCTGCCACCGCGACGGCCCGGGGTAAATTACCCGCCGGTCCGCGAGGTAATCCGAAATGGTCAAGTGGAGATACTCGGGGACGCCGTGGTACTGGAGAGCTGCCAGTATCGAGGAGTAGGGCACCGAGTTGAACGCGTTGGCGATGTCCAAGGACACCGCCAACACAACCTCCCCTCGACTCACGGCCTCCTCCGCCATCCTCTGGACGCGCTTTAATGCGTCCACTGTGGACCTGCCCCGCCTAAACCCGAACTGGCACTCGTGCAGGTCCGGCCCCGTTTGCGAAAGGTGCCCGACGAGTCTGTCCGCAATCACCCTCTCAAAGAGCTTGCAGACCTCGTCGAGCAACACAATGGGGCGGTAGGCGGACGGCGAGTCTGCCGGGCGCCCCTCCTTCCTGATCAGGACCAGTTTCCCCAACTTCCAAAGCTGAGGAAACCGGCCCTGCCTGAGGCACTCGGTCCAGAGAGCCCTGAGGCGGCGGCCGAGCGGACCGTGGGACAGAACCCACACTCGGCCGGGGACTCCATCTGGCCCGGGTGCCACCTTTTTCGCCCGCAGTCTGCGGACAACGGCGTCCAGCTCCTCCTCCGTAACTTCGGGAGCGGCTTCGCTCGACGGCATGTTGGTTCCGGATGTCCGGAATATTGCCGGAGCACTGGGAGCCGCTCCTTCCGGAAAAAGGGCCGACAGCACGTCGTCCGCAAACGCCGGCGGCATGGTCTGCGTAAGGGGAGGCGTCCAGGGGCGGAGTTTGTTCCGCACCATGCGGTAAGGGCGTCCCCAGGGGTCGGCGTTCACGCTGGCCAGAAGTTCCTCGCGGGCCCGCGTCTTGGCGTCCGCAATCGCCACCTGCAATGCGGCTTTTGCCGCTCGGTAGGCGGCATGCAGCTCCTCCTCCCTGGGCGTCAGGCCCGGTAAAAGTGATGGGTTCTGACGCCTTCTTCTTCGCTGTCTAGTGTACTGGCGGCGCGCAGCGACGCAGGCGCGTCGCAGTTGCGCAATTTCGCGCGACCACCAGTACACCTGTCGTCTACGAGGAGCTGCATGCCGCACACGGGGCATGGCGGCATCGCATATCGCCGTGGCTGCGGCTCTACACCACTCGGCCTCCCCTTGGATGTCGAACGGGGAGACCGGCGCCGGTGTCCAGGCCTGGATCTCTGCTGCCTCAACTGCTGCCTCCACATCCAGGCGCGCCAAGGCCCACCTCGGCCCACCCCCAACTACGTCAGCCGGCGCGGCGGCCTGAGACTCGGCGGAGACAACAAATCTGACATACACATGGTCAGACAGGGTCTCCACCGAGTCGACGACTCTCCAACCCCGTATCCGGTTCGCCAGTGTCGAGGTGGCGAAGGATACGTCCACCACCGAGCCGCCGTTCCGTCTGAAGACAGGTCAACCTTTTTTTTTTTTTTTTTTTTTTTTTTTTTTTTTACGGGGGGAAATGCCTAGCGCATTCCCCCGGGCCGAGGGCACGGCCCGGGTGGTTATGTGGGGCTCGCACCCACTAAAACCCCCCGGCGTCCTACTGCCCTTTTGCCGGGCCACAGGAATCGTCACTGGCATGACCTCTGTGGCACCGGCGGGCTCGGTCCGCATATAGGCGCGGACCTCGACAAATGTAGGGGGGAGTTCGGTCTCCCCCTACCGCCTGTTGGAGGCTGCGCGGACGCAGCGCTATTTCGGCGCGGGCCTGCTAAGTGCTAGGGCGCCGGGGTGCCCTCCCCGACGCCTGCAGGCCGAGATTACGGTGGGCGAAGGTCGTTCCGGGCGTAGTCCCTGCGCCTTCGCCCGACGCGCCGTCTGCGAGCGGGATTGGAGGACAACTCCTCCCGCACCCGCTCTGCCTCCTCCTTCGCGGACATGACGGCCTCGCAGAAGGCCGCCATTGCCGCCCAGGCGCTCTCGCTCCCAACCATGGATGATATCACGGTCGGGAGCGATAGCCCCTGTCCCCCTGCACCGAGCGCTCCGGCGAGCCGGCGCCGCTCGGCATCCCATGCCGGGCACACCAGCATCGTGTGCGCCGCCGTGTCTTCTGGGGCCGCACAATGGTGGCAGCGCTCCGCCTCCTCACGACCGATCCGCCACAAATACCGCCCGAAGCAACCGTGCCCGGACAGTACCTGCGTCAGACGGTACGTGAGGACGCCGTGTCGTCGCCCCAGCCACTCCCAGAAGACTGGCAGCAGCGCAGCGATGACGGCGTGACCGGCAGTGGGATGGGCGAGCTTGATCCGCCAGCTCTCCAGCGCGGCTCGGTGCAGCTCTATCCGCCTCGCTCTCGGGGCGCCGGGATCCCGGATGTTGTTGGGATCCCTACGCCAGGCATAAAACTCAGAGAGCGCCTGTGCTTCTAGCTCCCATGGAGGTGTTCCAGCGAGGAGTGTCGCCGCCTCGAAGCCGATGGTACGGTACCCTCGGACGACCCTGACGGCCATGACTCGCTGCGCGCGGTGCAGCAGCACCACGTTTCGGGCCGTCATGGCGCCCGCCCAGATTGGGGACCCGTATAAGGCCTGGGACCGCACCACCCCCGTGTACAGCCTCCTCGTCGAGGCCTCTGGCCCGCCCAGGTTTGGCAAGAGCCTCGAAAGGGCCCCTGCAGTCACCATAAGCTTTGGCGCTAGAGCGGCAAAGTGAGCCCTGAAGGACCAGCGCCCGTCCAACATGAGGCCTAGGTAGCGCATCTGGGCCGAGATGTCGATACGCTGTCCCCCAACAACGATGTTAGTATTGGGGGGTGGCCGGTTCCTTGGACCGTGAAAGAACACGGCCTCGGTCTTGTTCAAGGCGACCTCCAGGCCGAGCCGCCGAATTCGCCCCACCACCTGGGCCACGCCAGCTGTGGCCAGCAGCACCGCCTCCCTGTGACTCCGGGCCCTCGCGGTGACAAGAGTATCGTCCGCGTAGCACGTCACCGCCAGACCCGGCAGCAACGCGCCACGCAGGACCCAGTCGTAGGCGATGTTCCACAGGAGCGGTCCGAGGACAGACCCCTGTGGAACCCCGCACCCGACGTTCCGCTCCTGCCATCGCGACGTCCCGGGGTAAACTACCCGCCTATTTTCGAGGTAGTCTCGAATGGTCATGTGGAGGTATTCGGGGACGCCGTGATATTGGAGAGCCGCTAGTATGGATGGGTAGGGGACGGAGTTGAACGCGTTGGCGATGTCCAAGGACACCGCCAGTATCACGTCCCCCTGCTCCACGGCCTCCTTCGCCATCTCCTGGACCCGCCTTATGGCGTCCACCGTGGACCTGCCTCTCCTAAAACCAAACTGGCTCCCGTGCAGGTCCGGCCCCGTCTGAGAAAGGTGCTCGACGAGTCTGTCCGCAATCACTCTCTCGAAGAGCTTGCAGACCTCGTCGAGCAACACAATGGGGCGGTAGGCGGACGGCGAGTCTGCCGGGCGCCCCTCCTTCCTGATCAGGACCAGTTTCCCCAGCTTCCAAAGCTGAGGAAACCGGCCCTGCCTGAAGCACTCGGTCCAGAGAGCCCTGAGACGGCGGCCGAGCGGACCGTGGGACAGAACCCACACTCGGCCGGGGACTCCATCTGGTCCGGGTGCCACCTTCTTCGCCCGTAATCTGCGGACGGCGGCGTTCAGCTCCTCTTCCGTAACTTCGGGAGCGGCTTCGCTCGACGGCATGTTGGGTCCGGGTGTCCGGAACATTGCCGGAGCACTGGGAGCCGCTCCTTCTGGGAAAAGGGCCGACAACACGACATCCGCAAACGCCGGCGGCATGGTCTGCGTAAGGGGGGGCGTCCAGGGGCGGAGTTTGTTCCGCACCATGCGGTAGGGGCGTCCCCAGGGGTCGGCGTCGATGGTCGCCAGGAGCTCTTCTCGGGCCCGCGTTTTTGCGTCCGCAATTGCCACCTGCAATGCGAACTTTGCCGCCCGGTAGACGGCATGCAGCTCCTCCTCCCTGGGCGTTAGGCCCGGCAAAAGCGGTGGGTTCCGCCTTCTCCTTCTCCGCTGTCTGGTGTACTGGCGGCGCGCAGCGACGCAGGCGCGTCGCAGTTGCGCAATTTCGCGCGACCACCAGTACACCTGTCGTCTGCGTGGAGCTGCATGCCGTACACGGGGCATGGCGGCATCGCAGATCGCCGTGGCTGCGGCTCTACACCACTCGGCCTCCCCTTGGATGTCGAACGGGGAGACCGGCGCCGGTGTCCAGGCCTGCACCTCTGCTGCCTCCTCTGCTGCCTCCACATCCAGGCGCGCCAAGGCCCACCTCGGCCCACCCCCAGCCACGTCAGCCGGCACGGCGGCCCTACACTCGGCGGAGACCACAAATCTGATGTATACGTGATCAGACAGGGTCTCCACCGAGTCGACGACTCTCCAGCCCCGTATCCGGTTCGCCAGCGTCGGGGTGGCGAATGATACGTCCACCACCGAGCCGCCGTCTCGCCTGACGCAGGTGTAGGCTGTGCCCCGGTTTAGCACCGCCAGTCCCTGAGCATGCGCCCACTCTTCAAGGGCTTCCCCTCTCACGTCGTCGACGGGGGAACCCCACGCCGAGGACTTGGCGTTGAAGTCCCCCGCGACGAGCACGGGACGCGGCCGACACCGCACAATCAAGTCGCCGAGTCGCGAGAGGAGGGCCTCGAACTCAGGTAGTGGTCGGTTTGGCGAAAAATACACCCCAACCACCACCATGCCCCCCACACGAGCGGCGACAAAGCCCCTCTGCCTCTCGACGTGTTCGAGAGACAGAGAGCCCCCACACCTTGGCAGCAGGATTGCGACCGTGCCGTCCGTGTCGCCAGCCCAGTTGCTGGCGGGCAGAACAAAATATGGCTCCGCAGCCACTGCCACGTCGATCGACCACTCCGCCATGCTCTGGAGCAGGAGATCCTGAGCTCTGGCAGAGTGGTTGAGGTTTGTTTGTAGGAGACTAACAACGGGGGAACGACTACCCATTGTTAGTCTCCATTCTTACTTCCGCCTCGGTCTGGCGCGTCCTGAGCGGTGCTGGCCGCTCGAAAGTGCGCACAGGGGCCTTCTTTCCTGTGGGGCGTGACCCACAGGTCTTTGAGCCCGCCCGGTGATCGGCGGGCTTGCCGAGCTTGCCGCAACTTAGGCAGTGTGCGGCCCCTGCGCAATCCCGCGCCTGGTGTCCCGGCTGCCCGCAGTTGTGACAGCGCTCCCTGCTGTCCGCTATTCCCGCTGGACAGAGAGCGCCGACGTGCCCCTCCACCTGGCAGCGGAAGCAGCGCAGCGGCCTCGCCCGCAGCAGCGCCACGTCCGCGGACACCCAGCCCACGAGCAGCCGCCTCGCATCGGCCAGCTTTTTGGCGGCCTCCACGGGGCAGGTCACAACGGCCGAGAACAGGCCTCCGTAACCCGCCCGTATGTCGCCGCACTTTACGCGCTGCAGGTCGCATCCTCCTGCTTTTGCCACCGCGGCGATGAGCTCGTCCAACTGGACCGAGTCATCGAGCCCACTGATGCGGAGGCTCGCCGACTTATAGGGCCGCGAGATGAGGATTTCCTCAGAGGACAGCCCTTCGCGGAGCTTCGCCGCCAGCGCGTCCGCCTTCGAGGAGCTGTTCGCCCCCGGGATTTCGAGCAGGCGCGCACCGGTTACGGTGCGCTTGGCTCTGAGCCCCTCGATCCCGAGCTCCCCGATGTCGATCGTCGACCTGGCGAGATGGATGATCGCGGAGTATGTGATTCCGGCCTCCTCTGCCCCCGGCGCCAGGGTCAGCACGACCGCCGCCGAGTTTGGAGCGCGGAGCCTCCGGCGTTCCCGCGCTCTCGCCTTTTTGGCCTTTCTGGCCGCCCTTTTTCGGGCCCCTTTGGCCCCCGCAACCTCCCACTGGCCCCCCTGTCTGGCATTGGGTGGCGCTGGCTCTCGTTGCGGTGCCTTCTTCTTTTGCCCCTCGGCTGGCCCTTTGTTGCCCTTGGCTTTTTGGGCCGCAGTAGCCCTGCGAGCGGCGGGTCTAGATGGGGTCGGCACGGGTTCGGAGGTCCGCGCTGATGTCGACGGCACGGGCGCGGGCGACCGCGCCGACGTCGACGGCACAGCGTCGCGCCCCGAGAGGCGACTCGGGGTTTTCGGCGGCGCCTTCTGCGCGGCCTTCTGCGCGTATGTCATCGCAGGAACGGGCACCGTCGGCGCCTTCGAGGCCAAGGGAGGGCGCAATACTTTGCCCTCCAGGAACGAGAGTCTCTGGAGGACTTTGCCCATTTCCTCCCTTATTAGCGTTGCCAGGTCGGCGTCTGGCGCTTTGGGAGCCGCCTTGGGAGCTGGATCTTGTGGTTCGTCCTCGTCGCCAAGGACCATCGCCTTGACAACGTCCAGCTCTTTTTTCATCTCCGCCATCTGCTTGCGGAGGCGGATGTTCTCCACCTGCAGACGGCGGACCTCGTCTGAGGCGGTACGGGAAAACGCCTCCTCCACCACTTCAGCGATGGAGTTGGCCGCCAGCTTTAGCGACTTCTGGCACGTGCCCTTCAGCCCTTTTGATATTCGGGCCACATCCCTTATATTCTCGAGGGACTGGGCCACTTTGCTTTTCAGCCCCTCGAGGAGCAGCTCGTCCGGGTCCGGGTTTGACGAGGCTCGCGACGCCGCACGGGAACTACCCTCGGCGGCCGGTGCGGCCTCAGCGCTCGTCTTCGTCTTACGGTCCAGCTTCTTTTTGGCCTCCCAGTATCCCACGTACTGTCCAGTGGTGGGAGGCCGTCCCCTTCCGCGTTTGGGCAGGGGTTTCGGCGGGTCGTCGGGGTCCGAGCCCTCGCCTGAGCCCGAACGGCTGCCTTCCGGTCTTCTAGGCCGCTTTTTGCGCCACATGGTGGTGCTTCGGGCGTAGCTGGAGTCCACCTCCGAGGTGGACATTTCGCTCGCCTCCAGCTCCTTCCCTACCGCCTTTGTCGCCGAGGCGACGTTTGCCGACACGCATGCATCGGAGTCCGTCTGAGCATTTCCATGGTCGTCATTTTTTGCAGGTTCAATGTCCGAGATGGTATTGCCAAGGTCGTCGTTAGTGCAGGGTTCGGTGTCCAAAATAGGATAGCTAAGGTCGTCGTACAGATCATGTCGCAGAGTGGCCCCCCCAGAATACGAGGGCCTGCCGGAGTCCTTTCGGAGCTCCGGGTGGGATTCTCCGGCCTTGCCGGTACCCACCTGGGGTAATGACTCTTGTTTCTTCGACATTTTCATTTTGTGTTTAGAGCGCTAGCAGGAGGTTTGGCCCCCTCCCATTCCAGCCGCAGCACGCAAGACTGCAGCATTTAGGCACATCGAGCCGACCGGCCTATCAATGTCGACTATTTTAGTGTAGTGTTACTGTGGTGGGTGTGTACATTGTATGTGTGTATTGTGTGGGTGTGTTACTGTATGTGTTAAAAGGGCGTTTGTGTAGTGTACCAACAGAAGGGTAGGACAGAGCAGAATCTAACCTATCCCTTCAGACCACCAAGAAAACGGTCTCTCTGGTCCCATCTGATGCTCAGATGGGTACCGAGAGCCAAGCTGCCGACACAGAATTGCCACATTGGTGGCGGCATAATGGAGCGAAGGGAGACCAGGAAGAAGGAAGGGAGGGTATAGGGGGGTTTGGGAAGGGAAACGCATGACCATTTTTGTTCTGTCTGTTCAGAAGGACCAGACCAATAGCAGGCAGCAACCACGTGCAGGAGAAGGTCACACTTGCCTTGGGGATCGTCGCGACCGTGCGCTACTCCCAAGACCACGCCAAATTGCTTGCCGGGACAGACAAGCAAAATAGGCGAGAAGCTATGCCACTGCGCCTCGAAGGACGCGTGTGGTGGGATAGCCTTTCGCCCGCCCAAGACAGGTCCACCCTTTTTTTTTTTTTTTTTTTTTTTTTTTTTTTTTTTTTTTTTATCGCAGGGAAAACCCTTTATGGGTACCCGTCCGCGTTCGGGGGACGCGGAGGGGTTATGTCGGAGTCCTTGATCCATCAACACTCGAGGCCGTAGCCCCGGCTGTTGATGAACCAAGTGTACCGACTAAAAACCCTGCGGTGACACCGTCTTTGCCAAATGGTGTCGGGGTCACGGGATCGCCGTTAGGTACGCACCGCAACCCCGACGCGACTCGCCCTGTTAGGGCCCACCCTGGGAGCGTGTAAAGGGCGCTCCCTTTTCCCCCTTACTAGACGCCATGCTGGTGTCACTCAGCACGGCGTCTCCCCCGCGAGCTGGGCAGCAGACTCCCCCGAGTCTGCCATCCAGGTGGTATCGTTTGCGGCGCCCAGGGCTTACTCCATGGGCACCGCCACATTCTGCGCCTCAGCGGCGCCAGAGACGGCCGGCTGCGCCTGAACCAATGTATCAATCGCACCCGAAGCCCCCCCACGACGCCGGCTGGGCTTTCGGGCCGGACAGGCCCTGCCGCCCAGCATGTGGCCGGTTGGATGACCGGCCGCGTGGCACAGCGCACAACAGGGGGCAGCCCTACACCCAGAGGCCTTGTGGCCTGGCTGCCCGCACCTGTAGCACGCCGTGCTTCTATCCACTTCGGCCCGGCACTGCTCGCGCACGTGCCCGGCCTCGAGGCAGCGGTAACACCTCATCGGCCTCACCTCCAGCAGTTTGATCCGCGCAGAGGTGAAGCCGACCAGAATTCTGCCCGCCGCCGCCACCTTTTTAGCTGCCTCGTCCGGGTCCGGGTTTGACGAGGCTCGCGACGCCGCACGGGAACTACCCTCGGCGGCCGGTGCGGCCTCAGCGCTCGTCTTCGTCTTACGGTCCAGCTTCTTTTTGGCCTCCCAGTATCCCACGTACTGTCCAGTGGTGGGAGGCCGTCCCCTTCCGCGTTTGGGCAGGGGTTTCGGCGGGTCGTCGGGGTCCGAGCCCTCGCCTGAGCCCGAACGGCTGCCTTCCGGTCTTCTAGGCCGCTTTTTGCGCCACATGGTGGTGCTTCGGGCGTAGCTGGAGTCCACCTCCGAGGTGGACATTTCGCTCGCCTCCAGCTCCTTCCCTACCGCCTTTGTCGCCGAGGCGACGTTTGCCGACACGCATGCATCGGAGTCCGTCTGAGCATTTCCATGGTCGTCATTTTTTGCAGGTTCAATGTCCGAGATGGTATTGCCAAGGTCGTCGTTAGTGCAGGGTTCGGTGTCCAAAATAGGATAGCTAAGGTCGTCGTACAGATCATGTCGCAGAGTGGCCCCCCCAGAATACGAGGGCCTGCCGGAGTCCTTTCGGAGCTCCGGGTGGGATTCTCCGGCCTTGCCGGTACCCACCTGGGGTAATGACTCTTGTTTCTTCGACATTTTCATTTTGTGTTTAGAGCGCTAGCAGGAGGTTTGGCCCCCTCCCATTCCAGCCGCAGCACGCAAGACTGCAGCATTTAGGCACATCGAGCCGACCGGCCTATCAATGTCGACTATTTTAGTGTAGTGTTACTGTGGTGGGTGTGTACATTGTATGTGTGTATTGTGTGGGTGTGTTACTGTATGTGTTAAAAGGGCGTTTGTGTAGTGTACCAACAGAAGGGTAGGACAGAGCAGAATCTAACCTATCCCTTCAGACCACCAAGAAAACGGTCTCTCTGGTCCCATCTGATGCTCAGATGGGTACCGAGAGCCAAGCTGCCGACACAGAATTGCCACATTGGTGGCGGCATAATGGAGCGAAGGGAGACCAGGAAGAAGGAAGGGAGGGTATAGGGGGGTTTGGGAAGGGAAACGCATGACCATTTTTGTTCTGTCTGTTCAGAAGGACCAGACCAATAGCAGGCAGCAACCACGTGCAGGAGAAGGTCACACTTGCCTTGGGGATCGTCGCGACCGTGCGCTACTCCCAAGACCACGCCAAATTGCTTGCCGGGACAGACAAGCAAAATAGGCGAGAAGCTATGCCACTGCGCCTCGAAGGACGCGTGTGGTGGGATAGCCTTTCGCCCGCCCAAGACAGGTCCACCCTTTTTTTTTTTTTTTTTTTTTTTTTTTTTTTTTTTTTTTTTTATCGCAGGGAAAACCCTTTATGGGTACCCGTCCGCGTTCGGGGGACGCGGAGGGGTTATGTCGGAGTCCTTGATCCATCAACACTCGAGGCCGTAGCCCCGGCTGTTGATGAACCAAGTGTACCGACTAAAAACCCTGCGGTGACACCGTCTTTGCCAAATGGTGTCGGGGTCACGGGATCGCCGTTAGGTACGCACCGCAACCCCGACGCGACTCGCCCTGTTAGGGCCCACCCTGGGAGCGTGTAAAGGGCGCTCCCTTTTCCCCCTTACTAGACGCCATGCTGGTGTCACTCAGCACGGCGTCTCCCCCGCGAGCTGGGCAGCAGACTCCCCCGAGTCTGCCATCCAGGTGGTATCGTTTGCGGCGCCCAGGGCTTACTCCATGGGCACCGCCACATTCTGCGCCTCAGCGGCGCCAGAGACGGCCGGCTGCGCCTGAACCAATGTATCAACCGCACCCGAAGCCCCCCCACGACGCCGGCTGGGCTTTCGGGCCGGACAGGCCCTGCCGCCCAGCATGTGGCCGGTTGGATGACCGGCCGCGTGGCACAGCGCACAACAGGGGGCAGCCCTACACCCAGAGGCCTTGTGGCCTGGCTGCCCGCACCTGTAGCACGCCGTGCTTCTATCCACTTCGGCCCGGCACTGCTCGCGCACGTGCCCGGCCTCGAGGCAGCGGTAACACCTCATCGGCCTCACCTCCAGCAGTTTGATCCGCGCAGAGGTGAAGCCGACCAGAATTCTGCCCGCCGCCGCCACCTTTTTAGCTGCCTCTATGGGACAGCTAACTACAACCGTGCCCAGGGGTGTCCGGTCCCGCTGCACATCCCCCGTTTTTATATCGTCGGCCGGGCACCCCCCGGCACGAGCCACCGCCTCCGCGACGTCCTCCTTCGTCACGGAGTCGTCCAGGCCCACCAGGCGAAGACAGGTCAACCTTTTTTTTTTTTTTTTTTTTTTTTTTTTTTTTTTTTTTTTTTTTTTTTTTTTCGGGGGGAAATGCCTAGCGCATACCCCCGGGCCGAGGGCACGGCCCGGGTGGTTATGTGGGGCTCGCACCCACTAAAACCCCCCGGCGTCCTACTGCCCTTTTGCCGGGCCACAGGAATCGTCACTGGCATGACCTCTGTGGCACCGGCGGGCTCGGTCCGCAGTTACGCGCGGACCTCGACAAATGTAGGGGGGAGTTCGGTCTCCCCCTACCGCCTGTTGGAGGCTGCGCGGACGCAGCGCTATTTCGGCGCGGGCCTGCTAAGTGCTAGGGCGCCAGGGTGCCCTCCCCGACGCCTGCAGGCCGAGATTACGGTGGGCGAAGGTCGTTCCGGGCGTATTCCCTGCGCCTTCGCCCAACGCGCCGTCTGCGAGCGGGATTGGAGGACGTCTCCTCCCGCACCCGCTCTGCCTCCTCCTTCGCGGACATGACGGCCTCGCAGAAGGCCGCCATTGCCGCCCAGGCGCTTTCGCTCCCAACCATGGATGATATCACGGTCGGGAGCGACAGCCCCTGTCCCCCTGCACCAAGCGCTCCGGCGAGCCGGCGCCGCTCGGCATCCCATGCCGGGCACACCAGCAACGTGTGCGCCGCCGTGTCTTCCGGGGCCGCACAATGGTGGCAGCGCTCCGCCTCCTCACGACCGATCCGCCACAGATACCGCCCGAAGCAACCATGCCCGGACAGTACCTGCGTCAGACGGTACGTGAGGACGCCGTGTCGTCGCCCCAGCCACTCCCAGAAGACCGGCAGCAGCGCAGCGATGACGGCGTGACCGGCAGTGGGATGGGCGAGCTTGATCCGCCAGCTCTCCAGCGCGGCTCGGTGCAGCTCTATCCGCCTCGCTCTCGGGGCGCCGGGATCCCGGATGTTGTTGGGACCCCTACGCCAGGCATAAAGCTCAGAGAGCGCCTGGGCCTCCAGCTCCCACGGAGGCGTACCGGCAAGGAGTGTCGCCGCCTCGAAACTGATGGTGCGGTACCCTCGGGCGATCCTGATGGATAGAACCCGCTGCGCGCGGTGCAGCGGCACCACGCTTCGGGTCGTTAGGGCGCCCGCCCAGATTGGGGACCCGTATAGGGCCTGGGATCGCACCACCCCTGCATATAGCCTCCTCACCGAGGCCTCTGGCCCGCCCAAATTCGGCAAGAGCCTTGAGAGGGCCCCTGCAGTCGCCATTAGTTTAGGTGCTAGGGCGGCGAAATGGGCCCTGAAAGTCCAGCGTCCGTCCAGTATGAGGCCCAGGTAGCGCATCTGGGCCGAGATTTCGATCCGCTGTCCCCCGACAACGATGTTAGTATCGGGGGGAGGCCGGTTCCTGGGACCGTGGAAGAACACGGCCTCGGACTTGTTCAGGGCGACCTGCAGGCCGAGCCGCCTTATGCGCCCTACCACTTGAGCCACGCCCGCTGTGGCCATCAACGCCGCCTCCCTGTGACTCCGGGCCCTCGCGGTGACAAGGGTATCGTCCGCGTAGCACGTCACTGCCAGACCTGGCAGCAACGTGCCACGCAGGACCCAGTCGTAGGCGATGTTCCACAGGAGCGGTCCGAGGACCGACCCCTGTGGAACCCCGCACCCGACGGTCCGCTCCTGCCACCGCGACGGCCCGGGGTAAACCACCCGCCGGTCCGCAAGGTAGTCCGAGATGGTCCTGTGGAGGTATTCGGGGACGCCGTGGTACTGTAGAGCCGCTAGTATGGAGGGATAGGGGACGGAGTTGAAGGCATTGGCGATGTCCAAGGACACCGCCAATATCACGTCCCCCTGCTCCACGGCCTCCTCCGCCATCCCTTGGACCCGCCTGATGGCGTCCACCGTGGACCTGCCTCTTCTAAAGCCATATTGGCACTCGTGCAGGTCGACGCAGGCGCATCGGAGTTGCGCAATTTCGCGCGACCACCAGTACACCTGTCGTCTGCGAGGAGCTGCATGCCGTACACGGGGCATGGCGGCATCGCATATCGCCGTGGCTGCGGCTCTACACCACTCGGCCTCCCCTTGGATGTCGAACGGGGAGACCGGCGCCGGTGTCCAGGCCTGCACCTCTGCTGCCTCCACTGCTGCCTCCACATCCAGGCGCGCCAAGGCCCACCTCGGCCCACCCCCAGCCACGTCAGCCGGCACGGCGGCCCTAGACTCGGCGGAGACCGCAAATCTGATGTATACGTGATCAGACAGGGTCTCCACCGAGTCGACGACTCTCCAACCTCGTATGCGGTTCGCCAGTGTCGGGGTGGCGAATGATACGTCCACCACCGAGCCGCCGTCCCGCCTGACGCAGGTGTAGGCTGTGCCCCGGTTTAGCACCGCCAGTCCCTGGGCATGCGCCCATTCTTCAAGGGCTTCCCCTCTCACGTCGTCGACGGGGGAACCCCAGGCCGAGGACTTGGCGTTAAAGTCCCCCGCGACGAGAACGGGACGCGGCCGGCAACGCCCCATAAGGTCGCCGAGTCGCGAGAGGAGGGCCTCGAACTCAGGTAGTGGTCGGTTTGGCGAAAAATACACCCCAACCACCACCATGCCCCCCACACGAGCGGCGACAAAGCCCCTCTGCCTCTCGACGTCTTCGAGAGACAGAGAGCCCCCACACCTTGGCAGCAGGATTGCGACCGTGCCGTCCGTGTCGCCAGCCCAGTTGCTGGCGGGCAGAACGAAATATGGCTCCGCAGCCACTGCCACGTCGATCAACCACTCTGCCATGCTCTGAAGCAGGAGATCCTGAGCTCTGGCAGAGTGGTTGAGGTTTGTTTGTAGGAGACTAACAACGGGGGAACGACTACCCATTGTTAGTCTCCATTCTTACTTCCGCCTCGGTCTGGCGCGTCCTGAGCGGTGCTGGCCGCTCGAAAGTGCGCACTGGGGCCTTCTTTCCTGTGGGGCGTGACCCACAGGTCTTTGAGCCCGCCCGGTGATCGGCGGGCTTGCCGAGCTTGCCGCAACTTAGGCAGTGTGCGGCCCCTGCGCAATTCCGCGCCTGGTGTCCCGGCTGCCCGCAGTTGTGACAGCGCTCCCTGCTGTCCGCTATTCCCGCTGGGCAGAGAGCGCCGACGTGCCCCTCCACCTGGCAGCGGAAGCAGCGCAGCGGCCTCGCCCGCAGCAGCGCCACGTCCGCGGACACCCAGCCCACGAGCAGCCGCCTCGCATCGGCCAGCTTTTTAGCGGCCTCCACGGGGCAGGTCACAACGGCCGAGAACAGGCCTCCGTAACCCGCCCGTATGTCGCCGCATTTTACGCGCTGCAGGTCGCATCCTCCTGCTTTGGCCACCGCGGCGATGAGCTCGTCCACCTGGACCGAGTCATCGAGCCCACTGATGCGGAGGCTCGCCGACTTATAGGGCCGCGAGATGAGGATTTCCTCAGAGGATAGCCCTTCGCGGAGCTTCGCCGCCAACGCGTCCGCCTTCGAGGAGCTGTCCGCACCCGGGATTTCGAGCAGGCGCGCACCGGTTACGGTGCGCTTGGCTCTGAGCCCCTCGATCCCGAGCTCCCCGATGTCGATCGTCGACCTGGCGAGATGGATGATCGCGGAGTAGGTAATTCCGGCCTCCTCTGCCCCAGGCGCCAGGGTTAGCACCACCGCCGCCGAGTTTGGAGCGCGGAGCCTCCGGCGTTCCCGCGCTCTCGCCTTTTTGGCCTTTCTGGCCGCCTTCTTTCGGGCCCCTTTGGCCCCCGCAACCTCCCACTGGCCCCCCTCTCTGGCATTGGGAGGCGCTGGCTGTCGTTGCGGTGCCTTCTTCTTTTGCCCCTCGGCTGTCCCTTTGTTGCTCTTGTCTTTTTGGGCCGCGGGAGCCCTGCGAGCGGCGGTTGCAGATGGGGTCGGCACGGGTTCGGAGGTCCGCGCCGACGTCGACGGCACGGCGTCCCGCCCCGAGAGGCGACTCGGGGTTTTCGGTGGCGCCTTTTGCGCGGCCTTCTGCGCATACGTCGCCGTCGGCGTCTTCGAGGCCAAGGGAGGGCGCAATACTTTGCCCTCCAGGAACGAGAGTCTCTGGAGGACTTTGCCCATCTCCTCCCTGATGAGCGTTGCCAGGTCGGTGTCTGGCGCTTTGGGAGTCGCCTTGGGAGCTGGATCTTGTGGCCTGTCCTCGTCGCCAAGGACCATCGCCTTGACCACGTCCAGCTCCTTTTTCATCTCCGCCATCTGCTTGCGGAGGCGGATGTTCTCCACCTGCAGACGGCGGACCTCGTCCGAGGCGGTCCGGGAGAACGCCTCTTGCACCACCTCATCGATTGTGCTGGCCGCTAACTTTAGGGCTTTCTGGCATGTGCCCTTGAGCCCTTTTGAAATGCGGGCCACATCCCGTATGTTCTCGAGGGACTGGGCCACTTTGCCTTTCAGTCCCTCAAGGAGCAGCTCGTCCGGGTCGGGATTGGACGAGGCGCGCGACGCCGCACGAGAACTACTCTCGGCGGCCAGTGCGGCCTCGGCGCTCGGCTGGTTGGTCTTCTTCTTGTGGTCCAGTTTCTTTTTGGCCTCCCAGTATCCCACGTACTGTCCAGTGGTGGGAGGTCGTCCTCTTCCGCGTTTGGGCAGGGGTTTCGGCGGGTCGTCAGCGTCTGAGCCCTCGCCTGAGCCCGAACGGCTGCCTTCCGCTCTCCGAGGCCGCTTTTTGCGCCACATAGTGGTGCTTCGGGCGTAGCTGGAGTCCACGTCCGAGGTGGACATTTCGCTTACCTCCAGCTCCTTTCCTACCGTCTTCGCCGCCGAGGCGACGTTTGCCGATACGCATGCATCGGAGTCCGTCTGAGCATTTCTATGGTCGTCATTATTTGCAGGTTCAATGTCCAAGTTGGTATTGCCAAGGTCGTCGTTAGTGCAGGGTTCGGTGTCCAAAATAGTATAGCTAAGGTCGTCGTTCGGATCATGTCGCAGAGTGGCCCCCCCAGAATACGAGGGCCTGCCGGAGTCCTTTCGGAGCTCCGGGTGGGATTCTCCGGCCTTGCCGGTACCCACCTGGGGTAATATCTCTTGTTTCTTTGACATTTTTTCATTGTTAGTTTTTTGAGCGCTAGCAGGAGGTTTAGCCCCCTCCCATTCCAGCCGCAGCACGCAAGACTGCAGCATTTGGGCACATCGAGCCGACCGGCCTGTCAACATCGACTGTTTTGTGTAGTGTAACTGTGGTGGGTGTGTACATTGTATGTGTGTATTGTGTGGGTGTGTTACTGGATGTGTGTTAAAATGGTATGTGTAGTGTACCAACAGAAGGGTAGGACAGAGCAGAATCTGAACCTATCCCTTCAGACCACCGAAAAACGGTCTCTCTGGTCCCATCTGATGATCAGATGGGTACCGAGAGCCCGGCTGCCGACGCAGATTTGCCACTTTGGTGGCGGGATAATGGAGTGAAGGGAGAACAGGAAGAAGGAAGGGAGGGTATGGGGGGCTTGGGAAAGGAAAACGCATGACCATTTTTGTTCTGTCTGTTCAGAAGGACCAGACCAATAGCAGGCAGCAACCACGTGCAGGAGAAGGTCACACTTGTCTTGGGGATCGTCGCGACCGTGCGCTACTCCCAAGACCAAGCCAAATTGCTTGCCGGGACAGACAAGCAAAATAGGCGAGAAGCTATGCCACTGCGCCTCGAAGGACGCGTGTGGTGGGATAGCCTTTCGCCCGCCCAAGACAGGTCAACCTTTTTTTTTTTTTTTTTTTTTTACGGGGGGAAATGCCTAGCGCATACCCCCGGGCCGAGGGCACGGCCCGGGTGGTTATGTGGGGCTTGCACCCACTAAAACCCCCCGGCGTCCTACTGCCCTTTTGCCGGGCCACAGGAATCGTCACTGGCATGACCTCTGTGGCACCGGCGGGCTCGGTCCGCAGATAGGCGCGGACCTCGACAAATGTAGGGGGGAGTTCGGTCTCCCCCTACCGCCTATTGGAGGCTGCGCGGACGCAGCGCTACTTCGGCACGGGCCTGCTAAGTGCTAGGGCGCCGGGGTGCCCTCCCCGACGCCTGCAGGCCGAGATTACGGTGGGCGAAGGTCGTTCCGGGCGTATTCCCTGCGCCTTCGCCCAACGCGCCGTCTGCGAGCGGGATTGGAGGACGTCTCCTCCCTCAACCGCTCTGCCTCCTCCTTCGCGGACATGACGGCCTCGCAAAAGGCCGCCATTGCCGCCCAGGCGCTCTCGCTCCCAACCATGGATGATATCACGGTCGGGAGCGATAGCCCCTGTCCCCCTGCACCGAGCGCTCCGGCGAGCCGGCGCCGCTCGGCATCCCATGCCGGGCACACCAGCATCGTGTGCGCCGCCGTGTCCTCTGGGGCCGCACAATGGTGGCAGCGCTCCGCCTCCTCACGACCGATCCGCCACAGATACCGCCCGAAGCAACCATGCCCGGACAGTACCTGCGTCAGACGGTACGTAAGGACGCCGTGTCGTCGCCCCAGCCACTCCCAGAAGACTGGCAGCAGCGCAGCGATGACGGCGTGACCGGCAGTGGGATGGGCGAGTTTGATCCGCCAGCTCTCCAGCGCGGCTCGGTGCAGCTCTATCCGCCTCGCTCTCGGGGCGCCGGGATCCCGGATGTTGTTGGGATCCCTACGCCAGGCATAAAGCTCAGAGAGCGCCTGGGCCTCCAACTCCCACGGAGGCGTACCGGCAAGGAGTGTCGCCGCCTCGAAACTGATGGTGCGGTACCCTCGGGCGATCCTGACGGCCATGACCCGCTGCGCGCGGCGCAATAGCACCACGTTTCGGGCCGCCAGGGCGCCCGCCCAAACTGGGGACCCGTATAGGGCCTGGGACCGCACCACCCCCGCATACAGCCTCCTCGCCGAGGCCTCTGGCCCGCCCAAGTTAGGTAGGAGCCTCGAGAGGGCACCTGCAGTTGCCATTAATTTTGGCGCTAGGGCCGTGAAGTGGGCTCTAAACGACCAGCGTTCGTCGATTATGAGGCCCAGGTAGCGCATTTGGGCCGAAATGTTTATGCGCTGCCCCCCGACAGTGATGTGAGCGTCAGGGGGAGGCCGATTTCTGGGGCCGTGGAAAGACACGGCCTCCGTCTTGCCTAGGGCCACCTCCAGGCCGAGCCGCCTAATGCGCCCCACTACTTGGGCTACGCCGGCTGTGGCCAACAACGCCGCCTCCCTGTGACTCCGGGCCCTCGCGGTGACGAGAGTATCGTCCGCGTAGCACGTCACTGCCAGACCCGGCAGCAACGTGCCACGCAGGACCCAGTCGTAGGCGATGTTCCACAGAAGCGGTCCGAGGACCGATCCCTGTGGAACCCCGCACCCGACGTTCCGCTCCTGCCACCGCGACGGCCCGGGGTAAATTACCCGCCTACCCACGAGGTAGTCCCGAATGGTCATGTGGAGGTATTCGGGGACTCCGTGGTACTGGAGGGCTGCCAGAATCGAGGAGTAGGGCACCGAGTTGAATGCATTGGCGATGTCCAAGGACACCGCCAACACAACCTCCCCCCGACCCACGGCCCCCTCCGCCATCCTCTGGACGCGCTTTAAAGCGTCTATTGTAGACCTGCCCCGCCTGAACCCGAACTGGCACTCATGCAGGTCCGGCCCCGTCTGCGAAAGGTGCCCGACGAGTCTGTCCGCAATCACCCTCTCAAAGAGCTTGCAGACCTCGTCGAGCAACACAATGGGGCGGTAGGCGGACGGCGAGTCTGCCGGGCGTCCCTCCTTCCTGATCAGGACCAGTTTCCCCAACTTCCAAAGCTGAGGAAACCGGCCCTGCTTGAAGCACTCGGTCCAGAGAGCCCTGAGACGGCGGCCGAGCGGACCGTGGGACAGAACCCACACTCGGCCGGGGACTCCATCTGGCCCGGGCGCCACCTTCTTCGCCCGCATTCTGCGGACGGCGGCGTTCAGCTCCTCCTCCGTGACTTCAGGAGCGACCTCACTCGACGGCATGTTGGTTCCGGGTGTCCGGAACATTGCCGGAGCACTGGAAGCCACTCCTTCCGGAAAAAGGGCCGACAGCACGCCATCCGCAAACGCCGGCGGCATGGTCTGCGTAAGGGGGGGCGTCCAGGGGCGGAGTTTGTTCCGCACCATGTGGTAGGGGCGTCCCCAGGGGTCGGCGTCGATGGTCGCTAGGAGCTCCTCGCGGGCCCGCGTCTTAGCTTCCGCTATGGCCACCTGCAATGCTGTTTTTGCAGCCCGGTAGGCGGCATACAGCTCCTCCTCCCTGGGCGTCAGACCCGGTATAAGCGGTGGGTTCTGACGCCTTCTTCTCCGCTGTCTGGTGTACTGGCGGCGCGCAGCGACGCAGGTGCGTCGCAGTTGCGCAATTTCGCGCGACCACCAGTACACCTGTCGTCTGCGGGGAGCTGCATGCCGTATACGGGGCATGGCGGCATCGCAGATTGCCGTGGCTGCGGCTCTACACCACTCGGCCTCCCCTTGGATGTCGAACGGGGAGACCGGCGCCGGTGTCCAGGCCTGCACCTCCGCTGCCTCGACTGCTGCCTCCACATCTAGGCGCGCCAAGGCCCACCTCGGCCCACCCCCAACTACGTCAGCCGGCACGGCGGCCCGAGACTCGGCGGAGACCACAAATCTGACATATAGATGATCAGACAGGGTCTCCACCGAGTCGATGACTCTCCACCCTCGTATCCAGTTCGCCAGTGTCGGGGTGGCGAATGATACGTCTACCACCGAGCCGCCGTCCCGCCTGACGCAGGTGTAGGCTGTGCCCCGGTTTAGCACCGCTAGTCCCCGGGCATGCGCCCATTCCTCCAGCGTCTCGCCCCTCACGTTGTCAATGGGGGAACCCCACGCCGAGGACTTGGCGTTGAAGTCCCCCACGACGAGAACTGGACGCGGCTGACAACGCCGCATAAGGTCGCCGAGTCGCGAGAGGAGGGCCTCGAACTCGGGTAGTGGTCGGTTTGGCGAGAAATACACCCCGACCACCACCATGGCCCCCACACGAGCGGCGACAAAGCCCCTCTGCCTCTCGACGTCTTCGAGAGACAGGGAGCCTCCACTCCTCGGCAGCACTATAGCCACCGTGCCGTCCGCGTCGCCAGCCCAGTTGCTGGCGGGCAGCACGAAGTACGGCTCCGCTGCCACTGCCACGTCGATCGACCACTCTGCCATGCTCTGGAGCAGGAGGTCCTGAGCCCTGGCAGAGTGGTTGAGGTTCGCCTGCAGGAAGCTGACGGCGGGGGGACGACTACCCATTGGTGGCGTCCATGTGTTCTACCACCCTGGTCTCTCGCGGCCTGGACGGCGCTGGCCGCTCGGAGGTACGCGTCGGGGCCCCCTTGCCTGTGGGACGCGACCCACAGGTCTTAGAGCCTGCCCGGTGTTCGGTAGGCTTGCCGGCCTTGCTGCAGAGCAGGCAGCGTGCAGCCTCGGCGCAATCCCGCGCCTGGTGCCCCGGCTGCCCGCAGTTGTAGCAGCGCTCCCTGTGGTCCGCGATGTTTGCCGGACAGAGAGCGCCGACATGCCCCTCCACCTGGCAGCGGAAGCAGCGCAACGGCCTCGCCCGCAACAGGGCCACGTCTGCGGACACCCAGCCCACGAGCAGCCGCCTCGCATCGGCCAGCTTTTTGGCGGCCTCCACGGGGCAGGTCACAACGGCCGAGAACAGGCCTCCGTAACCCGCCCGTATTTCGCCGCACTTTACCCGCTGCAGGTCGCAGCCTCCCACCTTGACCACCGCGGCGATGAGCTCGTCCGACTGAACCGAGTCGTCGAGCCCACTGATGCGGAGGCTCGCCGACTTATAGGGCCGCGAGATCACGACATCCTCTGAGGATAGCTCTTGGCGGAGCTTCTCCGCCAGCGCGTCCGCCTTTGGGGAGCTGGTCGCTCCCGGGATTTCGAGCAGGCGCGCACCTGTTACGGTGCGCTTGACCCTGACTCCCTCGATCCCGAGCTCCCCGATGTTAACCGTCGTCCTGGCGAGATGCAATATCGTGGCGTATGTCACTTCGTGCTTCTCTGCCCCAGGCGTCAGGGTCAGCACGACCGCCGCCGAGTTTGGAGCGCGGAGCCTCCGGCGTTCGCGCGCTCTCGCCTTTTTGGCCCTTCTGGCCGCCTTCTTTTGGGCCCCTTTGGCCCCCGCAACCTCCCACTGGCTCCCCTCACTGGCATTGGGAGGCGCTGTCTGTCGTTGCGGTGTCTTCGTTTTATGCCCGGCAGCCGTCCCCTTATTGGCCTTGGCTTTTTGAGACGCGGGAGGTTTGGGGGCGGCGGGTGCAGCTGGGGTCGGCACGGGTTTGGACTTCCGCGCCGATGCTGGCGGCACGGGCGTGGGCGTCCGCGCCGACGTCGACGGCACGGCGTCCCGCCCCGAGAGGCGACTCGGGGTTTTCGGTGGCGCCTTCTGCGCGACTTTCTGCGCGTATGTCATCGCAGGAACGGGCACTGTCGGCGCCTTCGAGGCCAAGGGAGGGCGCAATACTTTGCCCTCCAGGAACGAGAGTCTCTGGAGGACTTTGCCCATCTCCTCCCTGATCAGCGTTGCCAAGTCTGCGTCTGGCGCTTCGGGGGCCGCCTTGGGAGCCGGATCTTGCGGTATGTCATCGTCACCAAGGACCATGGCCTTCACCACATCCAGCTCCTTTTTCATTTCCGCCATCTGCTTGCGAAGGCGGATGTTCTCCACCTGCAGACGGCGGACCTCGTCCGAGGCGGTCCGGGAGAACGCCTCTTGCACCACCTCGTCGATTGTGCTGGCCGCCAACTTAAGGGTCTTTTGGGACGTGCCCTTGAGTCCCTTTGATATACGGGCGACGTCCCGTATGTTTTCGAGGGACTCGGCCACTCTGCCTTTAAGTCCCTCGAGGAGCAGCTCGTCCGGGTCCGGATTTGACGAGGCTCGCGACGCCGCACGGGAACTATCCTCGGCGGCCAGTGCGGCCTCAGCGCTCGTCTTCGTCTTACGGTCCAGCTTCTTTTTGGCCTCCCAGTATCCCACGTACTGTCCAGTGGTGGGAGGCCGTCCTCTTCCGCGTTTGGGCAGGGGTTTCGGCGGGTCGTCAGGGTCCGAGCCCTCGCCTGAGCCCGAACGGCTGCCTTCCGGCCTTCTAGGCCGCTTTTTGCGCCACATGGTGGTGCTTCGGGCGTAATTGGAGTCCACGTCCGAGGTGGACATTTCGCTCGCCTCCAGCTCCTTCCCTACCGCCTTTGTCGCCGGGGCGACGTTTGCCGATACGCATGCATCGGAGTCCGTCTGAGCATTTTCATGGTCGTCATTCTTTGAGGGTTCAATATCCGGGTTGGTATTGCCAAGGTCGTCGTTAGTGCAGGGTTCGGTGTCCAGAATAGGATTGCCAAGGTCGTCGTAGAGATCATGTCGCAGAGTGGCCCCCCCAGAATACGAGGGCCTGCCGGAGTCCTTTCGGAGCTCCGGGTGGGATTCTCCGGCCTTGCCGGTACCCACCTGGGGTAATAACTCTTGTGACTGTGACATTTTCATTTTTATTTTCGTGCGCTAGCAGGAGGTTTGGCCCCCTCCCATTCCAGCCGCAGCACGCAAGACTGCAGCATTTGGGCACATCGAGCCGACCGGCCTATCAACGTCGACTGTTTTAGTGTAGTGTAACTGTGGTGGGTGTGTACATTGTATGTGTGTATTGTGTGGGTGTGTTACTGTATGTGTGTTGAAAGGGTGTGTGTGTAGTGTAACAACAGAAGGGTAGGTCAGAGCAGAATCTGAACCTATCCCTTCAAACCGCCGAGAAAACGGTCTCTCTGGTCCCATCTGATGATCAGATGGATACCGAGAGCCCAGCTGCCGACGCAGATTTGCCACTTTGGTGGCGGGACAGTGGAGTGAAGGGAGAACAGGAAGAAAGAAGGGAGGGTATTGGAGGTTTGGGAAGGAAAACGCATGACCATTTTTGTTGTGTCTGTTCAGAAGGACCAGACCAATAGCAGGCAGCAACCACGTGCAGGAGAAGGTCACACTTGCCTTGGGGATCGTCGCGACCGTGCGCTACCCCCAAGACCAAGCCAAATTGCTTGCCGGGACAGACAAGCAAAATAGGCGAGAAGCTATGCCACTGCGCCTCGAAGGACGCGTGTGGTGGGATAGCCTTTCGCCCGCCCAAGACAGGTCAACCTTTTTTTTTTTTTTTTTTTTTTTTTTTTTTTTTCGGGGGGAAATGCCTAGCGCATACCCCCGGGCCGAGGGCACGGCCCGGGTGGTTATGTGGGGCTCGCACCCACTAAAACCCCCCGGCGTCCTACTGCCCTTTTGCCGGGCCACAGGAATCGTCACTGGCATGACCTCTGTGGCACCGGCGGGCTCGGTCCGCAGTAACGCGCGGACCTCGACAAATGTGGGGGGGAGTTCGGTCTCCCCCTACCGCCTGTTGGAGGCTGCGCGGACGCAGCGCTAACACGACGCGGGCCTGCTAAGTGCTAGGGCGCCGGGGTGCCCCCCCCGATGCCTGCAGGCCGAGATTACGGTGGGCGAAGGTCGTTCCGGGCGTAGTCCCTGCGCCTTCGCCCAACGCGCCGTCTGCGAGCGGGATTGGAGGATGTCTCCTCCCGCACCCGCTCTGCCTCCTCCTTCGCGGACATGACGGCCTCGCAGAAAAGACAGGTCAACCTAACCTAACCTAACTTTTTTTTTTTTTTTTTTTTTTTTTTTTTTTTTTTTTTTTTTTATCGCAGGGAAAACCCTTTATGGGTACCCGTCCGCGTTCGGGGGACGCGGACGGGTACGGTCGCGGTCCTTGATCCATCAACACTCGGGGCCGTAGCCCCGGCTGTTGATGGACCAAGTGTACCGACTAAAAAAAAAAAAAAAAAAAAAAAAAAAAAAAAAAAAAAAAAAAAAAAAAAAAAACCCTGCGGTGACACCGTCTTTGTCGCGAGTGTCGGGGATCACGGGATCGCCGTTCGGCACGCTCCGCGACCCCAACGCGACCTGCCCTGTTGAGGGCCCACCTTGGGAGTCACCTCCCTGGCGTAAAAATACGCCCTCCCTCTACGTAGACGCCGCGTTGATGTCACCCAACGCGGCGTCTCCCTCTCGAGCTGGGAGGCAGACTCCCCCGAGTCTGCCACCCAGGTGATTCGGTAGAGACACCCATGTACCCGGACTTTGACATCCGAGGCCATGGGTATCTCCACGCCCCCTCGCGCCACACGCGCGCGAACCGCCCAGCCGCCGCCGCGCCGCCCCTCTGGCGGCATGCAGCAGCAGCCGGTCGGCCCGGTTCGGCCGGGCTAGGGACCCGAAGTGGCCCCACCGCCCAGCAGGTGGTCGGGAGATTACGCAAACCTACACCGACCACCGTACCACCAAGCCGATCTGCGCCACACCCCTAAGGGCAGGCGCCCGAACGGCTCCCTACCAGGGGCGGCGCCACCTGCTGCACCCAACTCTCTCTCCCGAGGGAGAGCGAGGGGGCAACCAGGCGCCACACCCACACCCATCGCGCCTGAAAGGCGCGTGAGCCTTCCAGCCGCCGCCACGCCGCCCCTCTGGCAGCAAGCAGCAGCAGCCGGTCGGCCCAGCACAGCCGGGCTAGGGACCCAAAAGGGCCCACCGCCCAGCGGGCGGTCGGGAGGTCCTTCCCTCTCTAAAAAATGCACGGCGCACAACAGCGCCGCGCTGACCTCGACCGACCACCCAAAACGACAGGCGCCACCTGCTGCACCCCACGGAGGGGCGCAACCAGGCGCCACAACCTTCCGGCTAAAGCCGGGGGAAAAAAAAAAAGGAAAGGGGGGGATGGGACCGAGCGGGGAAGGGTAAGCGCATGACTGTTTCTGTTATGTCTGTTCAGAAGGACCAGACCAATAGCAGGCAGCAACCGCGAGCAGGATACAGTCACACTTGCCTTGGGGATCGTCGCGACCGTGCGCTACTCCCAAGACCACGCCAAATTGCTTGCCGGGACAGACAAGCAAGATAGGCGAGAAGCTATGCCACTGCGCCTCGAAGGACGCGTGTGGTGGGATAGCCTTTCGCCCGCCCAACCTAACCTAACCTAACCTAACCTGCAGTAAATACTGTAGCAGTTACATTTTCTTGTAAAGCTTTGCATTAAACACTGTAACTGCAGGTTAGTAAACTGTAGCTGTAATAGGAATGCAGGTCGCCGCCTACTCAACTCGCAACTTGGCATAATAGAAACAAGCCTAACACGCGTAGCATATAGTAATAGCACTAACCTAGCAATAAACCATAGCATAGTCTCAGTAGCATTGTCCTAAGAAGGGAAGGGGAAGGAAAAAAAAAAGAAAAAGAAAAAAAAAAAAAAAAAAAAAAAAAAAGGATTTATTTCACAGTAAAACATGAAAAGAGACAAAAGTTGCTGCAGCAGAGAAAGCAGCAGTAAATATGGGGAAAAAAAAAAAAAAAAAAAAAAAAAAAAAAAAAAAAAAAAACCTAACCTAACCTAACCTTTTTTTTTTTTTTTTTTTTTTTTTTTTTTTTTATCGCAGAGAAAACCCTTTATGGGTACCCGTCCGTGTTCGGGGGACACGGAGGGGTTATGTCGGAGTCCTTGGCCCATCGACGCTCGGAGCAATAGCCCCGGCCGTCGATGGACCAAGTGTACCGACTAAAAACTCTGCGGTGACACCGTCTTTGCCGCGTAGTGTCGGGGTCACGGGATCGCCGTTAGGTACGCACCGCGACCCCGACGCGACGTGCCCTGGTAGGACCCACCCTGGGAGCGTGTAAAGGGCGCTCCCTCTCCCCCTACTGGACGCCGTGCTGGCGTCACTTAGCACGGCGTCCCCCCCGCGAGCTGGTTAGTAGACTCCCCCGAGTCTGCCATCCAGGTTATGTCGTTTGCGGAGGTACCCATGGACTCAGACTGTAACGTCTGAGACCATGGGCACCACCACATCCCTATCCTGTGCCGAGGCGGCGCCTGAGGTGGACGGCTGCGATTGGGCCGCGGATGTAGTCGCGTCCACAGCCGCAGCCAAGCCCCCCCCTCTTCGACGGCTGGGCTTTCGGGCCGGGCAGGCCCTGCCGCCCAGCATGTGGCCGGTGGGTTTACCGGCCGCAGCGCACAGCGCACAACAGGGGGCAGCCCTACAACTAGAGGCCTTGTGGCCCTGCTGCCCGCACCTGTAGCACTGCGCGCTTCTGTCTTCTGAGGCCTGGCACTGCTCGCGCACGTGCCCGGCCTCGAGGCAGCGATAACATCTCATCGGCCTCACCTCCAGCAGTTTAATCTGCGCAGAGGTGAAGCCGACAAATATTCTGCCCGCCGCCGCCACCTTTTTAGCTGCCTCGATGGGGCAGCTTACCACGACTGTGCCAAGGGGTGTCCGATCGCGCACCACTTCCCCTGTCCTAACGTCATCGGCCGGACATCCCCCGGCGCGGGCCACCGCCTCCGCGACGTCCTCCTTTGTCACGGAGTCGTCCAGGCCTACCAAGCGCAAGGAAGCGCGCTTGATGGGCCTGTACACTACTACTCCTTCCGCGGCCAGTACCGCGCTCATGGCAGCCGCAAGGGCGTCCGCCTTTGGCCCGCTATCGGCCCCTGGGACCTCGATGAGGCGCGCCCCCGTCTTCCCCACCTTGCAGACGAGGGACTCTATTCCGAGGTCCCTCGGATTTATAGCCTGCCGCGCCCGGGCTATGACGGCGGCGAAGGTTAAGCCGCGACTCGCAGCATCCATCGGTAGCTTTACGGCCACCGCCGCAGAACGCGGTAGCCGCAGCTTCGGCTTCTTACGCTTCTTGGGCGCTTTCGGCGCTTGCGCAGCCGGCTCAGTGGGCCGCACCGGTTGGTGGGCCTGCGCCGATGGGGCAGGCAACGCCGGTTGGGCGGCCTGGGCGGGCTTCTTCTTCTTTCCCCGCTTGCCTACTGTCGTCCACGGTCCGTCCGCGGAACTTTCCAGAGCAGGTGGCGGGGGCGGGGGACTGGGTTCCCTCTGGGCCGGCTTTGGTACGGGCCCCTTCTTTTTGGTCGGGGCTTTCGCCCCCTTCTTCCCCCTCTTTGGGGGAGGCGCCTCTTCGGCCGTCGGTCCCGGCATGGGGGCGTCTGGTACCGTCTTGTCGGACGCTAGCGGCGGACGGATGCGCTGCTCCGGGAGGAGACGCCCTTCCAGCGACGCAAAGCGAGCGTCCATCATAGCCCCGACGCTATCAATAATTGACCTCCGGAAGTATTCCAGGTCCGTCGGGGCCAAACCAACATTATCATTTGCGGGGGCCACTGATGTAGGGGCCACTACCGCGGGACCCGCTGCTGCGGGGGCCGCTACCTCGGGAGCGGCTGGTGCTGGGGACACTGCCGCGGAAACCGTTCTTGCGGGGGTCACCGCTCGGGGCGAGGCTGGACGCTGTGGCATGGCGGAGGTTTGCAGGTAGTACACCTGGTTCTTGTACCACTCCGCCAGCCGTTTGAGACGAGCGATCTCGGCCTCTGCCTTCTTTAATTCTTCTGGGACGGACACCCCAAAGATGCCTTCCACTGCGGTTTTGATCACGTTGGCGGCATCCCTGAGCGCCTTAACCGACGTCCCTTTTAAATTCTTGGAGGTGCCGGCCACGTGAAGGATGTTCTGCACCTCCTTTAGTGCAGTCTCTTTGTGGCCGGTCGCTCCGGCTGATTCCTTACTGGCACCTGTAGTGCCTTCTTGGGGGCGGCTCGTTTTAGCCGCCTCGTCCTTTTCCCTCTGGGTGGCATTTGTAGGTGCCACTTCTTGCTCGGCCTGGTGTTCGAACTGCGCCAGTTTTTGGGCTTCGTACTCCCTCATGGCCTTGGCGTAGCCGGTATATAGTCCCAAGGTGGGTGGACGGCCGCGGCCACGTGATCCCTTGGAGACCTTTTTGGCCGCCTGATCCTCAGAACTTGACGCCTCCGGGCGTGGACGCTTTTGGCTGGGGTTCTTAGACTGCAGACCAGCCACCGACTCCTCCGACTCGGACATCTCCGACCACGAAGCGTCGTCGTCGGTTATCCTGCCGGCCTCCTTATTCAGCTCCGCTTCCAACTCGAGAGCAGCCCGGATAGCACGGGCGCCCTCTGACGGATCGTCGTCGTCGGAGTCGAAGAATGCCTCCGACAGCTTCGTCGCAGCCGCCTTTTCCCTCTTTGTCGCAGAAGCGACCTGCTCTAATCGTCTCAAGACCACAACCGGTTGGCTGAGCCTCATCGCTTGCAAATCGGTGTCCGTTGTTCTTTTGCCAGGGTCATTTTGGTGATGTATCATGGTGCCCCCCCCAGAATACGTGGGGCAGCCAGAGCCCGAGGGCCCTGAGGAGGATTCTCCGGCCTGGGACAGGCCGGTACCTCCCTGGGGTAATACTTTTTTCCTCTGAGACATCTTCATAATTTTTTGCTGATACCACAGCTTGGGCGCTTGGCGGAGTTTTGCCCCTCCGCTTCCAACCGCGGCACGCCGACCGCGGCATTGGGCACTTCGAGCCGGCAGGCCTATCCACGCCGGCTAACAACACACAACATTACGAGAGCCCGCTCCCTGTCCTCTCTTCAAACGGAGAGTACAAGGAGCGAGCGACTCAACCGACCTTTCGTAGCCAGAAACGAACGACGACTCCCGGTCACTCCTCGAGCGAGGAGCGAGGGGAGCGAGCGAACGACCCAACCACGACGCGCCTACTGCTGCACCCGACCCTCTCCAAAACGGAGATTGAAGGGGCCAGCCAGGCGCAACCACACTTCCGGACAGAACCGGGGGACATGGGGGGAGGAAAAGGAGGGATGGGACCGAAAACTGGGGAAGGGTAAGCGCATGACTGTTTCTGTTATGTCTGTTCAGAAGGACCAGACCAATAGCAGGCAGCAACCGCGAGCAGGATACAGTCACACTTGCCTTGGGGATCGTCGCGACCGTGCGCTACTCCCAAGACCACGCCAAATTGCTTGCCGGGACAGACGAGCAAAATAGGCGAGAAGCTATGCCACTGCGCCTCGAAGGACGCGTGTGGTGGGATAGCCTTTCGCCCGCCCAACCTAACCTAACCTAACCTAACTGCTGCTGCTGCTGCTGCCGCTGCCGCTGCCGCTGCCGCTGCCGCTGCCGCTGCCGCTGCCGCTGCCGCTGCCGCTGCCGCTGCCGCTGCCGCTGCTTATTGGGTAAGTGTCATCTCCAGTAAAAACTATTCATAAGTCTTTTAGTCTTGATATTCTTTTTATTCTTCGTACAAAATGACAACCGTCTTGATGTCATTAAAAGTCAATTATTTACACTTCAAAAAAAAAAAAAAAATCATTAATAAAAATATTTTTAATGTGCCGTCATATTCAGCGTCCCGTAGCATTCGTTTTCGGAATTATAAATTATCGTGATTAAATTTCCAACGTCCCGTCGCATTCGGTGGGTTTACGTGTCGGTAAAACAGTCCGCAACTTGTCTACGATTGAACGATCTTCACAATATCATCACAGGATGTCGGTAAAGCAGTTCGTAATGTAGTGCCAACTTGCCTTCATATTTCGTCTTCAATGTCTTCAATCCTCTCCGTATTAATCGCGATCCCGATATCTATTCCTATCCCGGACGAGCCCCCAAAAAGATGTAGGGTCGCGAGATTGATATAAAACGAATTATTCCACTAAATCTTTATTTTAAACTAAGTCCAAACATCATGCGTCTTTTTTTTTTTTTTTTTTTTTTTTTTCCGACAACCTCTTGACAATCTTTTATTTGAACGTACGTCATTCTAAACTGACATTTACTGTTCTATCATTAAAATCTTAAGATATTAGACATACAAAATTAAATTAAAACAACTTATTCCCACATATATATGTATTTTTTTTTTTTTATGTTTCGGTAAATGTGTATTTATATATTATTTTGTTAGGTTTGTATGTATTTGTTATATATTGTATAATTATGTATACTTAGTTCTTTGCACATTTTACTTCGATTGTACACTTGCTACTGTCCTCTGTATTTTCATCTCTCTATGCCTATTAGGTTTGCTGTAAGAAAACTCAATTTTGAGTTAAGCTCGCCTTTGTACATAAACTTTCCTATCTTATTGTTATTATAATTAAACGTGTACAATAAAGAATAAATAAATAAATAAATAAGAAGGGCAAAACTGAACACTAAACATCTACATGGTTTTTATATCTGAAGAATGAAGTGATGCACTATAATACAAAAGCAAACGAACTTGTTGAAGTGAAGTTCGATTGGTGTTATATTAGTCACTTCATTCGAAGATATACAAAAGCAACCCACCCCCTCCTTGCATAGTTTTGCTCCGGGATTGGTTACATTAAACTCTAAAAAATGAGGGATACGATGTGACAAGGGACCAGATAAGAATGACTGAATGACCGAATCAGTGTTGAAAATTTAAGTGAATTAAAAAAAAGTCATTAAACATCTCTTTTAATTCTCTAAAAAATCGTGCAAAACACTGTCTGTAGGATAAAAGTGACTAATATAATACCAATCGAACCTCACTTCAAGAAATTAGTTTGATTTTGTATTATTTGTTACTTTTGGAACCACTCGCTGGTATCTGATTGAGCTGAAATTTGGCATACGTATGTAAGTTCGGTGACAATGTATGGTATGATAAAGCTGGTCTGATGATGGAATCGGAAGGTGGCCAAGGAATCTACCTAACCACTCAACATCAATTATCACCTCAGTTGCGTAAATATAAACAAAACACTGAAGGAACTGAGTGCGGAATATAAAACAAATTGGATTTGCCCATGTTGTCGCAGTAAGCTACCAAAGTTGGATAATACTAATACGCCAATAAAACCTACCATATACCAGCAGCCCGATGACGAGCTAGATTGCAACTATGATGGACGTGATGAAAAATCTGTAACTATTAATACAAGACGAGGAGGCCAAATTAAGTATACCTCCACAGCCGAAGTGTCTATGGAAAACTTACGGCAAATAATCAGAGAAGAATTAGAGAATATACTGGGAAATTTAAAAACTAATTTAATGATACATTTTGAGCTGAAAACTAAAGAGCTTTTAGATAGTTTCAACCGTTAGTAACAGACTCCATTACTATAATTGAAAAGGAGCAAAACGTCAAAAAAAAAAAAAAAAAAAAAAAAAAAAAAAAAAAAAAAAAAAAAAAAAAAAAAAAATTCTGAAATATAACATGGCAAATGAACAATAGTAATGATAGCTCACTCAGCGCCGTACCTTCTGGACATAGCAATCGCGAAATCTTATGCGAATTTATTGATTTCCTAACGCTACATGACATGAAACAATTTAACTGTGTCACGAACAACCAAAATAAAATACTGGATTTAGTTCTATGTAACGAAGAGGTCTTGCATGTCACCGAGTGCCAGAATCCAGTAAGAAACATTGATAAATTTCCCCCAGCCCTTAAAATTCAGATGAAAGTTCCAATAGAAAATAAAAGTATACCAACTTGCAACAGACATAACTTCTATAAGGGTGACTATGGGGCAATAAATACTATACTTGAATCAGTACCATGGATAGTTGAGTTCAGTTCTTGTAAGGGTATTGATGAGATGGTAGTTAAATTCTATGACATCTTATACAAAATTATTAATTTTAATGTCCTAATGACTAAAGCACGTAGCGGCTCATATCCATTATAGTTTTCATCCCATTTGATATACTTATTAAAACAAAAAAAAAAAAATATCATCAAAAAGTTAAGAAGTACAATAATGCTCTAGATAAGACAGAATATGAATATTTAAGATCTGACTGTAATAAGTTGATAAAAGAGTGTTATAAAAAATATATAGAGAACATAGAAATCGAAATATTAAAAAATCCAAAAAAGTTCTGGTCGTATGTTAAAAACTTGAGACTGAATCAATCAGCATACCCAGATACTATGACCCTCGGCGACAAAACATCCTCTAATGCGATGACAATTTCAAACATGTTTGCAACACATTTCTCAACAGTGTACGAGAGTGACTTAGATGATGATAATAAAGTACAAGGTAATACAGATTATACGAACAGTAATATCTTGAACAGTGAAACCATGGACACAATCAAAGACGTCCAATTTACGGAAGAAGAAATTAAAACTAAACTATTAAAACTAGATACATCACAGGGCATGGGCCCCGATAATGTACATCCAATCCTGCTGGTAAAATGTGCTAATGCTTTGGCTGATCCATTGGCCTTCCTGTTTAATTACTCCCTAAGGTCTGGCATATTTCCGACGAAATGGAAACTTGCTAGAGTAGTGCCTATATTTAAAAATGGCGAGAAGGAACTTATATCAAACTATCGACCAATATCCATACTCTCAACAGTATCAAAACTATTTGAGACTTTAGTCGACTCTGTTATGTATCCTCATACACAAAAATATATCATTATTGAGCAGCATGGTTTCATGGCAAAAAGGTCAACAAATACCAATCTTACTCTGTTCACTTCTGAATTAAAAGAAATGATTGATCAGAATACGGAAATTGATGTTGTCTACACAGATTTTTCAAAAGCATTCGATAAGGTAAATCACAAAATCCTCCTAAAAAAGCTACATGCTTTTGGTATAAGCGATAACTTACTTCAATGGTGTCAATCTTATCTAAAAAGTCGTTCCTCTATAGTTGTAGTCGATGGGGAACAATCGTGCTCCTTTTTAGCTACATCAGGCATACCTCAAGGCTCCATATTGGGACCACTGTTTTTCAATGTGTTCATTAATGACATTAGGCCAGCTGTGAAGCATAGCCAAATTTACCTTTTTGCTGATTACCTAAAAATGATGAAGAAAATGGCCAACAACTCTGACTCTAAACGCCTTCAAGAAGACATTGATGGAGTCTCTAAGTGGTGCAATAAAAACAAAATGTTTCTAAATATCTCAAAATGCTTTTATATTAAGTTCACCAGAAAACGCAAGAAATGTCAATCACAATATGTTATAGCTAATACCAAACTTCAAGAAGTTACCACCACACAAGACCTCGGCATTCTAATGGACAGTCAAGTTTTTCGGACCACATTGATAAAATATTAAGTGAAACAAAAAAATCTCTGGGATTTATTCCGAGATGCTCAAAAGGTTTTAAAAAGCTAAAAACGATACTGCAACTGTACAACAGTTACGTAAGAAGTAAACTGGAATACTGTAGCACAGCGTGGCGTCCGACCTACAAAGTACACATAGAAAGAATCGAAAGGGTCCAAAAAAAGTTGTTCGTAACTTATCCTATCGCTTTAAAGTACCAAGATCTATAAAATCATATAATGATAAAACCAAGTTTTTCCCCTTCGAAAAATTGTCCACACGCAGAGCTCACCTAGACATGTCGTTTCTTCACAAATTAATAAACCATTGCATTGATTGTCCCTCCCTATTAAACAAGTTTCAGTACAATGTACCCAATAGAATACCCAGATATCCCTGCAGTCTGTTTGATACTATACATTGCAGAACCAACTTTGGTCGTGATTCGCCTGTAGTTCGTGTGTCTCGCCTGTACAACGAACTTACCAAAAAAATACCAGAACTCGATGTCCATTTTGATAGTCTCGCTTGTTTCATATCCAAGCTCAAAAAGTTTGACTTGCATACCTACTGATAACTGCACTTACTGGGTCCCTAATACTTTTCTTGCAACTTTAAAAAAAAACTTGTAAATAACCAAGCATGCTGTGATTACTTATAACTGTAAGAACCGATAGCTATAATCTAAATGTTAAGTTTCCACTATATTGTTTTACTGTATCTTACGTTACTGATCCAATAAAAAATAAATAAATAAACATAAACCACCGTATTTGGGTTCTTAGATTTACGCGAATATTACACCTGAAATAAAACTATTTTACGGATTTTATCGCGGTTTATTTTTTTATTTTTAGTTCCCGACGTTTCGAGTGCTTTGCAGCACCCATGGTCACGGGAGGGACTGAGGTGTTAGACGTCCAAAAGGCATAATTGTTCCGGGGTACCCCCAAACTTCTTAATTATTTTTGTTGTTGTTGGTCCGATCTAGGCAGAATGAGCTCACGGTGTCTTTAGGTCTTGCAGTGTTATGCTTGGTTTTGGATTTGATTATATTAATTACCGGATCCCAAGACGATGGAAGCACCCAGCCATCTTCTGTATTGAAATTAGGATGTTTTTTAATTTCAATAGCCTCGCGAACCATCCTTGGTAGGAATCGGTGTTCTTTTACGAGGATTTGTGGTCTATCAAATCTGATGTTATGGCGGGTGCGGTCAAGGACATGTTCACAGACTGCAGACTTCTTTGAGCGACGGTGTTTTAGGTCAGCTATATGTTCTTTAACCCGAGTTTTTACCGGTCTTTTTGTTTGTCCTATATAAGCAACTGCAAGACACTGCAACACACTGCAAGACCTCAAGACACCGTGAGCTCATTTTGCGTAGATCGGACCAACAACAACAAAAATAATTAAGAAGTTTGAGGGTACCCCGGAACAACTATGCCTTTTGGACGTCTAACACCTCAGTCCCTCCCGTGACCATGGGTGCTGGAAAGCACTCGAAACGTCGGGAACTAACAATAAAAAAATAAACCGCGATAAAATCCGTAAAATAGTTTTATTTCACCGTATTTGGGCTCGTTGGATTTGTCTTGACGGGTACTGTAGACCCAAGCAGTGTCCAGGGTCTGATGGTGCAACCGAAGAGACCATAGGAACTCTTCAACTAAGCAAGATACAATCGTTGTATTTTTGTTCAAAAACTTGTTTCTAAAAAGATCTTTTTAATAAAAATTATTTTTTATTTGTATGCGGGTATCTAATACTTATTAACCTAAAAATCTAAATAAGTTACTTGACAGTAGGTACTAACCCGATGGCTACGGATTTAACTCGTCAACGTTGGTAAGTTAATTAATTAGATCCTTAACTCAGGTCTTAACCTTAACTCCGAGTGCAGGACAATTTAACATTAAAACCTCGAGTTAGTCAATAACTCTGGGTAAATAACCCTCTTTTTTTTCGTCACAGTAATAAGTAGGTACTTGTCGGAACGACCGCCGGAACAACAACAAACAAGAGCCACATTCGCTGCGTTATATCCCAATTTGTTAATCCCGTCCATCATAACATATCTTACCTGCATCTTCTATCCATCTTTGAACATCACCAAACACTTCCACCAATCCAACATTCTCAAACCACAACATAACTCAGAAAAGACTGACTGGCACTGGGCACCCACATACTGCTCACAGCGACGTTCAACAACTCAACAATAAATGAGCAAGAATTGCGGCAGTAGTCATCTGATCAACAGTCAAAGACAAAAATTAGTGGCGCCATTTTAGCACATATTTTTTGTTTTTGGCGCTCTCTTTAAGTTGATTAATATCGAATAATTGTATTAAATAAAATAAACAGTAGCGTCAGCGAAATATTCTACGTCACAGTAATAATATTGACACATTATACCTACTTATTACTGTGAGGTAAAATATTTTTGGAAAGTGGAAGGATTTTATGTTTCGGTGTATTGAAGTCTCATGACCTTGCTCTAAATTACCTGGTCTGCAGGAGCAGGCAGGTATGGTGAAGGGTTTTTACCTTTCACAAAACCTGCCTGCTCCTGCTTTTGCATCCCGGAGCAAATCTTAAATGTGAAGCAGCTGGTCGAGGAAGCCCTTGAATATAATGTGCCACTCATTATTAATTTTGTAGACCACGTGCGACAACTAGAAATCTTTGCAGTAAGTCCTTACTGACCTTCGCGTACCGAAACATTTAACGTCAATGCTACAATGCTTATAGTTTCGGCAATTCTGACGACTCCTTTGGTAAAGGTGTCCGTCAGGGTTGCATCGATCGCCTATCCTGGCAAGGCCTATAAAAATACATCATGCAGCATACGCGTAACTGGAATGGGAACTGAGGGTGGTATAAATCAGCTTCAAAAGATTTTGAAGGACTAAGGAATCAGCCATAGATATAATCTGAAATCGGCTAGTGTGGACTTTCTTCTTTTCTATTTTACTCTACGGAACTGCGGCAAGGACCCTGAATTCAGCAGATCGTAGGCTTATCGATGCTACTGAAATGTAGTGGTAGAGGAGAATATTAAGAATACGTTGGGTAGCGGTAATCGGACCAGTTTTGTTTTGTTTTTTATTAAATTTAAGTGCACTTATATTACCTTGTACAACAACTAATAATTACCAAAAAAATAATATAAGTAATAATGTATGGACAAGGTGCATGCATTGTATTAGTTTAAAAATGTTTATGGTTGTTTGATTCGAATTCCACTGACCTCCGTACTAGCGGGAGCTGTGTCACGGTACATCAGGTGTTCTTATCCTCAAAAACCAATGGTTCTTCACAGGTAGCAAGTATACTTATCACCATTATTTGAATAAACTAATCACTCGTCATACACTAGTTATAAAATTAACTTTGGATATTATTAAGTAATATCTATAAAAGAAGGTAGTACAAAAAAAAATTACAGTATTAGTAAAAAGGTTAGACAAAAATTGTTTTTAGTGATTTTTTCCTTTTTTTTCAAAATATAAATAAGTAGATAAGTCTAATAGTTTTTAATGAATGTTAGTGCATTGTATTTATGTGTAGTGACTGTGTTAACATGTGTGAGTGTGTATATGCGTAGATATATGCGATGGAGTATTTATAATTGTAAATGTTTATGTTGACTTTATCAGTCTATGTAGTTATGTATATTAGAGCAGTACACAGCTCAGTGCAAGTACTTTAAAAGATGATGCAATAATAACAGACTATTGCTCATAGAATATAATTCCAAGTACTGTTTTGCTGAATCAGCTTAACTTGCCTCAGCTGCGTATTTATCATGTAAACAGATATCAGGTTACTTGTTTAGTCTCAGTCCAATTCTAATAACTGTTTTGCTTAATAATCAGATATCAATTAATATATATATTAATATAATTATAGCCGTCCAGTCCACCTACGTGGACAGCAAGGCATGCGTACGGGTGGGTGGTAACATGTCACCTTGGTTTGACGTTAAAATCGGCGTCAAGCAGGGTTGCGTGTTGTACGCTAGACTGTTTATAGTGTATCTGGATAAAAGTCTTCAAAGACTGAATGCTATGACTGAAGGGGTAAAAATGGGTGATCTAGTGATAAACCACCTATTGTATGCAGATGACGCGGTTTTGATAGCGCCAACAGCCACTGATCTGCAAACACTAGTCACAGTTATGAGAGACGACTGCATGAACAATGGCTTACATTTGAATGTGAAGAAAACCAAAATTATGGTTTTTGAACGAGAAGAAACCAGAACGAATGCAAGGATTGTGGTTGGTAACGATGTGCTGGAGCAAGTGAATGAGTTTGTATATCTTGGATGCGCCTTCAGTAAGGATGGGAAATACACCGCTGATATAGAGAGAAGAGTGAATGCAGGTAATAGAGTGAATGGTGCGATGGGAAGGCTACTTGGGAGCCGGCACTTAAGCCAAAAGGCGCAGCTGGCCATGCATAACGGAGTGCTTGTCCCAACGCTGTTATATGGCAGTGAGAGTTGGGTATGTAAGAAGGAGAACGAAAGCAGGATAAATGCGGTCGAAATGGATCTCTGCGGAAGATGTGCGGAGTGAAGCTGACCGACCGCATTAGCAACAGCATAGTAAGACAGCGAGTAGGTATGAAAGATAGTATCGGTGTAAAGATGAGAAAGGGCATGCTCCGTTGGTTCGGGCATATAGAAAGAATGCCAGAGGAAAGAATGACAAAACAGATATACAATGTAAAAGTGGAAGGATGCAGGTACCGGGGAAGACCTAGACTACCTTACCACGACCAAATAAACCGAGTCTTATCTGATGGAAAAGTCAAGAGTCTCCGTAACCGGCGAGCGTGTATGAGACGAACTATGAGAGTCGAGGAAGCCAGAGAGGTATGTAAAGAACCTGTTGGAACTCTGTACTCTCTGCCTACCCCGCAAGGGATCTGGCGTGAGGTTATAGATCGATAGAAAAAGAATTATTGGCCATAGTATGGGCGTGTAGAAAATTTAGGCCATACTTATATGGAAATAAATTCACCATATTAAGTGACCATAAACCCCTAATGTGGTTAAATTCCGTTAAAGAACCCGGAAATAGACTTACTAATTGGAAATTACAATTAACAGTATTTGATTACGAAATTAAATACAAACCCGGTAAACAAAATGGAAACGCTGATGCGCTTTCACGTGCAAAAATTAATACATTAAACGATAATCTATCAATGAAAGTTAATGCCTCAAGTCCCATAACAATATCTTCCGAAAATTCTAGCAAATCCGAATTAACTCTAACCCAGTTCCATCTTTAAATAGCAGTACCTTAACTGCATCTGAAAAATCAGAATCATCTTTTATAACTGTCCATTCAGAGGAAAACATGGATTCTTCCGATATTCCTATTTTACAAGAAGCAATTGATACTAAACCTAATCAAATACTTGTGTACACCTGGAACAGAAATGAATTTACTGTTAAAAACTTATCCAGAGATAAACAAAAAGTATTAGAAGTTCATTTACCATTAAATAATATACAGTTAATAAAACCATTCCTTAAAGAATATATTAGGCCTAAAATAAAATATTTCCTATACTTCGACGATGAACGTCATCGTAAACAATTTTCAGAAATCATTGTAACTTTATTCAAAAAAGATTCAGTAAAATTCTTTGAATGCACATAACGCGTAGTGTACGTTGAAGATGAAAATGAGCAACGTGATATAGTGTTAAAAACTTGTCACCGTGGCATAAAAGAAACCATTGCTCATCTTAAACGAACATTTTTCTGGCAAAATTTAGAACAAACCGTATCAAGTATAATTAATTCTTGTGAAACATGCAAAACCATGAAATACGATTGGAAGCCTTTAAATCCTAAACTTCAATTAACTCAAACTCAAACTAGACCCTTTCAGGAAATTTTTATAGATTGATTTTCCATAGAAGGCAAATATTTCCTAACGATAGTAGACTCTTTTAGTAAATTAGGTCAAGCCATAGAAGTTTCAAATAGAACAACACCAGAAATAATTAGAGCATTAATCAAATATTTTTCCATTTACGGAGTACCAAGAAAAATAAGTTCAGATCCAGGTTCAGAATTCAATAATAATTTACTTAAAGAAATGTTAATCTTTTTTAAAATAGATTTACATATTGGAACACCCCATAACCCCAACTCAATGGGCATTGTTGAACGTTTTCATTCCACAATAATAGAAATTTATAGACTTGCAAAATATGAAAGGAAAATAACAGATACTGCCTCAGTAATGACATACGCGATAATGTCGTATAACCAGTCCATACATTCAACAACTGGTCTTACGCCATTTGAAGTAGTTTTTGGTCATACAGATTTATCAAATGCATTTGAAGTAGATTTAAAAAAAAATTATACACAGCAACTTGTTTTAGAGCACCGTAAACGAACTAAACACTTATATGATTTCTTAACCGATAAAATGATAAATAACAAAATTAAAATTAGAGAAAAACGTGGCGGTGAAGAAGGAATAAATTTTAAACAAGGAGACACCGTCTTCAAAAAAGGTGTCAATATTAGGCGAAGTAAAGACCAACCGCGTTATAAAAAAGCAAAAATCATTGGAACAGTTAATAGAAACACAGTACCGGTAAAGTCTCATCAGAGACACACAAAGGTCCCAATAAAAGATATAGAACGTCCTCTGCAGGTTCGCGCTCCTGATACTCGTACAGGCAGCCCAAAACCTGGCCCTTCAACTTCAGAAAATTGAAGATAATCCTGGAATCTTCCCAGTTAAGGAAGGACAAGCATTCATTAGCACCTATAATTGGAATATAATTAAAATATTAGATTTAAAATTTGTTAGTAAAAGTATTGAATATAACGTTAACAAGTATTATGAGGTTAACGATTATTTAAAAGAAAAATTATGTATATTTCTTAGACGGAAATATCATAGAGGCACAAATGCAAACTGAGTATATTATGAGTTTAACATTAGAGCGTTATAATCAATTAGTCCCAACAATTAGAATTAAAAGAGGTATTTTAAATCCCCTAGGTTCAATAGTTAAAGCCATTACAGGCAATTTAGATAACGAAGATGCAATTAGATACGATTCCTTAATAAGTCATATTCAATCTAGACAAAACGCTATTGATAACAAAATATCATTAGTTTCCGAAACAATTGGAGTATTAGTAAATCTGACAAACTCTACGAGAAATAATTTTATTGAAATAGACAATACAATCAACGAAATAGAATCCATCCTAATTAAAACTCAATTCCAACATAGTAAAGAAATTGTCTTGAATACTTTCGATTTAATTATCCATAATTTTCAAATTTTGTTAACTAGGTTAGATGAGGTGGAAACAGCTATTGCTTTTAGTAGATTAAATATTTTACATCAATCCATTTTAGACGAATTGTTACAAACTCTTAAAGATATAGAGAAAATAGATAAATTAATGTATCCAGTAAATACCGATAATTTGATAAAAATTGAACATTGTACAGACATAAAAGCATATATTAAGGACAAACGAATAACGTTTATCATGTCGATACCAATTGTCCAATTAGATTTCTATAACTATTACAACCTTCATCCTTTTCCCATGTATAATCCTCATTTAAACCTAACATTCCTATTAACGCCTCAATATTCCCAAATCCTGGTCAGAGGGTCAGATATACTTCCACTATCACAATCATGCAAAGAAATAGACGAAGGAGAATTCCTGTGTTATAAAGATAATTTATCTGTCACTAATGAAGACTTATGCATTACAGATTTGATGAAATTTTCTTCACAAATTACATTATGTTCTCCACTTACAGTGAAATCTTCAAAAGTCAAGGTCAAATCTATTCGGCCTGACACATGGTTATTATATTCAGGAAAACAGACATTTCTCACAGAACACTGTGAAAATGATTTTAACCAGTACAACATTTTTGGCACCTATATATTTACCCTAGATAATGAATGTGAAGCTAAATTAGAAAACATGACATTAAGGAAATGTCTCATACAATTAACTAATCAAGTCTTCCATCAAGTTCCAGTTATAAATTTACCAAGCATCACAGCAGCAGAGAAAGTCTACAAGCAGCCAATCAGCCTAGATGAAGTCAACTTAGAAAATCTTCAGTTCCTGTCACACGTGTTAAACAGTAAAAGTGAAAAACTCAGTGAAATCCACGTATATTCAGTGAATGTGCATAGCATAAGTTTAGGTTCTATAATCATTTATGTAATGTTAATAATTGTGCTTTTGATTGTTTTATATATTAATATGTCTAAAATATTGTCCTTATGTAAACATAAGCAAAATCAACATTCTCAAAAATCGAACGCTGTTTTTGAACTTATGGAGGGAGTAGTTATGTATACTAGACCAGTACACAGCTCAGTGCAAGTACTTTAAAAGATGATGCAATAATAACAGACTATTGTTCATAGAATATAATTCCAAGTACTGTTTTGCTGAATCAGCTTAACTTGCCTCAGCTGCGTATTTATCATGTAAACAGATATCAGGTTACTTGTTTAGTCTCAGTCAAATTCTAATAACTGTTTTGCTTAATAATCAGATATCAATTAATAAGACGCATAATGCGTGGGTTCGTTCTAGAAAGAGTTGTTTACTTGACGATGCCTATAAATAGCCATCGCCAAGCAAAGTACATTTAATATCGACTCAGCTCTCTTACCGTTCGCACTAACGTTAAGTAATATTAATTGACTGCATTAATATTTTGAGTATTCATTATTTATTTTATATTGTTAAATATATTTTTATAAAGTCACGCCGGCCTTTATATTTGACTATGTAATGAGACGTTTACATGTAGTGTGCGGGTAGTTAAATGTGTCAATGTATACTACGTGATTTAAGAGTTACGTCTTTTTAAGATGAGTGTGGGTTCACTTGTGATGTATGGGAGCTACGCTAGGAGTTTATTGTCAAAAGTTCCTCTGTAGCAACGTAATTTAACTGATAGAGAAACTTTTCAACAGCATTTTTGCATGAATGCGTAGGTAGATTTCGAAGTTTCATTGTTTTAGATATTTTATTGTATATATGCGGCCCAAGAAAAGGGATAAATTTCTTTGAAAACGATTTTTTTTTGTGTAGGAATTGAGTTTACAATATCACATCTCCACTTTGATAGAAAATTTGGGCATTTTTTGTGTTGCAATAGTACAGTATTTTTTTTTTAATAATTGGCGCACCGTTAGTAGTGACAATTGATTGTATAATAAATGGGTCGGATATATGTATCTCTTGAAGCTCATGCCTTTTAAGAGCGCGCGCTGCGCTCTTTCTAAAATTATAAGAGAAGATTTGTAAGTGCCCCCAGGCTGTGATACAGTATGTTAGCACTGATTGACAGAGGCCAAAGTACACCGATAGCAATAATTTAGGTTAACAAATATTACGTAAGTTTTTAAATATATATATTATTTTTCTGGCCTGCGAAGCCAGGGAGGTAATATGATCATTCTAAGTCAAATTCTGGTCTACCATCAAACCTAAGTATTTAATTGTTGTTACTTTAGACAAGCTATGACAGGCGCATTTCTGATATGTATGGAATTTGATATTTATGGAATCTAGCGGAGGTTGAGTATTATTTCTAATGCTGAAAGCTAGGTATTTAGTTTTTTGGGCATTTAGTGTAAGGAGATTATTATCCAACCATGATGCTACAAGAGGAAAGCCATCATTGGGTATTTCGTTGACCTCGTTCCATGTTTTTCCCCTAAAGAGGAAATGCAAATGTAATAATCCGACCATATGTCATTTGGAGGTTACATAGTTCATTTATATAGACCCAGAATAGCGTGGGACCCAGTATACTGTCCTGGGGTACTCCGAAACGGATACTAGCTTGTTGACTTGTGTAACCAGCCACTCTAGTACATTGAGTTCTATTTGACAAATAGTCCGTGAATAATTTGAGTGGTACCCCACGAATTCCGATATTCTCCTTTTTTTTTAGTAGTAAAGGGACAGACACAGTGTCGAACGCTTTGGTCAGGTCAAGAAATATTCCAATACCTTTGTCAAGCTGGTCCAAACTTTCAACAATAAAATTAGTAAGCCTTTCTACAGAATTTTCGGCGAATTTTTTTTCTCTGAACCCGAAGTGGTTGTCTGAAATAATATTATTAGCCTAATATTATTTTTTTAATCTAGAATTAATAATGCGACAGCGATGGCAGCAGTGAAATTGGTCTTTAATTTGAAACATTATCTCTACCACTAGATTTGTAAATAGGAATTATTATTGACTTTTTTAGCGCTGCTGGAAATATAAGTTATAACATGAGTTACATATTTTAGTTATGGGGTACAAAAAGTTTTCAATGCCTAATTTTAATAGAGTAGACGGTATTCCATCTAAGCCAATGGCTTTCGATGGATTCAAATTAATTATGGTTTTTTTGACCTCTACTTCATCTGTAGGTAATAGGACAAACGAATTCAGTGGTGCATTATTTAAATTAATTTTTCCGGTTCCAGTTGTTGACAAGTGAACATTGATAGTTGAAGCTCTCCAAAGTTTTATTAGTTTGTGCTGTATAACACTGTTTACCACCATCACTGTACCAGGGATTTTGAAGGCATAACCTCAATAACGAAGACTGTACGGTTTAACCGCACAAATGCATCGTCAGCACATTCACTTCATGCAACAATTTTTACATTAGTATACGGAAAGCCCGCGTTCGCGATTGACGTGTACTCATAATCATATCATTTCACACATCATTATCATTTAGCAGTATTTTGGACAATATACCAAAATTCAAATCAAATCAATTGTTTAATTTTATAACAACGTACGTGGTGTAGGGCGCGAGCCATACATCAATTGGTCCTTCGAGCTTTCGTACAGGCGGGGCCTATCGCGAGTGTACCGCGTGTTCATAGTGCAAGCCACGTGTTGAGGTGGAGCTGCCACGCGACTGTACGTAAGTGATCAGCAGATTTGGTGAGTCTACTTCACTTTATCATCATGGAAGATCTTATCATTACCCAAAATCAAATTATGGGGGGTATGGAGACGCTCCTCATAAACTTTAAGAAAGATGGTGCAGAACGCAAAACTCCAACTCACATTAAACAACGACTCAGCACATTGGAGTCTTATTGGCAGGACTTCCAATGCAATCATATCAAGTTATGTGAATTTGAGGATAAAAATTCCGAATATTTTATCAAGAACTATTACAAGAGAACATCGGAGTTTTATAATGAATCACGCACCTTCATTCTTAAATATTTGCCCAGTGAATCCAAGGACAAAGCAGTAATTCGGCCCGCAACTCCATTATCAACGCCTGGATTCTTGGCGCAACCTAGCACCAGCAATCAGCCATCCCCTTTGTCTGAATCATGTGGGCAAAGGGCTCCTCCAGAACAAAGTGCCTTGAAGTCACAAGGTACCAGCAGCAAGCTGGAGGAAATGTTAAGGCGACAAAGTAGCAACTTTAAAGCATTTTCGCGTACAATAAGCAGCATTAATCTCGACTCCCTCACAGAGAAATGGGAGTTCGAATATGCCTTAAAAACAATACAAGCACGGTGGTCAGTTGTTGATAACTTGCATTGGGAGATCGATAGCGAGACGTATGAAGAGAACGCATCTTACGAAGAAGCATTTATCAGATATGAACAAAGGTTTAATAACATTAAAAAGCAAATTAACAGCAAAATGTGGTCCGAATGTTATCGGGAGAAAGCAACCCCGCAAGTAGATATGCCTGTTTTTAATGGTAATTATCATAGTTGGGTGTCCTTTAAAGATTTATACTCGGAGACGATTCATTACAACAAGTCTATGTCCAATGCACAGAAACTGCAATATTTAAAAGGCAAATTGCGGAATGAGCCTGAAAAATTAATACAACATTTGCATATTACTTCAGAAAATTATAAAGTTGCCTGGGACATTTTAAATCAGAGATATAATAACAAGAAATTAATTTTTAATTCTCATATGAATATCATTATGAGTTTACCTACTTTGCATACGCAATCGGCAGCAAGTATTAAAAAGGTGCACGACACAACTAACGAGTGTCTAAATGCAATAAGAAGCCTTGGTGTGGATATTTTAACCTGGGATCCCGTGATTGTGTACTTAGTTTCACAGAAATTGGACCCCGAAACACACAATGACTATGTTGAATCTCTAAAAAATCCCAGAGATTTGCCAACACTAAGTGAGTTTTTAGAATTTTTAGAAGCCAAATTTACTGCTCTGGAGTCTTCCAGACGCAAACCTGATAATCCAAAATTTGGCTCATCGCAGCAGCAACAGCAGCATTATCCACAACATCAACCGAGCCGAAAAAGTCCATCCGTTCCTTTTCCCATGAAGACACAATTTAAGCATTCAGTTAAGGCCTATCAAAGTAAATCATTTAATTCTAATCATAAAATATTCCGTCCTGTATTACAAAAATGTTTAATTTGCAACAAAGATCATGGAATATTTAGTTGCAAAACGTTTCTCGAATTTCGACCTGAAGTCAAGCGGGAAACTATAACAAATTTATCGTTATGTAAAAACTGTCTTTATGACCATCGCGGTAAAGAGTGTTTTTAAATGAAGAGGTGTCGCGTCTGTAAAGGGCAGCATAATACTTTATTGCACGACGTGTTTGGTGTAAATGAAGTTGACGCAATACCTAACACTTCTAGTAAAGACAAATCAGAGTCAAAAAATAGTATGAGTGTCTTACAGAAAGACACACAAGAAGTCTTATTAGCTACCGCCTTGATTAGAGTGCGAGCCGCAGATGGCACCGATCACATCATGCGTGCACTCATAGACCAGGGATCGCAAACTTCGCTCATTACCGAAAACGCTGCTCAAATTTTGGGACTACGTAGAAAACGCTGTAAAGGTATTATTTTAGGCGTAGGAGCGAAGGAAAATAGTTGCAAAGGTGTAATGAATATCACTATCAAGTCCGCTTACAATGAATTTTCACTAGAAGTGGATGTTTTTATTATGAATCATGCTGTAAACAATTTACCAAACAAGACATTTAGCAAACCTCATTGGTCTTACATTGAGAATATTCAGTTAGCAGATCCAGAATTTAATCGTTGTCGCTCAGTGGATTTATTACTGGGTGCCGATGTATACCCCTCGATTATAATGAGCGGTATAATCAATTCAGAACAATCGGCAATTATAGCACAGCAAACACGACTAGGATGGATTCTGTGTGGCAACGTGAAATCCTATCAATGTAATGTCGTTATGTTAAACATAGATGACATTCGAAAATTTTGGTCTATCGAAGATATCAATGACAACAACGATGTGTCAGAGGAAGATCGGCAATGTTTGTATTTATATAAATCAACTACGACGCGACAGTCAGATGGCCGCTACGTAGTGCGTCTTCCATTACATTGCTGACGTAGATAAAAAGCTTGGCATTTCGAGACCAAAAGCCATAGCACAGTTTCTACAAATTGAAAAGAAATTCCACAAACAAGAACAATTGGCAGCAAATTATAAATTATTTATAGCAGAGTATCAGGACTTAGGACATATGCGCCCAGCAAACTGTAGCCCGATACCTAGTTATTACATGCCTCATCATTGTGTCCAACGCACTGACTCGACTACGACGTCACTGCGTGTCGTTTTTAATGCGTCACAACCAACTTCAAATGGCTTGAGTTTGAATGACTGCATGTACCGTGGCCCTAATTTGCAGCAAGACCTAATGCTACTCGTAACTCGATGGCGACAGTACAAATATGCGATAACTGCCGACATAGAGAAAATGTTTAGGCAGGTTTTGATTCACGAGGATGACCAAAGGTATCAAAAGATCATATGGCGTGAATCTGAAAATGAATCATTGCAAGAATATCAACTAGTCACGGTTACATACGGCACAAAAGCAGCACCATTTTTAGCAATGAGGACGCTCAAGCAATTAGCAACCGATGAAGGTCATAGGTTCCCGGAAGCAGCTAAGGCCGTGGAAGAACAATTCTACACCGATGATCTTCGTCCTGAAGGCTACAGCATACAGTCTACAAGACGATTACAATCAGATCTTATCAAGCTTCTTGAATTAGGAGGATTCAGCCTTCGCAAGTGGTCGTCAAGTAATCCAGCGTTACTAGAAAACGTAAGCACTGTCCCAAATCAAGAAGAACTTAATTTTAAGCATAAAGAATCTACAAAAACTTTAGGGCTCACATGGAACTCAAAGGAGGACGTTTTTACATTTCAATGTAAAATGTCCAAGCATACTGAAAACAAACTCACTAAAAGAGCATTATTGGGCGAAATATCAAAATTATTCGACCCTTTGGGATGGTTATCCCCAGCTGTAGTCCAATTGAAATTACTATTTCAGAAGGTTTGGTATCAAGATTTAAATTGGAATGACATAGTATCTAATGAAATACATTTAGAATGGTGCAAACTAAGAATAGATATAGAGAACATCAGTAATATCAAAATATCTAGGTGGTTACAATGCGATGAAAAGGAGTGTATACAATTACATGGTTTTTGTGACGCTTCTAACAAAGCATATGCCTGTGTGATTTATGCAAGAATTGCAAATCAAGACCCATCATCGGTCGTTATTTTAGCAGCCAAGACCAAGTTGGTACCAAAGAACAAAAAATCGTCGAATGTGGATGTTTCGTTGCCTAGACTGGAACTATGCGGCGCACATCTATTATCAAAATTAATGTATAAAATGGTAAACAGCTTACCACAGCACAAAGTTGAAATATATGGTTGGTGTGATTCCACAGCTGTACTCGGATGGCTTCAGGGAGAGCCAAGCCGTTGGAAACCTTTCGTGGCGAACAGAGTTAAGAAAATCACGGATGTTATGACAGCACAATGTTGGCGTTACGTCAAGACCCAAGAAAACCCAGCAGACTGCGCGAGTCGCGGTATAACAGTGGAGCAATTGCAGCAAAATGAACTGTGGTGGACTGGACCTAAGTGGCTGAAGTCATTTAAGAAGCAAAATGATGATCAAAATGTCATCCATACAACAAATTTAGAAGCAAAGTCATATTTAACAAATGTAGCACAAACAGAACATCCAGTCAATGACAATCTTATTTCATTATTAATTAGCAAGTATAGCAGTTTTACACGATTGACCCGCATATTAGCATGGATTATGCGAGCTGTAACCCGAGGACCGCCAAAACAAGCATTTCTAACAACTGAAGAATTGGAGTTAGCACAGACAAAAATTATAAAATATGTACAAGAGTGTAATTTCGCAGAAGATATCAAGCATTTACAAAAACATGGAAGATTGCACTCAAGAAGCAGCCTATTGTCTCTAAATCCTTTTCTAGACAAGGATGGTGTACTCAGAGTAGGGGGCAGGCTAAAATTATGCAACATTAGTTATGATATGAAGCACCCGAAGATATTGCCGTATAAAAATGTTGTAACGAATTTATTGATAGAACATGCGCATAAACAAACCTTTCACGGAGGTGCACGACTCACACACTCATGGATACGTCAGCGTTTCTGGATCGTATCAGGGAATAGAGCAGTGAAGAGTCTTTTACGACAGTGTGTCCTGTGCAGAAGACACAGTCCAAGCAAGCATCAGCAATTAATGGGTGACTTACCACATTCGCGGACAACTCCATCACGACCCTTTTTTCATACCGGTGTTGACTATCATCATCATTTCAGCCTATACTTGTCCACTGCTGAACATAGGCCTCCCCAATCGCTTTCCAGCGTAACCGGTCCGATGCCACCTGCATCCAACGATTTCCTGCGATTTTCACAAGATCGTCGGTCCATCTGGCAGGTGGTCGTCCTACGCTGCGCTTGCCAATACGTGGTCTCCACTCTAGAATCTTTCTGCCCCAACGCCCGTCCAATCTTCGCGCTATGTGGCCAGCCCATTGCCACTTCAGCATGCTAATCCTGAGGGCTATGTCGGTGACCTTGGTTCTTCTACGAATCTCCTCATTCCTGATTCGATCACGTAGAGAAACGCCGAGCATAGCTCTTTCCATAGCTCGCTGAGCAACTTTGAGCTTTTTTATGAGACCTATTGTAAGAGACCACGTCTCTGATCCATATGTCATCACTGGTAACACACATTGACTAAAAACTTTAGTCTTTAGGCACTGAGGTATTTTGGATGAGAAGATGTTGCGCAGTTTCCCGAACGCTGCCCAGCCGAGTTGGATTCGTCGATTGACCTCTCTCTCAAAGTTGGACCTACCTAACCGGACTGCCTGTCCCAGGTAAATGTATTCGTCGACAACTTCAAGAGTAGAGTTCCCAACGGTGAGTGCGGTGGGTACGACATGGACATTAAACATTATTTTTGTTTTGTCCATATTCATTTTAAGACCCACTTGTTGGGATACTCTATTGAGGTCACCGAGCATTCGTCCTAGATCTTCCAGCGACTCCGCCATGACCACAATGTCGTCGGCAAATCGAAGGTGAGTGATGTATTCGCCATTGATGTTGATGCCAAGTCCTTGCCATTCCAAGAGCTTGAAGGCGTCCTCTAAGGTGGCCGTAAACAGTTTCGGAGAAATGACGTCTCCCTGTCTTACTCCTCTTTTTATGGGGATCACCTTCGTGCACTGCCCCTGTACTCGGACTGACATGGTGGCGTTATTATACAAGCACTTCAACACTTCGATGTACCTATAGTCAATGCGGCATCGCTGGAGAGATCTAAGAACCGCCCAAGTCTCGATCGAATCAAAGGCTTTCTCATAGTCCACAAACGCCAAGCATAGTGGCCGATTATACTCCTCAGTCTTCTGTATAACCTGCCGCAGCGTATGTATGTGGTCTATGGTACTAAAACCTTTCCGGAAACCGGCTTGTTCGGGAGGCTGGAAGTCATCAAGCCTTCGTTCGAGACGATTCGTAATGACTCTCGTAAACAACTTATAAACATGGCTCAGCAGTGTGATGGGCCTATAGTTCTTCAATAAGGTGTTATCACCTTTCTTGAAAAACAGCACCACCACACCCCTGTTCCATGCTTCCGGCGTTTTCCCTTCTAGCAAGACGGAATTAAATAGCCTCTGAAGGACTTTAAGTACCGGCGATCCGCCCGCCTTCAGAAGTTCTGCAGTAATTCCGTCTTCACCCGGCGCTTTGTTGTTTTTAAGTTGTTTGAGAGCCATCCTAATTTCGCACAGGCTGATGTCCGGGATATCTTCAGTGCAGTGTCGGGTTAGCTTGGCTCTTGGGTCTTTTACCAAGTCAACAACAGGTTTAGCTACTGAGGTATATAACTTTCCATAGAACCTCTCTATCTCCCTGAGCACCTCTGACCTATTTGACGTTACGTTTCCGTCCTCAGTCTTCAGCTTCGTCAACTGGCTCTGCCCAATAGACGCGTCTCTTGCGAACACTTTAGAGCCCTTGTTCTGCTCTATGGTCTCCTCAATACGCCTTGCATTGAAGGACCGTAAGTCGTGTCGCAAGGACTTCAATATCTGTCCATTAAGCTGCCTATAGGACTTAGCATCATCGGAGGTTTGGAGCGTCATGGAACGTCGCTCAGCCATGAGGTTTCGGGTGTAGTCAGATAGTTTTTGAGGCCTATTTTTACGGTGGGTCTTAAAATACTTGGACCCGACCGTATGAACAGTCTCTACCAGCCTGTTGTTGATTTCGTCCACTGATGCGCTGCTGTCTAGCAATTCGAAGCGGTTTGACAATTCGAGTTGAAAGTTCTCGGGGTTTTGGATATATGCATGAGCAGGTCGGAGCGTAGACTTCATCAGACGCGATCTTTCCATTTTGACATTAATATTTAATGTGCCTCTGACCATTCGGTGATCACTGCCGGTTTTTACCCTATGAATCACGGAGACATCATTAAATATTTGTCGCTTGGTGCTCATGATGAAGTCTATCTCATTTTTTGTGGAACCATCAGGGCTCATCCAGGTCCATTTCCTATGAGGCGGCTTCTGGAAGAAAGAGTTCATCATAAAGAGTCCCTCTTTCTCCAGAAATTCGGCCAGCCTCTGACCCCTGGGGTTGCGCTGCCCATATCAACTCAACTTTACAACACTCTTGTTCGAAGCGGGCTGGAATATGGCAGTACAGTATGGCGTCCTCACTTTGCCACTCATTCCCTAAGAATAGAACGGATTCAAAAACGGTTCCTTTACCATCTAACGTTTGCCATTGGTAAAGCCAAACAAATAAAATCATACACGAATAGACTAGAATACTTTAAGATCAGCCCGTTATCTAAACGCAGAGATTATCTAGACCTAAAATTTCTATACAAGCTTATGCATAATAAAATTGACGCACCAATACTACTTAGTCTATTCAACTTTAGAATCCCAGCTAGATACCCGCGAGGCGTAATCACTCCGCTTGTTCCGCCCTTTCGACGTACCGTCCTAGGGAGCAATTCACCAATTCCCAGAATCTGCCGACTTTACAATAGCGTCAGCTCATCATGCGACATACATCACCAGTCCTTGGTTCAATTTTGTGAGTGTATCAATTATACTTTTGAACCTGAACGCATGGACAGCACTCATGGTGGCTCCCATGGTATAAGTTAGGTATTTGATTTATTGTTATATCCTGTATTTACTTGGTTATGTCATTGAAAGTTTAGTTTGAAGTTTAGTTTTAAGTATTTTTGTGTCGTTTTTCTATTTTTATTGCAATTTACACTTCTTTTAATGCATGCGGTGTTCGCCTTTGAAAGGTTGCACATCATGTTATAACTTTAACTAGTTTGTTTGAATGAATGTACTGTTGTAGTAACCAATGGTGGACCTAAATAAATAAATAAATAAATAAATATCCAAATTGCCCCACTCTCAACTCATCATCGCCCCGTTTGCCCAGCCGCGCATTGAAGTCACCCATAACCACTGTAAAGTGTGTTTTGGAAGTATGTATGGCTCTACTAATGTCCTCATACATAACTTCGACGTCATCATCTGAGTATGCCGAGGTCGGTGCGTAGACCTGTATGACCTTCAGCGAATATCTTTTGGATATTCTGAGTATCAGGTACGCTACCCTGCTCGACACACTAGTAATGGACACAACGTTGTCTATGAGTGACTTGTGGACGATAAATCCGACACCACCTTGGGACTGCTGTTCGCCCTCCCGGTAGTAAAACAAGTTGCCGGATTTTAAGGTTATCGTGTCCTCGCCCTCTCTTCGGACCTCCGATAAACCAACAATACTCCACCGCAACTTGTTTAACTCTTCTTCCAGCTCAACTAGCTTCTCATCTGTCCTCAATGTGCGTGCGTTGTATGTCACCAGGGCCAATTTTCGGTTTTGGTGGTAGCCGAATCTCTGCCGGAGATTCTTAGCACCCCTTGTCCTGTCGTTACCATGGCTGCTACCGTGGCCAGGACGAACAGGACCGCCGGGGACTAGGGGCCTGGTTTTCCTACTTTCTTCCATAATTGGGGGTGTTTGCCATACTCGCCACGCTTGGCAGGCGGGTTGGCGAGCGCAGTTATTGGTCGTCGAAGTGTTAAGGGAACGCTGCTGCCCATTCCCTAGTTTTCCCTTAGTCGCCTTGTACGACACCCGATGGGATGAGATGGGTTGGTCCTATTCTAAGCCGGGAACCACGCGGCTTCTAAGCCGGGAACCACGTGTTGACTATAGTAGCCATGTTTATATAAAGTCAAGCAAAGGTCGCGGTATAAAGACTACAAAGGGCTACGTAACTGTGTTTGTTTGTATGGTCACAAAAGCAGTCCATCTGGAGTTGGTGTCAGACTTGACATCGTCATCTTTTCTAGCCGCGCTGCGTAGACTAGCGGCAAAGAGAGGAGCCCCACGTCACATATATAGTGATAACGGGACCAATTTTGTCAAAGCGCATAGAATATTATCAGAAGAATACATTGACTTAAGATCAGTATTCAATGAGGAATTTTTCACAGAGGTCAGCGAAATGCAAATCAATTGGCATTTCAATGCACCCTCGTGGCCCAGTGCAGGAGGGCTTTGGGAAGCAGCTGTGAAAAGCCTCAAGCATTATCTTCGCAGAGTAGTCGGTGATCAAAAACTCACGTATGAAGAATTCTACACATTGCTATCACAACTTGAAGCATGCCTTAATTCACGACCATTATGCGCTCTAACAGAGGATCCGAACGATATAAACTTTCTAACACCTTCGCACTTTTTAGCAAGTGGTCCTAACCTCACAATTTATGAAACAGAGAAAGATGAAAGAACTAGATGGCATTTGACTCAAAAAATATTTGGAGATATTTGGCGAAGATGGCGAACTGAATATCTTGTACAATTATCATCAAGAAGCAAATGGCAACAACCTAAACCGAACATTAAAATAAATGACATAGTCGTCATTCATGATATCAACCTGCCAGCTGGAAAGTGGGCACTAGGCCGGGTAGTCGACCTACACCCTGGGACTGACGGAAATGTTCGGGTTGTTAGTGTGAAAACCTCTAACGGAATTCTAAAACGGCCTATCATTAAATTATCATTATTACCAGCAAGCAGCGAAGATATGAAACCCGGATCAACTGTGAACCTGAAACCTAGTGAAACTGACCAAAAGGAAGGTGAATTTTCCGTGGAGAATCAACCAAGAAAAAGGAGAAGCACGGCAAAAAAGGTACATTTGTCGCTAATGTCGATGTTTATGTTCCTTATGCTCTTTCTATCATCAACAGTGCAGTGCGCTTATTACAACATATCAAAATTCGACGATAAAAAGGGACTTTATTTCGATGAAGTGACAAGTATGAAATTAATTCGCAACGACTGGAAAATTATTACGTATTACGATATGGGCCCTTACAGACAAGCAACAAAATTGCTTAACATTCATCTGAATCACTTAACAAACATATGTTCGAAATCAACAAGAAAATCGCATTGTGACATAATACTTCTACAATTACAACACGGTTTCTCAGAAGTACAGTTCTATGACCGCATGTTGCTTGATCAGCATTTCACGAATGATAACCGCGCGCGCACGCGCCGCGGTCTGATCAATGGTGTCGGGTACGTCGCCAACTCTCTCTTTGGCGTACTTGATGAACACTTTGCTGAGCAATATGAACGAGATATTACACTAGTTCGACAAAACGAAAAACACTTGACATCTCTCCTGAAAAGTCAAACATCGGTCCTGGAAGCAGAAAACAATGTGCTGAAAAGAATAGAAGACGTAATGTTAAAGCAACACAAAATATTTAATCAGCATCTAATAAGTTTGGATCGAACAGCAAACGTTGTGAAGGAAAATATTATAGAAATGGAGAACAGTAACGAATTTATTCTTTCAGCTATGACAGCACAAAATATTTTAACAAACATAAAGGACATTCAGGATATGTTGCTGAATACAATCACAAGCGCAAAACATTTAAACACTCATCTTTTAACTCCTACTCAACTTCAAGATGAACTCAATTCGATATTAGGGCAATTACCTAAAGAATTATCATTGCCCATAGAGAACATAAAAGATGACCTCCCAAAAATATATAAGATTCTTAAAGTCAACGCCCGAATGACAACGCAATACTTTATTTTTGAAATCAAGTTACCTTTATTACATGAAGATACCTTTATTATCTACAGATTAATTCCTATTCGACACCAAGTAGGTAATATTATGGTGCATATAAAGCCAGTAGCATACTACGTTGCGATAAATATAAAAAAGGATACATATTTACCTATTGGAGATACGGAGTTCTATCAAAGGTGTTACGTGTTTGATTCTGACACGCATTTCTGTCACATCCAGAAGCCTATTTATCAGAGGAAATCGGATGAAAATTTCTGTGTAAAAGATAAAGACAAATGTGCAGTTATCACTGGCCCGTGTATAACGCAATGGATGGATTTATTAAGGCCAAACATATTTTTACTGAGTTGCTGCAATCAGAGTGCACTTAGGATTATATGTGGGAATCAAGTTTCCGACGAACAGCTGACCGGAGCCAACATTATTGAAATGGAAGCGTCTTGTTCAATAATGGGCGAATCTTTTACTATCAATTCACATAAAGACATAGAAGACGTGATTCATATTGAGTCTTGAGCATTCGCACCGGAAGTAGCAGCACCTATAAATAAGATAATCAATTTAACAATACCTCTCCCTTCATTAGAAGAGACAAAGGGTGATGATAGCTCCTTCCGAGACATCAGCACACGAATTATGCAAATAAAGGAAGCAACAGAAGTCATAGAAGAAGAGGAGGATACGGTGTCGCAGCATGACATCCATCAATATGCCGTCATCTACACGATGGTGTGCGCGTGCGTCGCAGCCGCGCTAGCCGCCGCGGTGCGCGCCCGCTGCCGCCGCGCGCCTGCCGCGCCTCCCCAGGGAGAGCCCAGTGTTGTGTATCAGTGTCGTGCAAATGCACATCATAGTGTTCAGTGTCTGACTGAAAATGCAGTGAGTGATAACAGTGAGTGCAAAGCAGAGCAAAGTGAATGTGTCAGTGATAGCCTAGGCCGTTGTGTCGATAAGGCCACTTCACCTATATTAATCAAATGTAACTTTAGGTCTACCGCTCAATGATTGTCGGGATCAAATTGTCATTAGCATTAGAAGACATTGTTTTATCACCTTGTTTACATTTTAAGCTCATTTCATATCATCATATCATTTCTCATCTCTCAGGTCGGGAGCATGTACGGTTTAACCGCACAAATGCATCGTCAGCGCATTCACTTCATGCAACAATTTTTACATTAGTATACGGAAAGCCCGCGTTCGCGATTGACGTGTACTCATAATCATATCATTTCACACATCATTATCATTTAGCAGTATTTTGGACAATATACCAAAATTCAAATCAAATCAATTGTTTAATTTTATAACAACGTACGTGGTGTAGGGCGCGAGCCATACAAAGACCGTCTATCACGTATTATCCTGACATTGAAATCTGAGAAGATAGCAAACGAGGTGAGCACTAAACTTGGCAGTTATTTTCAAAACATCTTTCACCGTAAACACCTAATATATACAAGGATTTTTATTTACTACCTAACACAACTTCCGCACATTGCTAATGAATCAGCTGATTGGTTGACGCCTCAAAGTGACAAGTCAAGGAGTTCGCGGTGTTGCCATTCCAAATAAACTGATTTATTAATTACTGGGTACCGTAGACTTAAGGATTATTGGCGATGTGTTTCAGTTGCACATTTCTAACATTGTCATACCTTAAGCATAGGCTGATGGGCTAAGTCATAAAGTATAAAAGAGACTTTAAGTATTGAATCAGAATGTCACTCTCTACTTCCTCATAATGAAATGCAATGCATGTAGCTTAGTTATAAGCAATGATGAATTTTTAGTATGCTCGTCCTGTGTTAGCCAATATCATGGAGGGTGTCTAAACATAAGGAAAGACCTCTCGAATTTAAAACCGGAGTTTTTGAAAACATGGGTGTGTCCGTCATGTTCGAACATAACTCATCGTAAAAGTACGCACTCCAGTGCGTAAAAGCCTATCACTACTTGCAGAGGATATGGATATGTCTTACGAGACCCTCGAACACTCAATACCTGCAACTGGCACAGCTAATTTGAAACCGTTGTCTAGCCCGGCGAATAGCGATGTGACGTTGGAGAACATTAGCAATTTATTAGATTTAAAATTAAAGGCGTCATTAGCTGAGTTTTCGCACAATTTCAAGTAAGCTTTAAGAGAGGAAGTAAAGTCAATGGTACATAGTGAAAATGGGTCTGTAGTAGAGAAACTAAGGGAAGACTTCACAGCCACTACATTATCTATTATCAAAATGTTAACCGTTTTCGTTCGAAATTAAATGATTTGTACATTAATAATCTTAATTATAACTATGACATTATTTGCTTAACAGAAACGAATCTAACAGACAGCGTATTTGATAGTGAGGTATTAGACGATAGATACAATGTTTTCCGCCGTGACCGCTGCAGTTCCAGTTGCAAAAAGTCTGGTGGTGGGGGGGGGGGGGCCTGGTTGCAATCAAAAAAACTTTCAATGCTGTCCGTAGATTATCGTGGGACAGTGAAGCGGAAGATGTCTGGATCGCTGTTCTACCGAGCCGTGATCACGAATCTATAATAAATATTTGAGTCTGTTATATACCACCTGATACAATGACTAGTAATAAAGCTAGATTTTATAGTCACACGCAAAAAGTCGTACTTAATGCAAATGCTAACAATGAATTTATATTGGTTGGTGACTTCAATACCCCCAATATTACATGGGTGAGATCTCCTAAGTCGATAGATATGCAGGCATCAGCAACCCGTAGCCATGATGCAGATTTACTGTTAGAATTTATGTCTATGTGTAATTTATGGACCTAATTTTAGCTACTTTAAGTACGATGCGTGTTGAAATCGCAGAATCATTAAGTAAGACAGATCAGCATCATCCCCCTTTATCAATTGTATTAAACATTAATCCATTATTCAAATCAATAAAACCCAATAATAATAAAAGATTGAATTATCATAAATGTGATTATACTTCTATTAAAATAGCATTAAATGACATTGACTGGAATTGTTTACTATTTATTTCTGAAATCGACGAAGTAGTTCAGGAATTTTATAACATAATCATGGACATCATTAAAAAACACACCTTTCAGTAAGAAAAAAAATCATAACTATCCCGTCTGGTTCAGCACGTCTCTTAAAAAATGTCTATACGAAAAATGGAAATATCTTAAGAGGTTTAAGAAGTATAAAAATCCCAGAGATTATGACACCTTCAACCTTCTTAGGTTACGTGGCAAAGTACTTTTAAAATTATGTTTTGACTCATTTATCTCCAATGTCGAGGATAGCATCAGTAACAATGTTAAATCATTCTGGAATTATGTTAATGCTAGACGTAGTGGTTGTACAATTCCGCAAACCATGCAACTGGGCAATGTTGTAACGTCCGATGCAAAACAGATAAATGAATTGTTCTCGGTGTTCTTTAGTTCAGTATTTGACAATACGGTGGGCGATGTTCCTGATTCAGTGGGATTTGTAGGCAGTAATATCTTTCTGTCTTAAGTCTACTTCAGTAGGGACGATATCTTACTTAAACTTAAGAGTCTTGATAGTAATAAGGGAGCTGGCCCAGATGGAATCCCACCTCACTTTCTTAAAACTTGTGCAGTTGAACTATATACTCCTCTGTACTTATTATTTAACAAGTCTTGAAAAGAGGGCGTTTTTCCAACATTATGGAAAAAAGTCAGGGGACAAATCTATGTGTGAAAACTACCGTCCCATTAGTATCCTTTCTTCTATAGCTAAGTTATTTGAGTCCTTAGTATATGACTGTATGTACAGTCATGTATCACCTTTATTATCTGAACGACAACACGGTTTTATGAAACGTAAATCAACAATTACCAAACTACTCATTTATAAAAACTATTTATGTTCGGCATTTGCTAATCGCCAGCAGGTTGACTCAATATACACAGATTTTCAAAAGGCATTTGACAAAGTCAACCATTCGCTACTTTGCCATAAACTTAGTGCATACGGTATCAGTGGAGACCTATTTCGGTGGATTGATTCGTACCTTTCACGCAGAAGCCAATTAGTGGCAGTAAAGGGCTTTCTATCAACTGAGGTAATTGTTTCATCAGGGGCACCCCAAGGCTCCCATTTGGGGCCTTTATTTTTTATATTATTTATTAATGATCTTATTGATAAACTATCATGCCCATGTTTGCTGTATGCAGACGATTTAAAAATTTACACCACAGTTGAGTGTGCACAAGATGCCTGGCGCCTTCAAGATGACTTAAATAAAGTACACCAATGGAGTTTAGGCAATAGGATGTCCTTAAATGTTCACAAATGCTTTACTGTTACCTTCACTAGAAAAACTAATAAAATCCTGTTTTCGTATAGCATTGGTGATCACGTATTGGAACGTAAGAGCAGTGTTAAGGATCATGACCACTATAATTATATTTGTAACAGGGCTAGTAAACTATTAGGCTTTATTCTACGGACCACTAAACCATTTAAGAAACCGAACAGCCTCTTACTGCTTTACAACAGCCTTGTCAGAACTGTGCTTGAATATGGTGCTGTTATTTGGTCCCCTTTTTATTCTGTTCACACGGAACGAATCGAACGTATCCAGAATAAGTGTTTAAGGGTTCTATGCCATCGTTGTGGCTTAGGTCGTAACGTCGGGTCTTATAGCGAAAGATTGTCAAAATTCAAGGTTCACAGGCTTGAGGAGAGGCGGAAATTCACTGATCTTGTCTACCTCTACAATATCATACATTCACATATAGATTCCTCGGAAATACTGTCTTTAATACAGTTTAATACAAATCTTAGAACTCGTAATCCCAACATCTTCTCGCTTCAAATCTATAAGAATAATACCTCATTCTATAATCCTATAGTTAGAATGTGCCGTCTATACAACGATCTGGTATGTAGACATAAATCAATCGATATAATGAATTGCAGATCTGGAACTTTTTTTGGTACATTAAGAAAAATACTTTTCCATACAGGGTAATTGGAGGTTTTCCTATGTCTATATTATTTATTCGTTTTTGTTTACTTTTACTTTTATAATTTGATCTTATTACTGTCACTGTCACTTTATTATGTATTAGTCCTAAATTAGAAGACATAGTTAGGAATGCAGTCTAGTTTTAATTTAAGTTCTGTATTTTTGTTATATTTGATTGTATTCTGTTTTGTGTTTTTTATCAATAAATAAATAAATTGCTGACTCGGTCGTTTTCTGTAGCTTGTGTCCTAGAAAGTATAGAATTATCCAGTACAGTTCCTACGTTTGCGAAGTGATTGTTAACAAAGTTTATAGAATCTTCTGTACTGTTTTAGTAACAATAATTCATCACAGTCTTTTACTTTGTTACTTAGGTTACATGTATCTTTCACCAACTGCCATTGTTTTCTTAGGTTATTTTTGTGAAGTTGTAATTGTGATCTTAAGTAGTCATTTTTAAGTTTCTTTAAAATATTATTACATGTGTTACGGTACCTAGTGTAGGTGAGCTTTAGCGATACATTTCCGGGATTCCTTCTCAGCTTTTGATGTAAACGGTCTCTGTTCCGCATACAACGGCAAAGTCCAAGTGTAATCCAGGGCTTAATATTACGTTTTCTATGTGATAGTTTACATGTAAAAGTGTATTTATTTATATATTCATTGACGATTGATAAGAATTTATTAGTCATTAAATTGGGATCGTCAGTATCTAATATTATTTGACAATTTATTAGTTTTAAATCATTTGTAACCTTATTATAATTAGTTTTTATAATAATAATAATAAAGGCACCAGGAATTGATAACATTCATAATTTCTGGTTTAAAAAATTTCATTCCCTACACAAATCCCTTGCCAACAGTTTTACAGCAATCTTATTAGGTAAAGAACCCATCCCTCAATTCATTGCCAGAGGTATTACGTACATGATTCCCAAAAGTAGAAACATTCATGACCCCATACAATTTAGACCTATTACATGTCTCCCTACTATTTAGAAAATTTTAACATCAGTAATCGCCCAGAAAATTAATGCACATGTCGAGGCAAATAACATTATAGTAGAAGAGCAGAAAGGTTGTAGGAGGAGCCATATGGGATGTAAGGAGCAGCTTGTTATTGACTCAATGATTCTTAAACACGCAAACACAAAGAAAAGAAATCTACATTGCACCTTCATAGATTATAGTAAAGCATTTGACAGTATTCCACACTCTTGGCTGTTAAAAGTTTCAAATATATATATAAAATAAACCCATGTATATACAGTTTTTAACCAACTTCAAAAAGGAGGAGGTTCTATGTTCGGTTGTATGTATGGTTTTTTTTTTTATGTATGTTCAGCGATATTTCCGTCAATTGTGGACCGATTTTGATATTTTTTTTTGCATTGGGTTCAGTATATCTCCAAGGTGGTCCCATATTAATTTTATTGACATTGGACCTTGGACTTAGAAGATACACCAGGGAACTCCTTAACGACAAACAATAGGCATGTGTAAATTGAGATATTATAAGTATTACGTCAATCCTATAGGTACCCTACTATAGAATAATGCACTGGTCACTTAAAATTATAAAATAAAAATCTTTTATACAAAAAGGTAAACCGACTTCAAAAAGCAAAAAAATAAATATTTGAAGTCGGTGCCAAGTAACCGACTGCACCAACCAGCACCGACTTCAAATATTTATTTTTTTGCTTTTTGAAGTCGGTTTACCTTTTTGTATAAAATATTTTTAAATCAAATAATGCCATTATGGAAAACTAACCTACATTTCCGCAATAGAAATAACTCAGTAATTACTAGAGAAATAACCATTAGAAAAGGTAATTATCAGGGTGACTCTTTGAGCCCATTATGGTTCTGTCTCGCACTCAGCCCACTATCCTCCATATTAAACACACAACGATTAGGGTATAATCTGAAAAATACAGAAAATATAAATACATTAGTGTCGCATCTAATTTACATGGACGATATAAAACTTTACGCTAAGACAGAAAAAGATATGCAAAAATTAATACAGATTACAAATAACTTTACAGACTAATAACTGTACAGACATAAATATGGAATTTGGATTAGACAAGTGCAAAAGTATAAATATTAAAAAAGGCAAAGTACAGCTCGGAAACTACATACTAGACGAGGAAAGAACTATATCGTCCATGGAGCCAGATGATTTATACAAATACCTAGGCTACAAGCAGGCTAAACAATTAGATCATATAAGTTTAAAGCGAGCCATAACAATCAAGTACAAAACTAGAGTCAATACAATTCGTAAAACAAATCCTACAGGTAAATATCTTATCAAAGCAGTAAACACTTACGCTATCCCTGTCCTGGTCTATTCTTTTGGAATAATTAAATGGTCGAAAACGGATATAAACAATATTGAAATTAAAACTCGTGTGATTCTTACCAAACACAAACACCTACACCCTAAATCAGCAGTGGAAAGGTTATCAATCAATAGAAAGGATGGTGGCAGAGGTCTTATAGATATTCACGCCCTCTGGGAGAAACAAATTGATAACCTCAAGTTTTTTTTTTCATCGTAAAGCTAACACTAGTAATTTACATCGAGCGGTAGCCGATAATGACAATAAATTTACCCCTCTAAACCTATATGAAATACCTGAAAACCTGCATATAGTAGATTCACAAGTAAACAAGGATAAATATAAAATAGAATAATGGAAAAGAAAAACGCTACATGGTCGGCATCCACATGATTTACAACAAACACACATAGACTACCATGCATCCAATAATTGGCCTTTAAGCTGTAATTTGTTTCCTGAAACCGAAGGATTTATAATAGCGATCCAAGATCCGGTAATCAATACTAGGAATTATAGGAAGTATATAATAAAACCAACAACTACAGATGATAAATGCCGTAAATGCCACAGACAACCAGAAATCATACAGCACATTACAAGAGCATGCCCAAACCTCACTCAAACCGATTATACACATAGATATAACCAAAGAGCTAATTTCATCCACCAAAAACTAGCCATCAAATATAAACTCATCCCAGACAAATATACACCTTATTACAACTACGACCCTAATCCCATATTAGAAAATACCACACATAAAATGTATTATGATCGCGCGATCCTGACTGACAGAACGATACACTTCAACAGACCTGGCATAACAATATACGATAAAATAAATAAAATAGCACACATAGTAGATGTCGCCGTTCCGAACACTCATAATTTAGTAAAAACTATCACAGAATAAAAAAAAAAAAACTGAACTAAAAGAAGAAATAGCTAGAATATGGAAAGCCAATAAAGTATACATAGTACCCATAGTTATATCTACCACAGGAGTGATTCCTAAATACCTGCACCATAAATTACTACACCTGCCGCCATACCTTTATAGTAATATGCAAAAAGCTGTTATTCTAAATACGTGTAGGATAGTTAGAAAATTCATGCAGAGTGATGAAGTAACCCCTCCGAATGACGACCAGCAAGACCCCATTTTAGATATTTAAATGACGGCTACATGGTTTCGACCCGTAGCCGCCATTAAGTTACCAGCTTCAAGCTGAGAAATTTGAGCATCAAAAAATAATAATAATATTTATTTATTTCGGATTCAATCCATAGTGTGTTAGTAACAATTTCCTTAAAATCTATGTTAGTAACAATTAATTATTTAGACAACACTATTTGGCACTCGACCAGCATGAACCATGCATACTTGTCCAATGCCTCATAATAAAGTCGTCAAACCGGTCCGCAAAAATTAACAAAAATCTGTTGGAGCTGTCACGCACCCTCGTCATCATGGATGCAGCTCTTATTTTTGTAAAGGCTTTATTCCTTCATTCCTAGATTTATAAGATAATAATAACATCACCGAGTAATGATCAGTTAATGTTGTATGGCGAACAATAGTTTTATTAGAGTTAGTCGTTTTTAAAAAAAATATCTAGATAGTGGTTTTCCCTACTTAGAATATTATGAGTCGCAATTAGTCCGTGTGAAGCAAGAAGATCCATATATTTTGTTGATTTAATGTCATTATTGTTTGCAATATTTATGTTTATGTCTCCTATCAAGCAAATATTTCGAAATGATTTATATATATGGAGTATATTATTTAAAGTCAACAGAAAGGCGTCTATATTTTTGAACGTAGGTGGTCTGCAAATAGATCTATCTATCTATAACCTCACGCCAGATCCCTTGCTGGGTAGGCAGAGAGTACAGAGTTCCAACAGGTTCTTTCCTTACATACCTCTCTGGCTTCCTCGACTCTCATAGTTCGTCTCATACACGATCGCCGGTTACGGAGACTCTTGACTTTTCCATCAGATAAGACTCGGTTTATTTGGTCGTGGTAAGATAGTCTAGGTCTTCCCCGGTACCTGCATCCTTCCCCTTTCACATTGTATATCTGTTTTGTCATTCTTTCCTCTGGCATTCTTTCTATATGCCCAAACCAACGGAGCATGCCCTTTCTCATCTTTACACCGATACTATCTTTGATACCTACTCGCTGTCTTACTATGCTGTTGCTGATGCGGTCGGTCAGCTTCACTCCGCACATCTTCCGCAGAGCTCGCATTTCTACCGCATTTATCCTACTTTCATTCTCCTTCTTACATACCCAGCTCTCGCTACCATATAACAGCGTTGGGACAAGAACTCCGTTATGTATGGCCAGCTGTGCCTTATGGCTTAAGTGCCGGCTCCCGAGTAGCTTTCCCATCGCACCATTCACTCAGTTCCCTGCACTCACTCTTCTCTCTATGTCAGCGGTGTATTTCCCATCCTTACTGAAGGCGCATCCAAGATATACAAACTCATTCACTTGCTCCAGCACATCGTTACCAACCACAATCCTTACATTCGTTCTGGTTTCTTCCCTTTCAAAAACCATAATCTTGGTTTTCTTCACATTCAAGTGTAAGCCATTGATCATGCAGTCGTCTTTCATAACTGTGACTAGTGTTTGCAGATCAGTGGCTGTTGGCGCTATTAAAACCGCGTCATCTGCATAAAGTAGATGGTTTACCACCCATTTGTACACCTTCATTCATCGCTTTCAGTCTTTGTCTTTGTCCCAAAGTCTCTTTCGCACAACTCTGTCGAATGCCTTCTCCAGATCTACAAAACCGCAGAAAACCTTCCGCCCCACTGCCAGATGCTTCTTTACGATGTTGCGGAGTGAGAAGACTTGATCCGAACATCCTCTTCCAGACCTGAAACCCCCTTGTGCCTCGCACAACATTCCATCGGACTTCACGCGCATTCTCCGTTCAATTATTTTAACGTACACCTTGGCTGCCAAGCTGATCAAACTGATGGCTCTGTAAATAACAATAGTTGTTGTTGTTATGAAATATATTTTTACAGTGTTCTGGAATGTCTACGTCATATGCATTACCTACATTTGTCAGCAGATAAGTTAATTACGTCAACCATAGTTTTCATGATATGTTAAAGGTACCTTATGATACATTATAATTTCACAACGCAGTCAATCCTGAACATGGACTGATAACCTTAGCAAATAACCGTGTGTAGCATATCTCATTGATGTAAGTTGAATGCATAGTAGAAGTGATTTTGTGGAAGTGTGTGTGTGGTAAGTGTGTATGTAGGTAGTATATGTGTGTGTTAGTTACTAAATTATTAATATAAATCTTAAATGAAATAAAACTATTTTACGGATTTTATCGCGGTTTATTTTTTATTGTTAGTTCCCGACGTTTCGAGTGCTCTGCAGCACCCATGGTCACGGGAGGGACTGAGGTGTTAGACGTCCAAAAGGCATAGTTGTTCCGGGGTACCCTCAAACTTCCTAATTATTTTTGTTGTTGTTCGTCCGATCTACGCAGAATGAGCCACAGCCACAGTTGAGCGTCTCCCTGCTGTACTACCTTACATGAGAGGAGTCACGGACAAGATTGGCTACATCTTGAAGCGAGCTTCGATTAAAACATTTTACAAGCCGCTGAAAAAGATCAGTCAATTTTTACCATCTGTCAAGTGTCAGATCCCTCTACAAGATGCAGGAGTTTACAAGCTTGATTGTGAATGTGGTCTCTCTTATATAGGCCAAACAAAAAGACCGGTAAAAACTCGGGTTAAAGAACACATAGCTGACCTAAAACACCGTCGCTCAAAAAAGTCTGCAGTCTGTGAACATGTCCTTGACCGCACCCGCCATAACATCAGATTTGATAGACCACAAATCCTCGTGAAAGAACACAGATTCCTACCAAGGATGGTTCGCGAGGCTATTGAAATTAAAAAAAACATCCTAATTTCAATACAGAAGATGGCTGGGTGCTTCCATCGTCTTGGGATCCGGTAATTAATATAATCAAATCCAAAACCAAGCATAACACTGCAAGACCTCAAGACACCGTGAGCTCATTCTGCGTAGATCGGACCAACAACAACAAAAATAATTAAGAAGTTTGAGGGTACCCCGGAACAACTATGCCTTTTGGACGCCTAACACCTCAGTCCCTCCCGTGACCATGGGTGCTGCAAAGCACTCGAAACGTCGGGAACTAAAAATAAAAAATAAACCGCGATAAAATCCGTAAAATAGTTTTATTTCATGTGTAATATTTGCGTAAATCTAAGAACTCAATAAATCTTAAATAATAAGAGATTACTACCAAATATAATATGCTCAGAAATAACTAAGAAATGTAACATGCTCACTAAAAAAACTGATTTAAAATCAATAACAAAGTATAAAATAAAAGTAAATTATCAAAGAACTGCTTGGAAATTAGTCATTCTGCAAATCTATAGAAGGCATGTATTTCTTCTAAAGTTTTTGGTGAGACCGCGGGTCCATTATCTTCTTTTCGGAGAAGTACTTTCCCTTTAGATATCCAGCAATATTTAAATAGGGCATCCTTTTTTAATTTACGAGCAGCAAGGAATATTTTCTTTGTATTCTGGGTTAAGTAGTTAGACATATATAGGAATGTTACTGCATTCGTTATCCAACATATTCATAGTTATCTTATCCTTCCTTAGTTGAATTAAATCTGCATCTTTACTGCTTTTATGATTTAAGTTTTTTGTTCGGTGTCTTGATACTCTCCAATAATTGTGTTATTAGTTCCTCTTTTAATTTTATAAGCTTGTTTTATATCGATTTTAGTGTCCTCAAGCTCTAGGATATTATGCAAATTTTTGATTATTGTTTTAGGTTCGACCTTGGTCTGTGTTGGGATATTATTGATTTACATCATATTCATTATTTCCTTTTTTTGAAACTTATCCATTTTTTTTTCTATATAGTTAAGTTCCTAGTAGAACTTGCACTTGCTTTTTTATTTCATTATGCTCAGAAAAGTATCTATGTAACGATTCCTGCAATTCGTTATTTGCAGATTTGTGCAATATATTTTTTATTAAGTACCTGATATCTGCTATCTTGTTCCTTTTTGAACGTTTGTAACAACTGTAATATTTCGTCATAAGCATCCGAAGGGTTGGTATCAGTATTTTTTCTCTTTCTTCTAGTTACTGATAATACACTGTCATCACTATCTGGATAGGATAAGTCAGGTTGTGAAAGATACTGTTTACTCTTGGGAGGAGAGCGCTGCATTGTCTGATAGTTTTTCGTTTACTATGTTAGGCCGGTGTACTTGAACACTGGCACAGTCGCATGAAGGTACGCACAAATTAGGTTCAGCTGATACCTTCTCCTTTTGAAATGGATTCTATTGGTTTAGCAATGTGGTAGTTTTTTATTTATCACTGCCTTTTTATACAAGTAACGGATTACACAGCAAGCGACCGTTCTAAGCGTAAGCCGAACGAGGACCGAGTTGGTCGACTATATTGCTGTGTATCGATATAAGAGCAGCTCTAAATCAAGAATAGACTTTTTAACAAATATCTCAAACGTCTCAAACGTACCGTGGAGTTTTGGGGTAATGTCCAACTTTACTATTTGTGTACTTATTTATTGTTCAAGTAGTTTAATAATGAGTAGACTTTTAAATTCTGTTACGAGTTTGTCACACTTAATATAGGATAGTGTCTATTAACACACTTATATAGAATAGAATTAGCTAACATTGTTAATTACCTATGTAATTTTGTGTACTAAATGAAAACTTAGAGAAGTTGATGATTACGAGGAAGGTTGAGTGAGGAAGACTTCGAGGCTCCAGCCTAACACTTTAATCTGAACAGATTCGCATCACTTTGGGCACTACAAACTGCAATGCGCTGCATGTCGCCAAAGACAGGGGAAAATGCCGAAACATCATAAGAGACATCAAGAAACCAGACTTCTGGGGGGAGGAGGTCACGACCCTCCGACATGAGGAATACGCCTCAAAGAGGAGGAGGGACATGCTCTATACTGGGCAAGATAATTATCTCTCAGATGATTATTACTGAATGTGATCGATAACGCCAACGCTGGTCGGTGAAATAAGTGTATAAACTCATGCACAGAAACATCCGGGAGCATATTTTCAGTTCTAGTTGAGTCGCATCGAGGGCAAATTAAAATGTTAGCGCAAGGTTAATCCGATTCGCGGAGTCGCGTAGTGCACAAGTGCAGAGCGGGGTCGGCCGGACCCCGGTGCAGGCGGGCGCGCGCATGCTCGGCGGGCTAGGGCGCGGGGAGCGGCGAGCGGGGCGCGGGCGGCGGCGCTCGGCCGGCGCGCTGCAGTGTGGCGCGGCGTTACGTCACGGCTGTACGCGACGCGACCGACGCGTGACGACGCGCGAGCACAGTCTGCGTCGCGAGCCCCGCGCGACCCGCGATGCGCGCCCACAGCCGACCGGCGGCGCCGTTCGTGCGTGCTGTTCTCTAGTGCCAGTATGAAGATACCGTACGTAATAACCGACCCGTTCGTAACCGAGGAGACGGTAAATTTTTCCAACACCATGGACGAGCTACTGTCCCACGTGGAGCGCCGTTGGAACCCGAGATGGTGATAAAAGTGAAGTAGTTTCTGAAAGATTTTACTTAGATGTTCAATCTTCATTGTGATAAATTTTCTTAATGTAAACCAATTTGAAATAGATCATGCTATTTCAGATAAAACGCACATCGTATTTTATAACGGCAAATTTGTAGTTTCCAAACGAGGTGTACGGGATGTGTCCACGTGTCACTCAACCTTAGGCCCTCTTATGTCGATTTCATAATGAAAACTTGATTGAAACGTCAGCCCCTTAAACTGAAGCTTTAACACTTATCTAATAATCGAGACTTGGCTATCTAGGTACCGTTTACTATGTAGGTACGGTTTTATTACTGAGTTCCGGCAGAAAGGCCATAGTCTCGTAGTGTTCAGTAGGTGCGGGGCTGTGGGTTTCTGGCGCAGTTCGAGGTGATACTTGATGTGATCATATTTCACAACTTATGCTCGTAAGAGTCGAATTACTAAACTGAGGCATCAGAGGGCGGCGGACGCGGGGTTGGTCGCGCGACGCGTGTCACGTGCGCCAGCTGACAATCATTTTATAACAAGAATACTTTCTCAGCGTACTCCGGTGACCGTGCTTTTCGACGATAAAGGTAGAGGTAGGGACGCCTACATAGATTCCTTTCGCAGACGATGGTTGGTGCCGATGAGCAGGTGAGCCTAATGCCGTATTATCGGGCACAATTCTAAAATACGGATTGCTACTGAGAAATTTCAATGAAAAAATTCCAATATACATTTTTCCTACCTAGAATTTCAATCTCCTCGAAGGACCTTGAAATCGCTGCACCATGCGCCTCTAGATCATCGAGATGGTCATGTTGTAACTAGTCTCAGTACCCAGTTAAAGTTACCCAAATGCCTGTAACGCTCTTTTTACGGTGTGATGTCTAATGCTATGCTATGTATAATAGCAACAAGCAGCGACGAGTTCCTATATTCGTGTTATCTAGCACTCCTGCTAGTAGAAGTCGCGCGGGGGCGAGTAGATCCTTCACCGCACTGTGGGCAGATGCACCTCCATCAGTACGGTTCCGCTGGTACGCGTGCTCTTGCAGCGGGGGTCGGGGAATCGTCAGCTACGCCAGTGGCACGGGGAGTAGTAATTGCTCGTCGTACAACTCATAGAAATTTAAAACAATGTAACTCTTTCGATTTCTCCCAAATAGCAAGAGAATAAATCAATTTTCTTAGCAACTTCATTAAGTGTACGTAAGACGCGGGGCATTGGAGCTTACCCCTGCAAATTGGTCTTGCCGGCCGGCACCTTAAACGAGTGCGGTCTTCGTCTATGCTATATGTATTTATCCAGGACATAGATATTGATTTCCCTCAGTACCCCCGAGTTAGATATCTTTCCTCTTAATAATTTAAAAATATAAGCAGCAAGGCCTTAGCTTCTTCTTGTTTCATATCATAAAATTATTTTCCAGCTGAGATCTTACCAAGGAATTATATAAAGTTGTAATAGCTTTTTTCGTTCATTTAACAAACTAAACTATGACGCACGGTTTGATCTATTTTGTAGTAATACTCAAAGTTTTAAAAATATCTTAACTAAGGAACCCTCAGTGCTTCTGTAACTTTTTTTTTTTTTTTAATTCTTAATAATTGTTTCATCAAGTATATTTACATTTAGTTAAGTTTTCCTTATAATTAGAATATTGTATTTTTAGCATTAGGTACTACTTTTTAATAATACTGTATAGTTATTTTGTCCTATGTCTACCAAGTTTTTCTTCCATATGTGGAAGCTTGTAAATGGCACCTAGCTAACTAAGTAGCGAAATTTTCTTGTAAAAATAGCCGTAAGCTCCCCTAACAAAATAAAATAAAATGTTTGTAAAATTTCCGGCTTGTCGAAGAACAAAATTTGCTTGCTTATTCTATATGCTCTTTTACAAGTGTTTATGATATGATCCCTAAAATCCAAATGAATATTTATGCGTACCCCTAAATCCCGCGTTGCGTCCGTTCTCTTCATCTAAACGTTGTGTAGCTTGTATTTATACTGTACTTGTACTCTTTTGCGACCAAAACTAATGACGGAGCATTTTTGTGTGTTAAAATATAACTTATTTCTTACACTCCATTCCGTAACCCTTTTTACGTCCTCTTGTAAAGCTTACAGTCATTACGATCTTTAACCGCTAACAGCAGATTGACGTCGTCTGCAAAGAGCAAGCAATGTACTGTCTTTGACTACTTCAGGCAGGTCATTAATCATAATGATAAACTGAAGGGGTCCCAAATTACTACCTTGGCTTACTCCTGATCTGATATAGTATTGGTCAGATTGAACTCCCCACCATATTCAACATATTGCCGCCTGTCCCGCATGTGGTGGGCAAAAAATTCACTTTTATCAGTAAGATGCCATTATCGACCATATCAAAAGCCTTTTTAAAATCAAAATAAGCGGCATCGACTTGTACTCCCGCATCGACTTGAGGCACAACATACATTAGAAAATTTATGCAAATTGCTGTTCGTTTGCGCCCTGGTCGGAATCCATGCTGCGCATCTGACAATGAGGAAGATATCTGTTCAAAGACACTCCTGTAAATTATCGACTCAAACACCTTTGCAGGAGTTGATAAAATGGCCACTGGTCTATATCCGCTCACCTCCGACCCTGCTTCTCCCTTCGGTACTGGTATTACTCGAGCTACTTTCCAGCGATCCGGGAAGTAGGAGGACTCCATACAGTGATGAAATATATAAGATGTAACATAATAAACGCAAGACCTGAAAGTAGTTTGTTCTAAATCGGTAACTGAATGGATTCCAACTATTTTTAATGTATCTTACATTTTTTTTAAATTGCTAAAATCCTTTTACTCCTTCAGTGCGCTATAAAAAACTAAATTTATCCTTGATTCATAGCAATAAGGAGATTTCAAATGCATTCCTAATACATATTTCTCAAAACGCACACATACACGTACAAGTTTAATTGTTAATTGGGGTATAAAAGTGCTTAAAAAAAGGGTAAAAAACTTTAAATTTCTAAATTAGGTTTTTTTTTCAATTTATGAAGCAATTCTCTAATCGGGGTGTCTGAGGTCTTGCGTTTATTATGTTACAGCTTGTATGTAAAAGAGGTTTCACCAAAACTGCCCAGCAATCCCTGATGATTAACACAGGGATGCCACCAGGGCCTGCGGATCGTTTAGGCTTAAGACGTGTTAGTGCATCGCCTACCTGCCTCTCTGTCAGCGCATCAATATGTACTCTTCTGCAGTTTCCGCCACTTGCTTCTACAGCTGCCTTTACGTCCGGTCTCGCTTTTTGCTTACTATAGACAGAATGAAAGATTAGGGCAAACTCTTGCGCACCTTCTGCACCTGACAAAATACGACCATCCTTAGTAATCTGTTTATGATTTATCTTTTCCTTTTTTGCATTAATATATTCCCAGAACGATTTCGGATCATTTATTAAATTTAATTGATATTTCCTGATGCATATTATGTTCTGATTTAATCATAGCCTTCACTGTTGTTCTATATCTTGCAAACAATTCATAATCACTTCTTAGTAACACACTTTTTTGAACTGTTTATGAAGCCTAGCTTTTACTCTTATATCGCGAATAATATCGTTATTATGATAGGATGAGAAAAAATAACTTTATAGTCCGTTATTTTTTCTTTGGAATACAATAATCAAATATGCTACTTATTACATGCTAAAAATAGTCTAAAATCCCTTCTGGTTCATGAATATTGTAAATCGGACCCCAATCATAACCCATGAGCATGGAATATAGTGAATTATAATCTGCTTTACGAAAATTCCAACTATCCGTATTAAATGCAGGTGTGCATATTCCATTTTGAGAATCTGTGCACGCACGCAGTTCTACCTGTATAGATATAGATAGCGGTGGGTGATGTGTATCAACTGGCACTAACGCTTCGTCCGCCTCCCCGCACCCGCATACCCTACAAAAACGATTTTCGAATTCTTTAGAAAGGTTTATTAGAATCGGTCGAGTAGAATTAACCGCTTAATATAAATAATAACCCTTTGTTATCCGTCCACATTACAATAACCAATATTTTTCAGTGACCAACTGCATGAATACGTCTTTTACATAATTCAGTCTCTTCATAGGTACCCGAAATGACGTGCTAGATACATACTTGTAGTAGTAAAATTAACCTGGCTTTAATAAAATTGTTATGTTAATATTTAATGTACCGGCCGGTACAAATTTAAAAACATAATGACGTTTAAACTAAGCTTAATATATCTACTTGCAGATAGGCACCAGGCTGGCGAAAGTCATGTAGACATATAGATTTATATAGGATTTGCTGTTTTTTTAAGCTCGTTGAAAGCAAAAGCCGTGTATCATCAATACGTACTATATACCTGTTTGCTTTACAATTAGGTGCATTATACTGTTCTGCCATATTTAATCTGACATGTCAATTCAAATTGACATTTCGAGTTGAACAAATTGAAGTATTGTATCTATAATAAATATAAAATTACTATTGTTAATTAAAGCAGATGTTAATTTAAAATCCCTTTAGAAGGTGTTTTATTAAATATAATTAGCGTTGTTTTCTCTTTGGCGTTCATATTCCAAAATAAGTAAACATAAACTTGAAATATGCAAACTAAAAACAAGTCAGGTAGGTGACCAGAAAATAATATTTATGGCTCATTTTCCACTGGATAAATCAAACCAAATCATCTTTATTTCAGGCTAAGAAACCCATAAGTTGTTAGTAGACATTTGCTTAAACTATGTTAGTAAATTGACATTAATTATTTATGTTTATTTTTATTTACCATTACACCAGGTGTATCTTACACAGGTGCTCCATATAATGGCCCTCAGTTTTACTGGCAACAACTCTCAGCAGACTGTTGTCACTGCCTTGCAACAGGGATGCGCATCTTTTGCGTATAATACCGAAAAAGTCGTCGGTATGCGCCGCCGCAAACATATCTGATGCGCTGCAGAAACGAGGCAGCGACAACCCTAAATGCGTTATTGTACTGCACGCGCAAGGCATTATATGCTTTTTGTGTGTATCTGGTGCACAGGGTACAGGTATAAAAAGACTGTCAGAATGCCTTAAATAATGTTTTCTTGACATTACTGTCACATCTCGCAAACCTGCGGGCCAGCATGTTGCATCTTACAGTTAGCGCCCTACGCTCTCTTTCTCCATCTTCCGTAACCCAGTGACCAAGGTATTTGAACCGTGTTGTTCTGTTCAATGGCGTTCCACATAGCGAGACATGGGGTACAGTATCATAATTTTTATTCCGGGCTTTGAAAACTAGTAGCTCGCTTTTCTTAGCATTGTCAGTCCCTGGGCACCGCATAGCACTCGAATATTTTTTGTAGCTTCCTAAGCGCACTGATCGACGGACTCAACAGCACCATGTCGTCAGCATAACTTTTGTTGTTGAATGAAACTCCATCTATCGAACATCCAATACCAGTGCTGCTAAGCTCATCGATCAGTTTATTAATAAAAATATTAAACAATTTGGGTGAGGTTGAGCCCCCCTGCCTCACTCCACACTCGAGCTTATAAACATCTGAGTAAGTGTTTGCCCACCGTACATAGTTTAACAGATTATTGTACCAGAACTGAAAAATTTGTATGATTTCTGGTGGTAGACTTATCTCCTGCTCCAGCTTACTCCATAGAATGTCATACGGGACAAATTCAAATGCCCGAGACAAGTCCAGAAAACATGCATACATGCGTCGCCCTCCCAGTATAATATTGCACTGTGTTTTTCAGTGTCATAATCGCTGTCTCGGTGGATAATCCATTCCTAAAACCAAACTGTCTGTCATTTATAGATAAATGCCTACCTAGGCAACTGTCAAGCAAACCGTCCATAATTTTAGCTATAACAGTTGCTAAGGATATAGGCCTGTAGTTATTTTTATCAGACAGGTCGCCTGTTTTGTTTTTAGGAACAGGCACCACCACTGTCTTTATAAGCGCAGCCGGTATGTATGAATGACTGACATATAAGTTGACTAATAGTGCAAGACATCTTGGGAGATGTACACCTGCGTTCTGTAGGTGTTCTATACTCAAGTTATCATAGCCGGGAGACTTACCCCTTGTCATATTCTTAATAACTGCTGCCACCTCTCGAGCAGTAAAACGTACACTTACGTCAGTCGCTCCCGTGTGAGAAGTTTGGTTACTCGGATTCAGAAGTGATTGTACTGTAAAGTGTTACTAAAACAGGTTAGCAATATCAGTAGGTTTCATTTTTCCCTCCACAGCAGATGGAAGACCCGACCTCGGACATAATGCATTAGTCTCTTTCCAAAAGCTTCTAAAGTTTCTGTTTGCATGGTGAGAAGCAATTATGTCCATTAATATTTGTTGCTGGTTATTTTGATACCACCTTAGTTTGGCTTCAAAAACTTTCCGAGATTCACACATTTGGTAATAGATAGGTCATTCGGGATCGTTCTCCCATATCCCACAACAAAATGTAGATGGAAAAAGAAAATGTAAAAATACTATTTTAAAAGAGTTAGGGGAGTTTCTTGCCCTTCTCCACAGTAATGACATTCCGAAGTGGTGGTAGAGTCTTTGTTACTTTTCTGACGATTCATAAATACTGTAATGGTTTACATGAATAAAAAATATTCTGATTCTGAATATTAAATGGAAAAAAACCATAAAAACGAATGCTAATATTATATTTATGTAAATTGTTAATAAAATGAAATGCTAGACAAATTATTATATAAATGATAAATGATTGAAGTGTAATTTGTATTAAATTAAAATGAAACAAATCTGTAATATAACCAATATTTGTTTGTAGCTATTTAGCTTATCATGGGAAGCAATTGAGCATAACCACTATGTCTATTATTATTATAGAAATAATATTGATATATTCATCAACTAAATATTTGTTTATTTGGATAATCCAATAATTCTAGATATACTTATCTTTTTAAACTGTACCGACAACAAGCAGAGTGTCCGTTCCTGACCGTTGTCACGAGACAAGTGTCCCCTCTTGTGAGTGTGTGTATGTTTGAGTGATATACGCTATTGGCTGTGAGGCCTTTACAGCTTCACCGGACTTAAGGGCGAGCGTGCAACCACTACGCTCGAGCCAGAAGGGCAAGGGCCGACATACTCGAGGGCGCCTCGAGTTGGGACAGTCGCTACGGGGGGAGGGGATCTACGACTTAGTCGTCGACGTTCGTATCCGGAGCGGAAGGAAGCGATGTCAGAGCATCGGAGGGATCGGTGAGAATGTGTCGCGGTCGGCGGCAGCGGCGGACTTAAGAGCATGCAACCACTACGCTCGAGCCAGAAGGGCAAGGGGGCGACATACTCGAGGGCGCCTCGAGTTTGGACAGTCGCTACGGGGGGAGGGGATCTATGACTTAGTCGTCGACGTCCGTATCCGGAGCGGAAGGAAGCGATGTCAAAGCATCGGAGGGATCGGTGAGAATGTGTCGCGGCCGGCGGTAGCGGCGGCCGGGGTTGGGTTCGTAGTCGATAGCGGCTACGATTAGCGGATTCGCATGGGAAGATGCGTTCGCGAAGTGTCGAGTTGTCGCCTTTTTAATATAGGCGCGAATAGATTCGAGACCGAGATCGAAGTGGAGGTAAGTGTCCCCTCTTTGGCAAGGCACCTACTTTTATACAAATACCCCCACTTCTTGCCGATCACAAACAGAGACTTTTAAATACTCAATTGTTTACAAAGATAACTATAATCACTGTTTTATGTTTAAAATACATGTCAGTGCCCAAAATTACAAATTTACTTTAAATAAGCAATAACAGACTATGTTTATAATGAAAATATGTTTATAACATTATTGTTACACAAAAAAAAAATTATACATTTTTTTTTGGTGCAGCTCATTTTGTTCCTATGGTCGATAAATTAGGTTATGTACAATATATTGTCATACGTTATTTTTACTTATCAGCTCTAGTTTACCATCTATCCTCATTTAATTTTTTTCCCGGTCTTTTTCGTAAATAGTCATTATTAAAATAACATCGATAAAGTTTATGTTACTATATCATTATGGCTAGTACGTCCAGATGTTGTGTTAACAACCCTGATACATTTTGTTATGTTTGTGGTGAATACATACTAAAAGATCAGCGTAAATCGATAATCGTCTGTATTTTGCTTATTTCGGTATTGAAATTCGACACCAAGATAAAGTGTGGGCGCCTCATAGTGTATGTAAACTATGCGTTGAACATTTGCGACAATTGGAGAAAGGGACACGTAAGTCTTTGAAGTTTGGAATGCCTATAATATGGCGAGAACAAAAAAAATCATTACGACGACGGTTACTTTTGTATGACTAATATAGTGGGCATCAACAAAAACAATCGCCTAAATGGAAATACGCTAATATTTCTTCAGCACAAAGACCTACTCCGCATTCAGAAAATGTTCCAATACCAGCTTTTTACCAGGTAGTGCAGCAATCTCAGGAGGAAAAAGCTTAAACACCTATTTCTTCTCAAGTAGATGATGACTTTGAATACTGCGGAAACACATCAAATCCTAAGCCATTTTCGCAGAATGAGCTTAATGACCTCATTAGAGACTTAGATCTTTCTAAGGAACGTGCTGAGCTACTAGGTCCAGATTAAAAGAAAAAAATTGCCTTTCCTCAGATGTTCGAGTGTTTACATATCGCACGAGAGAACGAAGCTTATTACAGTTTTTTCATCTGATAAAAATTTTGTGTATTGCTGTATGTGAGTGGTTTGCTGATATTCATGGGTATGGCGATCTATCAGCCCAATGAATGGCGTCTCTTTATTGACAGTAGTAAACGAAGTCTCAAAGCAGTTCTTCTACATAATGGAAATAAATATGCTCCCGTTCCAATTGCTCACTCAACATCTGTGATCTTCTTTCACGTAATATGAGGTAATTTTAATTCTTTTACAGAAAATAAAATCTGCGGTGATCTGCGTCGACTTGAAGATGGTTAATTTTTTATTGGGTCAACAGAGTGGTTATACTAAATACCCATGCTTTATTTGTCTCTGGGACAGTCGAGCCAAATCACACCATTGGACTCAAAAAAATTGGCCCATGAGAGATGTTCTTGTTGTCGGAGAAAGAAATGGTATAAATGAACCCTTAGTTTCAAGAGAAAAAATCATTCTTTCGCCATTGCATATAAAATTAGGGCTGATGAAACAGTTTGTTAACTCTCTCTTCAGAAATGGTCATTGTTTTCAGTTTATTTCACAGAAATTTCCTGGTTTAAGTACTGAAAATCTAAAAGCAGGTATCTTTGATGGACCTCAAATACGTCAGTTAATGAAAGGCACCACTAATTTTGAGACTTCTATGAATGATCTGGAAAGGCTTGCGTGGAAATCTTTTGTAGCAGTTGCACAAAATTTCCTCGGAAATCATAACGCTGATAACTATGTAGAATTAGTAGAAGAAATGCTGGTTCGTTTCAAAAATTTTGGCTGTAATATAAGTATAAAATTACACTATCTCAATAGTCATCTAGATCAATTTCAACACAATTTAGGAGATTCAAGCGAAGAACAAGGAGAACGTTTCCACCAAGACATATAAACGATAGAGAATGGATACCAAGGAAGGTGGGACACCCATATGATGGCCGACTATTGCTGGGTAATCATGCGAGATTGCCCACGTCAGTCTCATTCTAGAAATCCACTTAAAAGGCAATTTCTTGATGTTTAATACCAATAAAATATTTTTTTTTTTCTGAAAACTGTATTTTTTATATCTCGGAAACTCAAGCTGATAGAAAAAAACCGGTATCATGTTTGATATCACCATGTAAGACATACTTAAAATCAGGTCTCAAATCGCCGGCACCAAAATCGTTGTAGTCCTATGTAATCCAATATTCTAACACGGCCATACTGACATGTACTTCGTTCTCGAAGTACAAAATAAATAATCATTGTTACAACTGAGTAATACTCATCATGTTCTATGCCATAAATTTTATCATTCACATATTATAATCTTACCCTTACGTAATCTATACCAGAAATTTCATAATTCATATATAATAATCATATTCTTGCATAATCATAGCCAACTGTGTCCAGCCAAACACCCGCAGTCGGTGAAACTTAATCACCCACAGTCAGTAAATGCTAGGCACCAGCTATAGTAAACCTCATCATAATAATCAATGCATAACCATCATGTAACTAAAATTTAATTCTTAAAATTATATGTATCATATATTATATAAGATAATCTTCTGCAATAGCATTTTGTTCGACCCCTTCACCAGGCCATAGACGAAGTTTTTCTTTCGCAACTTTTATATTTCTCAGATTACCAACACCCCTTAATAAATATCTGTAGTTATCTAGTAAAGTCATTATCTCAACAGGCCCCTTAAATTTTACCTTTGACTTATCATATCATCTATGGTCCCGATTTACATAAACAGTGTCCTCTGTACTATATTCTATGTTATCTCTACGAGTTTGATCAAAACGTTCCTTAGAATTGTCCGCTACATTTTGTAGGCGCTGTCGTGCTAATTGTCTGTCAGCTGTTACATCTATTTTAGTTTACCTTACTCCCTACTACATCTATAAGAACCTGTACACAATGTATATTAGAACTTCTGCCTAACAGCAAATGCATCGGCGAGAATCGGGTCGAAATTTGAACCGTAGTATTAAGGACCAGTTGGAGTTTCCATAGAACGCACGGCCAGTCTGACACATTAGTACAAGAAGAGTTTATCATGTTTGTAATTGAAGAAACGTACCGTTCCACTTGACCGTTACCACGTGGTGTATCGGCCGCTATCACATGATGCCTAACCTGCCATTCATTAAATAGCTCTTGTATTTGCCTTGAACAGAAATTGGTCAGTCGGTCAGTTATTATTAAGGATGGTGTACCGATATCGGTAAGAGAACTACGTACAATATCTACTAGTTCTTAGGCACCCATTGTTTTTAAAGATTTTAAGGCACAGAGTTTTGTAAAACCGTCGATTATAATGAGTAAATGTTTGTATCCGTCAACGGAATGGACCTGTACAATCCAGATGGACAGTGTGAAAAGGTATGGGTGTTTTTTGTATACGATGTAGTTATACCTTGTTTTAATCCAGGATGAGTTTTCTTTTCAACAGATTAGGCAATGAGCTATATACTTTTTAAGAAATTTAGAGATCCCGTGGAACCAAAAGTTTTCAAATATTTTTGTGTAAGTCTTGTCGAAGCCTACATGGCAAATTGAAGAATAGCAAGCCTACTTTCTTTTGAAATATACAATTGAGATTCAAATTCAAATTCATTTATTTCACATAAAATAGGGTCTGGATCTAATACATCGATCAGCCTATTTTGTCTTTAGTAGACATGTGAAATTTAAGCAGGAAAATATTATGTCATCATACATATTGTTACAATATATATAGATATATTACAGAATAGCAATTAGCAATCGTTCAATTAGTGTCATACTTATTTTAAACTTATACTTAATTACAAATAATGTCAGGTCAATGTCAGATATGAAATAGTTATACAATTATTTTATTAATCGAATAAGTCATTTAATTTATAATAATTTTTTTCGAGGACCCATAACTTTAATTTCTTTTTAAATGTATAAAGAGGAAAAGCTTTAATGGATACAGGTAAAGCGTTATAGATTTTAACACACATGGAGTATGAGCTATTATGGAAAAGAGAGGTCTTTGGTGTTCTATCTATAACTAATCTTTCACCTTTTCTTATATTCCTCGGAAAGAAATCTTTTGTTGTGACAAATTGATTTTTATATGTTTTTACAAATACACCTATTTCAAGTATATACATGCAAGGCAAGGTGAGAATTTTGAGGCTTTTAAAACTTCAAAAGAAAAGTCTTGCGGATGTCCACCATCGTGCGACTCGAGGCGAAAGATCCTTTTTATTAACGGTGGATTTTATGGCATTACAGTCAGTGATAAATTTAAATGTTATTACCAATAGACAGACGCGAAAATGCTTAAATGCGTTTAACACAGAAAGTGTCTCCAACTCGTAAGAATGATATCGAGACTCACAGGGGCTAGTTTTTTTACTATAATATGCCACAACTTAATTTATCTTTTTGTAATAGATTGCCACCGTATCCTATTGCACTGGCATCTGTGTGTAATTCAGTTTCTAAATTGGGATCGATAGCAAAGGTTTGTTCGTTAAGCAGTCGAAATATAATCACGAGCTTACTGTTGTTCCGCTCCCCATTCTCAGTTTTGACAGTTTTTGACGAGTTTGGTATTACAAGCCGTTGTAGAAGAAAATTCTGGAATAAAGCGCCTAAAATAGTTGGTTCCCCCCATAAATTGTAGCATTTGTCTGACGTTCGATGGAATTGGGGAGTTGATCAAAGCAAATAGCTTTTTCTTGCTATGCCATACATACCCACATGAAATGGTAGGCCCTATATATTTAAGAATAGTTTCGAAAAAAATGCATTTGGTTAAATTAATGGTAAACCCTGCGTCACTTAGGATCTTCTGGTATTGTGCTAAAGGGTATTAAAATGTCGTCACTGTATACTGAAATTTTTATTTTTTATTTTTTTAATTTAATTTAAGACTCTGTCCTGCTTTTGTTATAGCCCTCTGAAAAACCGAAGGCCCATTGCATATACCAAACGGCATCTTCAATAATTCGTTTTTAAATTGGGTTGAATCTTTGATTGAAGAGTGAGCTGTATTTTTTTGGACTACGAGCCATTAGATGCTGACTTTTACCACAAGAGTAACAAATTTTCTCATCTCAAAGTCCTACATCAAAATTCGGTTTAAAACGATTGGCAATACTAGCAGTAGTTTGACTGGGGTTTGTAGCTAATTGTGAAGATTTTTCTTTGTAAACTTTTCATAGGTGGAGAATAAAGCAATCAATTCCGATATGGTGTCGAGTGAACTGTTTAAACTAGCCATTTACTTCGCTTATTCCTCCGCATAGAAACTCAATAATTTGTGAATCCCTAAAAGCTACTCTAGTGCTACGTAATGACCTGATCTTTCCCTAGCAAAATTCGAAATAGGTGTTAGCAGTATCTGAGGTATACCGCACAGCTTTAGACAGTTTTTCGGAAAGGTTTTTCTTATCTTGATAAATGCCCACCAGATCATTTCGTAAACATTCCCAGGAACGTTTGAACTCTGGCTCCCAGGATTCAAACCAAGTTAATGCAGAGCCCCGTAGGACCTTACTAGCTTTAGCGGCCTGCTGACTACTGCTCCATTTAAATTCAGCGCCAAACTTCGCGTCGCTTTTGCATCACGCTTCAGCTCCGTTCTCGCTTCTTTCGGGATCAAAGACTGGCAGAGCAACATCATCATGACGCTGATTTGATGTCACTGCATCGCGGATAGCTTTCACCATATTTTCCAGTAATTGGGTCGGCTCCATGAAATACAAAAAAAGAAATAAATAAATATTATCAAGGCTAAGAGGTTAGATCCCACTTCTGATGTGAGAGGCCGAATATAATATTAAATAAAAAAATGAAATGCTAGACAAATTATTATATAAATGATAAATGATTGAAGTATAATTTGTATTAAATTAAAATGAAACAAATCTGTAATATAACCAATATTTGTTTGTAGCTATTTAGCTTATCATGGGAAGCAATTGAGCATAACCACTATATCTATTATTATTATAGAAATAATATTGATATATTCATCAACTAAATATTGAGAGTCGAGGAAGCCAGAGAGGTATGTAAGGAAAGAACCTGTTGGAACTCTGTACTCTCTGCCTACCCCGCAAGGGATCTGGCGTGAGGTTATAGATAGATAGATAGAAATATTGTTTTTTTTTGATAATCCAATAATTCTAGATATACTTATCTTTTTAAACTGTACCGACAACAAGCAGTATCCGTTTCTGACCGTTGTCACGAGACAAGTGTCCCCTCTTTGGCAAGGCACCTACTTTTATACAAATACCCCCACTTCTTGCCGATCACAAACAGAGACTTTTAAATACTTAATTGTTTACAAAGATAACTAAACTCACTGTTTTATGTTTAAAGTACATGTCAGTGTCCAAAATAACAAATTCATTTTAAATAAGCAATAACAGACTATGTTTCTAATGAAAATATGTTTATAACAATAATCCAATATTCTAACACATGCATCAATATATCCGCAATCATTGTCGTTGATTTGTTGGCGCTGTATGCGTCATAGTTTATAAACAGGTGTTGAAATATATTGCTTATATCTTTAATTACCATCTTGGCACTTCAGTTGTGCCTTCAATTGCATTACCTTGCAACCAAACTACGCCGCGCGCTACGCGGGGCGCAATGCAAAATGTAATTTAGTTTCGTGCATCGTGCAAGTAAATACTCGATGAAGAGGAAACCCCAATTTAAACTAAAAATAGTTTGGGTTATGCAAAAACAGTTCAACTGTAGCGCTACGACAAAGGGCGTGCCCGGCGCTGCGAGGAGGAATCGCAGCGCCGGGCACGCCCTTTTTCTTCAATAATTTCGCAGCTGCTATGGCCACTTGTATCGCAGCTTCAATGTGAGGTTCCCATATTAGGCGAGTAAATGACAAGTGCGAGTAATGTACTATCCTAAACCTTACACGCTACCGTATATATATTAGGGCGGTGCGTCACACACTACAAAAGGTTCTGATGCTAAAATCGTCCTAAACTTTCTTTCTTCGTGAGCTTGCCTTGTATCTATTTTCTTTTATATTGGAAAAAAGTCCTTGGTCCCCTTAAGCTTCCTTTTCAAGCGATATGGCATACCAACAACGAAGAAACAGTCAATTTAAGTTCTCTACTTACCCTTTACAATTATTTATTATTATATCGGTGTGGAATATCGATTCCTAAAAACGTTGGAGAGACAGAAAAGCGCAAGATGATTCTATTAAAAATAGATTCATAATAAATTAATTATAAAAAAGCATTTTTAAAAACAAGATTTTATGCAGCCTGATAATGGTGCAGTGTAAAAACGTCCAACCAAAATTTGGTGTTCACGCTGTTGGCCGTTGAAGAGTTCCTTCGTCTGGAGCCAATCTTGGTGTAGAATCAGGTCATGCTTATCATAGAAATGCATTGTCATCGGAACTGAATAGATATGTCACATATCAACTCCGTTGGGTAAGAGGAAGTGATTCCAATCCAGTTGCAAGATTTGATTTGATTTGATTCAATGTAACGAATTCGGTCATATTTCTAATAACTAAAATTAACTAGGCCTTTTTTAGAGGTTTATTATTGATGATGAATCAACCTATGATTCATAGCCATCCAACACTAAACAAAACTCGGAAAATGAATTTCCTAAACTCTGAATTGAGAGGTGAAGCGGGAAAGTTAATTAAAACACCTTCCAGTGAGTGCGAGCAAATATGACTCGTACCTTAAAATTATCTGGCATCGCTTTGACAACAAGTGATTGCTTTTCACCTCATACATAGATACACTCCTAAATCGATCTTCTATCGATAAACCTAACTCAGCTACCTTGAAAAGGCTGCACGACACTACGAAGGAATGTTTGAATGCGCTAGAGAACATCGACAACGATATTCCTGTATGGGGGGTCCACTTATAGTGTATTTACCTTCGTCAAAACTGGATGACGTCACTTACAGTGATTACATACAAAACATGAAATATTCAAGAGAGCTTTCAAACTTAGACGACTTTATAGAGTTCCTGGAAAATAAGTTCATGACACTGGAAACATTAGTTTTTGTGTGATGGCATACCTGTTATGAAAGGATGAAGCCGAATGATTGGTTATGGAAGGTGACTTGTTTTTCATGTTCGTTTTAGGATCCGTCCGTGGGATCCGAATGTTTGAAAGAATGATTGAAGTATGAAGATGATTAGAGTTTTTTGGCAAGATGTCGAAGTGTGTTGTCGTCAATTTGTTTCAATTTCCAAAACTAGTATTAAGTTCTTTATTATATTCAGTTTCATTTTCCAAAACTGGTAGTTAGCTGGTGGTATATTAACCTTTATGTATTCTTATATGTGCATGAGTGAAGGCATTAGTGAAGGTAGTTGAAACAAGGTGAGAAAACGTGCCTTTTCGATTTTCCTCAAAACGACCGTCGCAATTGGTATGTAAAGTATCCATCGCTTCACTGTCCGGGTATTCCACGTACTTCATCAATTTCATTACGAGGGAGAGTATTTCATCGGGGAGTTGAATTCATAAGAAACACGATTATGCATCTCACTGGACATTGGCAAAATACACTTAAAAATAAATGTGAAGCCATAATTTAAAGAAAAAGAAGAAAAAAGATCATTATTATCTGTATGTATCCGAACATAGAGAATGAAGTAAGGAATAAGTGAGTGAGATATAGAAGAAACGAATGGATAAAAAGGAGGAAAAGAGAGAGAATTGTGCAAGAAACGACGGACGAGGTTTTTCATAAGAAATTCAGAAAAAGATTGAAGAAACAAAGAATAAACTATTTATTTGAAGCAAGCTGTTTAATTTCAACCGAATGAACCTCATACATCTAAGAGTCTGCTTCCAGGGATCGCTGTTATCGCTAAAATGTTGGGACGCCTGCCTTCCTCTGCTCAACTTTAACTCCTTGCTCGTGGGCAGGCGAGCGGGAAGTCGTAATGGTGACATGTTCGTTTGACCTATCCCTAGGATTGATTAATATGCGGTGACCCCTAAATATTAAGCCTGTCCGTAACCGTGTTGCCTTCGTTTCCGGTCGTCTATAAACCATGATATGCCAACAGAATAAAATGTTCCTTCGAAATAAGGTGACAGTTTACAAAACTTGCGGTCGACACATAATAACATACGCGTGTGAGATTTTCGTAGTAGGCTGCGTGCCTGACTCACATCAACAGTCTTAAGGCTGCCAAGTCCTAATTCCTCCTCAAAGCTATCGGTGGGCCTTTGTACATAGATCTCCATTCCGATTTTGGTTTTAAGCCTATACGCGCTTACATCAAAAATACAACGACCAACTTTTTCGCAAACGCTTCCAATCACTGTAACCCCCTAATTGTAGTGGCCGCCGACTACGTACATGACTCTCCTCCTATTTCTCCTATTTTATGTCCTCCCTAATAGTGCCTTTGAGAGAGTTGCTCCATTTGCCGGCTGGAGCGTAGGTGTTGCACGCTTGCTTTCTTGGCCGGTGAATCTGTAAAAGCCTCTCGGCCAACAGCGTTGATCACACAAAAAAGATGGTCGCGTGCGGACGCAGGTGTCGGCGAGGCGGCGCGGGGTGAGCGGTGGCATGGCGCGGGCGTGGGCGTGCGCGTGGCTGGCGCTATGGATGGGGGCGCGCGGCGCGGCGGGTGGCTGCGGCGTGGCCGAGTTCGCGTGCCGCAACGGCGCGTGCGTGCGCCTGGACGCGTACTGCGACGGCGAGGCGCAGTGCGCGGACGGCAGCGATGAGCCGGCGCAGTGTTCGGTGTGCAACCGCACGTACTACGGGCGCGCGGGCGTCGCGTACGCGGTGGGCGTGCGCTCGGCGCCGCGCGTGCCCTTCTTGTGCCACCTGACGTTCACGGCGGGCGGTGGCGCGCACGGCGACCTGGTGCAGCTGGCCTTTGACGAGTTCCGCGTCGGCCGCTACGAGCCAGGCGCGCTAGACGGCTGCCCCGACGGCTACATGCAGCTGTCCGAGCTAGGCCGCCCCTTCACCGGCGGCTCGTGGTGCGGCGAAGCCGACGCCGCCGCGCTCTATTACAGCGAGACCGCCACCGTCACGGTCTCGGTGAAGCTATTCCGCGTGCGGCTCGGCGAGCCTTTCGGCTTCCGGTTGCGATACAAATTTCTCGCTCAACGTGATGCCGTGGTGAGGTCAGTGAGTCTTTGTTGTGTCGTGACGGCAGTACTGATTGACTGAGTCGCGCACCCTCTGTATCGAAACGTTCCGACGGCAGGTTCGGCGCGATGGAAGCGCCGCTGGAGCGCGGCGCTGTGTCGCCCGGTACCTACTGCACGCGCACCTATGAGGAGTGTCACCGTAAGCCTTGTCGACTACAGAGTCCGAATTATCCTGGCATGTATCCCAGGCAAGTATATCCTATAATAGCTGACATTATACAGAAATTCCTGTACTACCTATTTGACTAAAAATTACTAATAATCAATGTTAATATTGCAATTTGCAATATTATATATATTGCAAATTGCAAATATTGCAATGTTCATTACTCACAATAATAATTATAATAACTGAACATGCATGTCTTTGTATGCCTTAAAAGGTAAAACTAAGAGAACCTATTATTGTAATTTGACAAGATCTGTAATACCTACCTATGTTTACAAAGATATAAATGAATTTGAGTAGGATCAAATTAATTGGTGATATACGTAAGTGTAGTTCTGACCGGCGCTGTTTCCTTAACAGAAACGTTTCGTGCTACTGGAGCCTGCGCCAAAAAGACATTCCTACGTGTAAGCACGCAATGATCTCGGTACGTCAGGAGTACTCGCACAAAATGCAAATTAAACGCTCGATACCTATGGCCAGGTAGGAATATTTTATTTTCTATTTTCGTTTTAAAATATTTAACGGGGATCGTAATGCGCGATGACGTCGGCAGTCTGAACAAGACGGGGCGCGTTGTGCGCGCGTGGCGCGAGTGCACGGGCGAGCGTGACCGGCTCATCTTCTACGACGGCGCGTCGACGGATGACCCAGTGCTGGTGGAGTACTGCGGCGGCGACTGGCTGCCGCGCGTCACGTCGCGCGGGCCCGAGATGCTGGTCGCCTTCCACTCGTCGCCGTTCAGCGCGCCGCTGCGACCCGCCGCGCCCGCCGCGCCACTGCGCGGTTTCGAACTCGATGTCGACGTCGTGTTCGCCGACTCGGACTCGCTCGATTACGCCAGGTGAGGTTTGGAGGAGAACACACGAGGTGAACAACTTCGAGGTAGATCGGCTGCGTGATTGAATCCGTTTTTTTTGCGTCAGGGAGGCTCGCCGATGCGAGTTTCACGTGAAGGCCTCGTCTTCAGAGGAAGAAACCAACGGAACCGTACCGGCAGGGGGTCGCGGCCGTCGGGGACGGCTCCGAGCACCGGCGCACACGCTGCCTCCTAACACGACGTGCACGTGGACTTTTCATGGTCGTCCAGGTGAGTGGGTTTATAGTGGATTGTCGACTCAGATTACGTAAAAAGATAAAATAAGATTGACCGTCGCGTTTCCGCCAGGTGACCTGGTGTGGATCTACTTCTCGAGCTTTACTCAATACTCACTGGTGGAGCCACGACATGTGGAGAGCGGCGAACGTGACGAGGAGGGTGCGGGCCCAGCGACCCCGCGCACTGCGATAGCGCCGCACTATGCGCTGGGTGAGAGCCGCGCGCGGCCGCCGAGCGGCGCGTGCGCTGTGGAGCTGCGCATCTGGGACGGCGGCGGTGCGGACGAGGCGGGCGCACGGCCCCTGGGCCGCTACTGCGACGCTGCGCCGGCGTTGTGCGCGCGCGCCTCCCTCGCCAACGCCACGCGCTCGCCGCGGCCCTGCGCGCCGCCGGACGGCTACGTGTCGGCGGCGCCGCTGCTGTCGCTAGCCGCCACCTCGCTGCCCGGCACCGCCACGCACCCTCTGGAGTTCGCGCTGCACTATGAGTTCGTGGACGCGCGGCTGGAGGGCGTGCCGCTCCCGGACGACGGGCGGCGCGCCCGCTGCGCGCCGGCAGAGTGCTCGCGCTGGCTCACCGCGCCGGGAACGTTCGCGTCCCCGCGCAACGCTCTGTGGTTCGGGCGGGGCGGCGCGCGGCGCCTGCGCTGCGTGTACAGGCTGCAGGCGGACGGCAGCCGCGTCGTGCTGGACCTTCTGGCGGCGACGTTCGGCCGTGAGCCGCGCTGCACCACGCGCACCGATACCCTCACCGGCCGCCTGACGTGTGTCCCTGACCAGCTCGAGCCGAAAACGGACAACGATGCCGTCGACGAGACCCCCGTGGACTTCGATGGGGACGATGATGCCCCCCTGCGCGTCCCGCACCTGCGAATATATGAGTCTCCATGGCCCGGATATAGGGTGAGTGCAGTGATAGGACTGTGGGATCAGTTAATAAGGTATGTGAGTATTGTACAACGCTTACTCAACCGTAATGGTGGAGTACAGGTGCCGGTGGCGTGCATCTGCGATAACAGCAGTGCGCCGCTGAGGTTGGAGTCGGGCGGGCCGGCATTGGAGCTGGAGCTGGTAGCGCGGACGCTGCTCCCGGCCGAAGACCACCGTCACGTGCAGTTCCGCGGCTCGTGGTCGCGCGCGCCGGCACCGTCGTCGCCTTGCGCCGCGCGCAGGCGCATGCCTCCGCCCGGAGCCAGGGTCAATTTGGTATACCCTTACAGGTACTGGAGGCATCGAAAAGTACACTCCATAAATGTGATCATACTATACTAAAGCAATATTATTATGCACAGCGCAAACAGAATGTCCGAGTGCGGCGAGACGCCGTTCCTGCTGGAGGCGCGCGGGAATCGCTCCGTGTTTCTGCGCGTGTGGGGTGAGGAGCTGCCGCTGGGGGGCGTAGGGGCCGAGGCGCCGGCGTGCGCGACGCAGAACCGCGTGCTGGTATACTCGGCGCGGTCGGCGCGGCTGGTGCGCGCCGTGTGCCCGGGCGGCGCGCGTGCGGTGCACGTGTTCACGGAGGAGTGGCGCGGGCGCGGAGCGCGCGGCGCGCTGCTGCTGGTGTGGGCGGCGCGCGAGGCGGGCGCGGCGCGCTTCGCGTGGATGGAGGTGTGGCGCGCCGCGGCCGCGCCCAACGCGAGCGCGGCGTGCGCGCACCCGTGCGCCGCACTGGGCGCGTGCATGGCGGCGGCGCTGTGGTGCGACGGCGAGGTGGACTGCCCCGGCGGCGGCGACGAGGCGGGCGGCTGCGGCGCGGGCGCACGGCTGCTGGCGGCGCTGGCGGCGCCGGCGACGGCGGGCGCGGCGGCGGCGGCGGCCTGCGCCGCGGCCGCGCTGGCGCTGCTGGGCGCGGCCGCGCTGCGCCGCCGCCGCCGCGCCGGCGCCGACAAGCAGCTGCTGGGCGCGCTGGCCGCCGGCCGCCGCCTCACCGAGGAGCTGCTGTACGACGCGTCGCGCGCCTCCTCGGCGGCCTCCTCCTGACGCCGCGAGCGCTCCGTCGAGTACATCCACGTGGACCGCGAGACCACGGTGTGACGGAGCGCCCCCCGAAGCCCCCGCCCCTCGGCCGCCGTCGCCGTCGCCTGGCGCCTGCTCGTGTGACTCGGCATGGCTGCGCTCGCAATGCTGGCGCCCACCGACGCGTTGCGATGCGGATGTGTAGTTTAGTGTTGTGCGCCCGCGACCGGCGGCCAGAGAGCGCGTCCCGCAGGAGAGCAGAACTGAAACAAGAGTATCGAACTGGTGTGGTGAAATGTAACGAAAAATATGCATTGTAAATAAATTATAAATAATTTATAATTCGTTTTGTTAAAAAGAATACTCGAGTGAATTAGCGCCTGCGTCGCGTTCGCGCGCGACCGCCGCACGACGACTCCCGCGCTCGCGTGCGGAGCGGCGCACGCACTGGCGTGACGTCACCGTGTGACTGCGACTGCTGTCGGTTATACTGTATTGATATTATTGATGAACTGTCCCGTCCCTCCTTTCACTTATTTATGAATACTAAAATAAACACATAGTTCAAATCTAAGAACTTAAACCTGTTTTATTTATTGAATTGGAGCTATCTAAGCACGGCCGACACCGGCAGAGACTATCAAACGACAAGCCTGTTAAGTCAAGTCAAGCTAAAATTTTGTTCGGTTAGTAGTTAGCCTAAGGTATCAGATAGAGAATCGATCAAAGGTCGTCATGTCGGTACAACCATCGGTGAAAAATAGGTAACTAACAAATGATCGGCCTGAATGGTAAGGGTACAGGCATCACAGACACGGAAGCACACAAACCAAGTGAAAGCGACCTCCTCGCATTCGTGTTTAATGAACGCCTGAAGGTGCGCTGGCGGCGCGGCCGGCGCGTGTGCGCGAGGTTGCTCACCCGCGCACGTAGGGCAACTTAACAATAATACGGGTATTATTTACCTCTTCCCTCATTTTTTGCATTCTAAAAATGTCTTTTATATCATGGGGGGCCAGCTCGAGATTTATATTCTTTGACAAACTTAGTACCATATTAATTAAATTCTCGCTAGTCTCTTGGGGTTTCCTCGGGGCGTTCTTTATTTCTATGTTTGTTTTTCGCGTACTTCTCTGTAAGTCATCAATTTCTCTTTAATTCATTCACGGCACAGCCTCGGGTACCAGGGCAGCAGCAGAAATAGGGTTCAGATACAAATCGTTCTTGTTGGTAGCGTATACGGGCTTGGTGGGTTGTATTCTATCTATATCATCACGCCAGATCCCTTACGGGGTAGGCAGAGAGTACAGAGTTCCAACAGGCTCTTTCCTTGCATATCTCTCTGGCTTCCTCTACTCTCATAGTTGTATTGCAAATATTAACTACCAGGAGAACATATGAAGTTACTCACGTAGTGTCTTCTCACACCAAAAGCCTTCTTTACGCCTATGTTATCCTAATTTATGTTGTGTATTTAATTTGACAATTTTGATTTTAATATTTTATTTTCTTATTTTTTTATATATTCCACAGCACGTCTACGCCTTACGGCGATCCAAGGGAAAGGAAAGATGGATTGAACTCATGTAAAAGACTGCGGGGATTTTTAAACTTTCTTGTTATACGTGCTACGAAACCAAAAATCTGCGAGCGCCTTTTAACAATATAATCGTAGTGTTTCCGGAAAGATAAATTTTAATCAAAGAGAATACCAAGATATCTCACTTCAGATGTACGCTTAAGATAATAATTATTTAAAGCATTCTCTGAGGAAAACCTACATCCTAGTTTATCTTTTGTGATATAAAATAATACCCCGGCATCAAGAGCCGAACATTACCCGCAGTAAGAAGCCGTATGCCGTACAATAATAATATAAAAAAAATTTATCTAAAGTAAACTAGATAGGCCATGTCATCTTTCGTAAGCTGACGCACTTTCCAGGAGCGGAATTAAGTTTTAGCAAAATACGAAATATAGACTTATTGGACTTTAAAATCTAGGGTATTTTTTAACTAAAATTACAGTCGAGGTTGCGCGGTCGAATCTAGAGCCATGGAAAACAATAAGTGTACTGTCGCAGTCTCTGACACCAGGGCTAGTCAATTTAATATTTTTACGAAATCTTAATTAGGTAATAGGTACAGCGGAGCACTTTCTTTTGGAGCTAAGTTTAGGATGACAAGTCAAAGCTGATGGCTTTCCTGACATTTCTAACAACATTAGCGTACTAAAGGATCGTACCAGTAGAATGAAGCAGAGACAAATATACCCATAACAAAATACACCCGGCAATCATGACCCACCCCCGGCTCCTCCCTCCGGCTGCACGCTCCGCGCAGGGATCATAATTCAATTATAGATTTAGCATTCAATTCTGAAATGGATTACGGCGGCATGCGAGTTTTTTTTATTTATTTAGAGTACTTCGTGTTGTGATAAGAGCTTAAAATTGACAGCCAGATAAAACTAGATAGACGTTGTACTGTACCATGAGATGCATGACTTCACATGAATTATTAGATTCGGAGGGTGACGTCAAAACGGCATACATTGTAATTTTGAGAAAATAAATTCAGTGTTACAGTCCACTAGTTTCATTCAAACGGAAACAGACGGTTTCTGTGGTATCTGCCTAGACTTTAGAAGTCCTTGGCAAATAGGTGTCATTTAAATCAGTTGGTGTAGGGGGTGCCGCTCAGTGACTGATAAATGATAGTTAGATAAACACACAGATAAGTTTGATAAACACTGTATATTTCCTTCGATAGCTCTATGATATAATGATCGTGAATGATATGATTTACGAATGCTAAACTGATACAAAATTGATATGATACAGCGACGCGTCCGACAGCCTGGCTTAAACTGCGCCGATCGAACGGCACGCATGCTGCTCAATCGCGTAAAATGCTGACGCGGTGTTCGGTTGCACAGTGTACCGAACATGCTCCCGGGCCTAAGATGAGGAGTGAGATGAGATGATTACGTTGATGGTGAATGTCAAAAATGATTATAGCAAATTGACAAAAAAGCATACAGTAACGTGTTAGTTTTGAGACGTCATAATAAAAATATATACCGATACAGCCAGTCGCCCGACCCTAAAGTCAAAATCGTATGCCTCCACCGTGTCATGTAAAAATGTTGTGTTCGGGTGCAAAGTGGACATTCAACTTAATCCGCAGGTTGCGAAATTATGCGTAATTAGTCCAAGCGGCCACCGCCGGTACACGTTGGGCATATTATTTGGTTATTAGTTAAATAACAAACCATCGGTCTGGCACTTTGAGAATGGTGAGACCATTCTCAAAGTTCTTTTTAAAGAAATGACTTCTATTTTTTTGAAAAAATTGACATTCGAAACATTGTCCCACCTAGGATTTGAACCCAGGATCTCGTTATCACAAAGCACATATTCGCCGCTAGACCAACGAGCAATCCTTACTGACCAGACCTTACTAGTGTTGTAAAATTACTCGAGTCGGAGCGTAAACGCTCGCGTCTTCTACGTGCTTCAACGCTCGTAAGCTTCGACTCAGCGCTAAACGCTCGACTTCAGCGCTCATTTTCACAACACTAGACCTTACAGCAACCTGTGCAGCAACTCTGACAATATTAAACGTCGAATAGTTTTATCTTTTTTTTTAACCGACTTCAAAAAGGAGGAGGTTCTATTTTCGGTTGTATGTATGCTTTTTTTTAAGGTATGTTCAGCGATATTTCCGTCAATTGTGGACCGATTTTGATAATTCTTTTTGCATTGGCTTCAGTATAGCTCCAAGGTGGACCCATTTTAATTTTATTGGCATTGGACCTTGGACTTAGAAGATACACCAGGAAAATTCTTAACGACAAACAATAGGCATGTGTAAATTGAGATAATATGGGTATTACGTCAATCCTATAGGTACCCCACTATAGAACTAAGCAGTATGTTAGCCGACTTCAAAAAAGGAGGAGGTTCATAATTCGTCTGTTTTTATAACTCCTTCGCTTATGAACTGATTTTGATGATTCTTTTTGCATTGGGTTCAGTATAGTTTTGAGGTGGTCCTATGTTAATGTTATTGGTTTTGGACCTTGGAATTTGAAGATACACCAGGGAACTCCTTAACGGCGAACAGCAGGAATGTATAGATTCCGTTATTATAGTTATTATATTAATCCTGTAGGTACCTTACTGTACAACTCAGCAAAATAATATAATATCGGTATATAAATATTAGTAAATAGTTCACTCGTCACTTAAAATTGTAAAATAAAAATTATTTTAAAAAAAGGTAAACCGATATTGAGTTCTTAGACTTACGCGAATATTACACATGAAATAAAACTATTTTAGGGATTTTATCGCGGTTTATTTTTTATTTTTAGTACCATTTACATTAGCACCCATGGTCACGGGAGGGTCCCTCTCGTGACCATGGGTGCTGTAAAGCACTCGAAATGTCGGGAACTAAAAATAAAAAATAAACCGCGATAAAATCCGTAAAATAGTTTTATTTCAAGGTAAACCGACTTCAAAAAGCAAAAAATAAATATTTGACGTCAGTGCCAAGTAACCGACTGCACCAACCAGCGCCGATTTCAAATATTTTTTTTTTGCTTTATGAAGTCGGTTTACCTTTTTTTAAAAATATTTTTTTGTTTCATTTTAAGTAGTAGTCCAAGTGGCGGTAATTTGACCTTCGGTCAAGATTTTGGTCAAGTATTAACATACCAGACGAATTTTATTCAAAAAAGGAGTTTTTATATCTTATATAGTTAAAATGAACATTTTCGGGGTGGTCTGGCAAACAGTTTTGTAAAAAATAGGGGTGCCAGATTTCAATTTTTATTTTCTACTGTTCATAAGATATCAATTAAAAAAAATATAGGTACGATCGTAAAGGTGGTAGAGGCATGGACTCATCTCGTGATGCCATGAATCAACATTTTGGTTTGAACAAGGAATAAGTATCGGTCGCGGGTGAGCTGCGGGCGGTCCGCTGCCGGACGCCGAGAGCTCACGGGGCGCAGGTGGAGGGGTGGGGAGCCCATTACCGGCGCTAAGTAACATCATCAAAGGGCAGGATGTTCCGAGTCCTTTAAAAATAGATGAAAGGCGAACCTTTCACATTTCCTATACCCGAGTAAGGAGGGCCCAATATGCCGGGTTCAGGGTGCGGGCCGCGTGTGCAACGAATCGGCGCGGCACCGAGCGGCGCGCGTTCGACACACGGGTCCTTATTCGGCGCACCTATAGCTGCGGACCCTGTGTACTTGTATAAATTAATCAAACATCCTGAGCCCTTACTATGCCCAATTAAACACGTATTGCGTCGCGTTACGATAAATTCCAATAATCGTACTCCAGTGGCAACCAGACCACGCCATTACACGAGCATTTCACGAAGTTATCGTAACGCGTCTCGTTTGATCATAGCGAATAATCATCATCATCATCTCAGCCTATACTTGTCCACTGCTGAACATAGGCCTCCCCAATCGCTTTCCAGCGTAACCGGTCCGATGCCACCTGCATCCAACGACTTCCTGCGATTTTCACAAGATCGTCGGTCCATCTGGCAGGCGGTCGTCCCACGCTGCGCTTGCCAATACGTGGTCTCCACTCTAGAATCTTTCTGCCCCAACGCCCGTCCGATCTACGCGCTATGTGGCCCGCCCATTGCCACTTCAGCTTCAGCACGCTAATCTTAACGGCTATGTCGGTGACCTTGGTTCTTCTACGAATCTCCTCATTCCTGATTCGATCGCGTAGAGAAACGCCGAGCATAGCTCTCTCCATAGCTCGCTGAGCAACTCTAAGCTTTTTTATGAGACCTATTGTAAGAGATCACGTCTCTGATCCATATATCATCACTGGTAACACACATTGACTAAAAACTTTAGTCTTAAGGCACTGAGGTATTTTGGATAAGAAGATGTTGCGCAGTTTCCCGAACGCTGCTCAGCCGAGTTGGATTCGTCGATTGACCTCTCTCTCAAAATTGGACCTACCTAACCGGACTACCTGTCCCAGGTAAATGTATTCGTCGACAACTTCAAGAGTAGAGTTCCCAACGGTGAGTGCGGTGGGTACGACATGGACGTTAGACATTATTTTCGTTTTGTCCATGTTCATTTTAAGACCCACTTGTTGAGATACTCTGTTGAGGTCACCGAGCATTCGTCCTAGATCTTCCAGCGACTCCGCCACGACCACAATGTCGTCGGCAAATCGAAGGTGAGTGATGTATTCGCCATTGATGTTGATGCCAAGTCCTTGCCATTCCAAGAGCTTGAAGGCGTCCTCTAAGGTGACCGTAAACAGTTTCGGAGAAATGACGTCTCCCTGCCTTACTCCTCTTTTTATGGGGATTGCCTTCGTGCACTGCCCCTGTACTCGGACTGACATGGTGGCGTTATTTTACAAGCACTTCAACACTTCAATGTACCGATAGTCAATGCGGCATCGCTGGAGATATCTAAGAACCGCCCAAGTCTCGATCGAATCGAAGGCTTTCTTATAGTCCACAAACGCCAAGCATAGTGGCCGATTATACTCCTCGGTCTTCTATATAATCTGCCGCAGCGTATGTATGTGGTCTATGGTACTAAAGCCTTTCCGGAAACCGGCTTGTTCGGGAGGCTGGAAGTCATCAAACCTGCGTTCGAGACGATTCGTGATGACTCTCGAAAACAACTTATAAACATGGCTCAGCAGTGTGATGGGCCTATAATTCTTCAGTAAAGTGTTATCACCTTTCTTGAAAAAGAGTACCACCACACCCCTGTTCCACGCTTCCGGCGTTTTTCCTTCGAGTAAGACGGAATTAAACAGCCTCTGAAGGACCTTGAGCTAATATCTTTTGGATATTCTGAGTATCAGGTACGCTACCCTGCTCGACACACTAGTGATGGACACAACGTTGTCTATGAGTGACTTGTGGACGATAAATCCGACACCACCTTGGGACGGCTGTTCGCCCTCCCGGTAGTAAAACAAGTTGCCGGATTTTAAGGTTATCGTGTCCTCGCCCTTTCTTCGGACCTCCGATAAACCAACAATATTCCACCGCAACTTGTTTATCTCTTCTTCCAGCTCAACAAGCTTCTCATCTGTCCTTAACGTGCGTGCGTTGTATGTCACCAGGGCCAATTTTCGTAGTTGGTGGTAGCCGAATCTCTGCCGGAGATTCTTAGCACCCCTTGTCCTGTCGTTACCATAGCTGCTACCGTGGCCAGGACGAACAGGACCGCCGGGGACTAGGGGCCTGGTTTTATCCTTTTCTTCCATTTTAATAAATTGGGGGGGTTTGCCATACTCGCCACGCTTGGCAGGCGGGTTGGCGAGCGCAGTTTTTGATGGTAGAAGTGTTAAGGGAACGCTGCTGCCCATTCCCTAGTTTTCCCTTAGTCGCCTTGTACGACACCCGATGGGATGAGATGGGTTGGTCCTATTCTAAGCCGGGAACCACGCGGCGTTCTAAGCCGGGAACCACGCGGCGGGCTAGCGAATAATGGTCTTGGCGTTTATTAGAACCACTGAGTTGATTACAGAAAATAACATTTAAAAAAAATGCGGTTTCCCTTTTTCAAAAAGTAATTGATTTTTTAATTTTAAGTGATGAGTGAATTAATTATTAATAATTATACACCTAGATTGTAATAAACTGCTTAGTTCTAAAGTAAGGTACCCACAGGATTGATATAATACCCATTATAACGGAATCTATACACTCGTTATGTTTGCCGTTCAGGAGTCCCCCGGTGACTGTACTGAGTTTGCCCACTTTTTGCCGACGATGTTAGGTCCCATGTGATAGGGGGCGAGCCTATTGTTATATACCGGGCACAATTCCAGATTCCGGACTCTTACTGGAAATTTTTCGTTAGAAAAACTACATTTGTCCGACCTAGGATTTGAACCCGGGACCTCGCGATTACAAAGCGCTTTATCATTCGCCACGTAACCAGCGAGTAGTTTAGAATTAACATCCCCCGATAAAGAGCTTACGAGATATCGGGGGCATTGAAGTGGTAACAATACCCATTAAATCATGACAGTTTTCATCTTGTTTCGATATAAGTCAAAGTCAAAAATCATTTATTTGTATAGGCCAATACATAAGCACTTACAAACGTCAAAATTATTACATTTTTTACATCTACCACCGAATCGGAGCGCGGCTTCCACTGAGAAGATCCGGCGAGAAACTCAGCGGGCTAGACTTAATTTAATTTGTATGGCATTTCCGATAGCGTTTTTTTTGTTTTTTAAAAATTGTATCATACGTCATTTATAAATGTTGCTGATTGAGGAGCTGCTCAAACCCAATCTGTTTTATCGTCAAGATAATGCGAAATTTTATAATACCCCTTCTTACAGAGTCTAGTTTTAATTGCCTTTTTAAACTTATTGATAGGCATGTTTCGGATATCTATGGGTAATTTTTTGTAGAAGCGTATACATTGCCCCATGAAAGAATTACTAATTCTGTGGAGACGAGTGGAATGTACAATAAGATCATCTATGTTCCGTGTATTTACATGATGAACGTCGCTATATTTTTCAAAATTACTGATTTTTTTTTAACATATAAAAGATTTTCATATATAAATTGTGATGCAACAGGTAGAATATTTATCTCTCTAAACTTTTCCTTAAGAGAAGCTCTCGGGGCCAAATTGTAAATTGCTCGAACATCCCTTTTCTGGAGAACAAAGATGGTATTAAGTTCTGCAGAGCATCCCCAAAGCTAAAATAAAGCTGTAATATTCAATCACTGCAAGCGTTTAACACGTAGGGACCCGTGCCCATGCGTCGCCGCATACCTGTTATAGTCTCACTCCGCAAGTTGTAGACGATGGGTAGAATGTACAATGTACAATTGAGTGGTGTAGAATTGGACTTGTAGAGTCAACTGTACTTGTAGGTACCACTATTGATGCCGGCTACAATGGGGCCCACATATTAAACAACTTTCTAGTAGGTAAAGCTCAGCGGCTAATGCCGTAAAAAAAAATTAGGTTATTGACTGATATTGAAACAGCTAGAATTGTTTATTTTGTTTAATTCCATAGCATTATGTCATATGGCATACTGTTCTGGGGATGTACTGCTGAACTGAATACTATCTTCGTTCTTTTAAAAAAGGCTATTCGTGCAATTTAAAATTTGGCCCCCAGAGCTTCCCTTAGAGAAAAAATCAAATATATATAAAAAACTATTATATTATTAATCTATTAAAAGTCTATTATATTTCGTCGGCGAAACGTGGGTGTACTTAGTACACCTCTGCCAGCCCCGCTTGGGGAATATAGACGTGACGGTGTTTTTATATATTAAAAAGAATATCAGTAACATTGAAAAATATAGCGACAATTATCATGTTAATACACGGAACAAAGATAATTTTATTGCACATTCTACTTGTCTCCATAGAATTAGCAACTCTTTCATGGGGCTATGTATACGCTTATACAACAAATTACCCATAGCTATCCGAAAAATGCCTATTAATAAGTTTAAAAAGGCTATTAAAACTAGACTATGTAGTAAAGGATATTATAATATTTCGGAATATATCGAGTATAAAACTGATTGGGTTTGAGCAGCTCCTCATTCGGCCTCCTAAATATAGTTTGTAAAATACTTTGTTATTAAAATACAATTTTGTATAAAAAGGATGATAAACAGAAAGGCCAGTCCAATTACATTAAAAGACTAGCTACTGAGAAGATCCGGCGAGAAACTCAGCGGGTGTTTCTAGCCGGATCTTCTCAGTGTGGAGCCGCGTTTCGATCCGGTGTAAAAGATGTAATAATTTTTGAAGTTTGTAAGCCCCCTTGTTGCCCTATACAAATAAAATATTTTGACTTTGACTTTAGATGCTGGACAAAAAACGTGTCTGTTTTCATGACGTTCTGTGTTCAAGTGACCGGCGGTGGAGATATACCTACGTCTGCACCTGATGTACCGAACTTACTTCTAGCAATGATCGCGAACATAAGCTAAATGATGAAATAGCTCAGATGTAAATTCCAGCAGTCGGAGGTATTCAAATTTTGAGTAAACAAAATGTAACGTCGCGTCATCAGCGCGGAACGGCGAGTGTTGCCTCGCGCTGACGAGGAAGCGGCGGCGGGGGCGCGCGCGGCGCGGGGTGCGCGGCACCGTTGACACAACGCGTTAGCAATCAGCGCCGCGCCGCTCGGCGCCACATCCAATGCACACCCGCCCGTTCTCGTTGAAGTAGGTATGCGGGGTGTCTACCTATTTCAACGTTAAATCTTTCACGTCTTTTTCTTATTAAAGGCTAATATGGGACGGCTCGCGCCTGAACGCGGCTACGGCGGTCGCATGGCACCTAACACAGCCCACAGAAAATATTTTTAGCGCTGGCTCTCCATAAAATCAAAATCAAATTATTTTTTATTCATGTTGACCAGAGGTTCCCAGACTTTTTTTCTCATAGCCCACTTTCAAAATTTTGCTGGTTCCGGTGGACCCCCTGCAGCTACATTTCTACCATATTCCCAAAACTCGACAAAAAATGTGATCTGACTATGGAAATTTTCGTTGGGGTTAAGTTCCAACCACGTATTAAAAGTTTTCGAAATAAAAGTGAGAATTGATTGGTTAATTAATTAATTGATTGTGCTGTGAGTGGATGTCAGAAAAGTATCAAAAAAGTGATTCCATCCAAGTCAACTCTCGCTTATTTCATTTAGAAAACTCCACATTCGGAGTGGTTAAAATAAAAAGACAAATAGTATTTGTTTTTGTGTTGTATTTATTCAAATATGTTATTATCACACTATTAATTATTACTGTTATCATGTTACATTGTAATATGAAAACAGTCGTAATATAATTAAAAGCTTTGCGGACAGCGGCAGCGCTTTGCAAGTCTCGACACGTGTGTGTGTGTGAATGATGTACGCTGTTGGCCGCGAGGCCTTTACAGCTTCACCGGACTTAAAGGCGAGCGTGCAACCACTACGCTCTAGCCAGCCAGAAGGGCAAGAGGCGACATACTCGAGTCGGTTGGGACAGTCGCTGTAGGGGGACGGGTGCACTACTAAGTGCACCGGTCAACCGCCGGCTATGGGAGGGGATCTACTACTACTACGTCGTCGTCGTCGCCCGTATTCTGAGCGGAAAGAAGGGATGACAAAGCATCGGGGGGTCGGTGAGAACATGTCGCGGCCGGCGGTGGCGGCAGGGGTCGGGGGGGAGATCGTAGTCGGAGGTGGCTACGATTAACGGATTCGCATGGGTAGATGCGTTCGCGAAGTGACGTGTTGACGCCTTTTTAATAAAGGCGCGAATAGGTTCGAGACCTAGATCGGAGTGGAGGTCGAGGTTCCGTACGAACCAGGGGGCCCCGGGCTCCTACGGCTTTACGGAGGAAGCGGTTTTGAACCACTTGGAGTTTATCGATGTGAGAGGGGGCCGAATGCCCGAACACAACACACGCATAAGTCATGATGGGTCGAACGCAAGTTTTGTAAAGTGTCACCTTATTTCTAAGGGACATTTTACTCCGCTTGCAGATTAACGAATGGAGACGACCGAGCACAAATGATGCTCGTTGACGGACCCGCTTGATGTGCGGGCCGAAGGACATGGTACTGTTTAGGGTGACCCCTAGATATTTGACCTCTTTGACCCAGGGAATGGGTCGGTCGAACATGGTCACTTGGCCGAGATTACTTCTAGGGCGGCGCAGGGAGTGGCGCGGGGTGGCACCTCTGGAGAAAAACACCGCAGCGCTCTTGTCCGGGTTCACCTCAATACGCCACTTCCTGAACCAATTCCCTAGGGAATTGGCGGATGCCTGAAGGTGTCTGGTAATGAAACCCTTATTCTTATGCGAGACGTAGAGAGCGGTATCATCCGCGAATAGGGCTAGATGCGCCTTACTCGAACGAGGAATGTCGTTCGTGTAAAGGCTAAACAGGAGCGGAGAGAGAACTGAGCCCTGTGGGACTCCAGCACTGATGGAGTGGGAAGTGGAGCGCGTCATTTCGACGCGATAACGGAAGGCGCGATTCGACAAGAAGTCTCGTAAGATGAGCACGAGTCTGTCCGGCACACCCAATTGGTAGAGCTTGTAGATCAAGCCTTTGTGCCAGACTTTGTCGAATGCCTTCGCGACATCTAGGAAGAGGGCGCCCGTGTAGATGGGTTTGGGTCTATTGAGACCGGAGAGGATGTGCTCCGTGATGCGGTGCACTTGGTGGACGCAAGAGTGTTTGGCTCGAAAGCCGAACTGCTCGTCGATAAGGATACCCCTGGACGTTACGAAGTCTTTGAGCCTCGCCAGAAGTAGGCGCTCGTATATCTTGGCCAGGGATTTGAGGAGACTGATAGGGCGGTAGCTCGCGGGGAGATTGCGAGGTTTGCCGGGCTTGGGAATGCCTATGACGTCCGCCTCCTTCCACTTAGCGGAGAAGGTGCAGTTCGCCATGGCGGCGTTCAATATGGCCACTAAGAGGCAGATGAGTTGGGCGGGCAGGCATTTCAGAACGCGATTCGAAATGCCGTCAGAGCCGGGGGCTTTTTTAGTTTTGAGATCCATAATTAGATCTTCGACCTCCGTTTGGGTGATAGGAGGTAAGGAATCGACGGGGGGGAGGGATGCCCTGCGCTCGACTTCCCTGTCGACCGCGTCGACGTGGGGCTGGTCGACGGACTGAGAGCTGGGGGCGCACTGGCTCTCGAGGGAGTCGGCGAGAAGCTCGGCCTTTTCGTCGTCGTCGAAGGCTGGGGGGCATCCGCCAAGGCCGTGCTTAGCGCATGCCAATCCACCACCGTCTTTTTGGGTCGCTGAGGGGCCGAAGGGGGGGAACCGAGTCTCATGACTACAGGTCGATGGTCAGAGTCGAGTTCCTGGACTACTTCCAAGGAGTGCAGCAGTAGGGTGACACCCTTCAGAAGCGCCATGTCCAGGACGTCGGGTCGGTGGTTGGGATTGATAGGATAGTGGGTAGGGTGCATAGGTGCGATGACGTCAAAGTCGAGAACGTCGACCAGGGCGTCAAGGCTCCTACCGTTAGGGGAAGTGGTGGGACCGTTCCAGGCCACGTGCTTACTGTTGAAGTCGCCCGCCAGAATGACGGCGCTTCCCAGATTGAGGAGTGCTTCAAAGTCACTCCTGAGAACGATTTTAGTGGGGGAGAGGTATACGGAGGCAATCACGATGGGCTGGTGCCCAGTGAGAGAGATGCGACAGACCGAAGCTTCGATGTTGGTGAGCGCGGGGGGATTGAGAGGGATGCAGTGAAGGGACCTCCTGTAGTAAATGAGAGTACCGCCTCCGCGGGAGCCGATTCTGTCATTACGCTCGAGGTTATAGTTTGCGATCCTAGGATCGCGTTGTGCGGGCTTGAGGAAGGTTTCCTGCACAAGGAGGATATCAAGTTGGTGATCTTGGAGGAAATCAGCAACCTGATCTCGCTGGGAGCGAAGGCCATCGGCGTTAAAGAACGCCAGGGATAGGTTGTGGGGTTTATGGCGGGGAGGTCGTAAATCCATTATTAGGTGTGGGGGGGTTGGGTTCTAAGGGACGCCAGGACGTCGTAGACGTCCCTGTATTCCGCGGCCAGCAGAACCTGGTCCGCCAAGTTGGTGGCGGCGCGGAGTTGGAGGGCGAGTTCACGGACTCTGGGGAATAGTGCGGGGCTTATCACCGCCGAGACGTTCATGATCAGGTTGACGTCCTGACTGACGTTAGTGGGCGGAGGGGGACAAGCCGCCACTGCGGGCAGGGCGGGCAGGGCCCACTGACGGGTGGGAGGCCGCGGTGTAGGACAGCGGCTTCACCCACGCGTTGGCGCCAAGGAACGGCCTGAGCGGCGGGGGAGGGGGGGTCAGCTTCAGTGGCGCGGGAGCGCGGGGAGCTGTGGTCGCTGGCCCAGAAGGCACCGGACGAGGGTGCGCTGAGGGCGCGGGGGGGTGTTGCGCTGAGGGCGCAGAGGGGGGGGGGGGGGCAACCGCGCGGGGGCGGCGGCGGCCGCCGCACCTTGCCCGGCCGCGCTTCCCCTTCGGGGCCTTGGGGCAACCGCGATAGTTCGCGGTGTGCCCCTTGGTGCTGCAGAGGACGCAGCTGGGGGGCTCGGCCGCCGTCTCCTTCGAACGGGCGCACTGGGACGCCAGGTGGTCCCCGATGCACTTCACGCATCGAGGGCGCGCGTGACAATTACGGGCAGAGTGCCCGTATAGCTGGCAGTTGTGGCACTGCCCGGGCGTGCCACGTTTGTGGGGGGCCTCCACGGAGAGGCCAGAGATATGGCACACGGCCTTCAGGTCGAAAACCCTACGGCCGGACTCGGTGAGGTCGAGGACGACCAGCACCATGTCGTAGGCCTCCTTGGAGCGCCCATTGACCATTTTGTGCACCTGGCGCACAGGAAGGTCCTGGGACTGGAGGTCGGCTTTAATGACGGCGGTGTCCAGCTCCCTAGGGGCATCGCGGATTACTACCCTGAGCTCCCTTTCCTCCTCCAGGGTGTGAGTGTGGTATGCGATCTTGTTCGATCGCAGGAAAGCGGATAGCCGTCGGTGGTCGTCCGAAGACGCCACCTTGACGGCTATGCCTTGCACGGTGAAACGCGCGTGCGTGTAATTTAAATGGCGATTGTAAATCGCCTTAGAGATGCGCTCCCAGGCGCTCTTGTCCTGAATGACAAGCGGCGGGGGAGTGATGTTCGGACTTGCGGGGCGCACGAGGGGGGAGGCCCTCGCGGCCGCGTTGGGAGACGGAGACGGCCGGGGGCCGGAGGGGCCGGGAGAAACGAAGGCGTTCCCGGCCTTCTGGATCTTGGGAGGCGGCGAGTCGCGCGGTTTACGCGCCCGCTTCCCATTTGAAATGGGAATAAAGTCGTCCTCCGACGAGAACGACGGGGACGACAGGGACGGGGACCGGGCGGGGGCGGCGCGTCTCGCGGACGTGCGCTCGACCTCCATATCAGAGTCCGAGAGAGGCTCGGACCCGCATGGCGAGACGGGGCGGTCGGCGGGGGTCTAGGGCGGCGCAACTAAATCCGTTCTCGGCGCGGCGAACGGAGTCGCGGGGCGCGCAGAAGGCGCGGGGTGCGCGGGGGCGGGGGCCGACGCGCGACACTACCGGGGAGACGCGGTGTGCCCCTTCGCCTTAAGGGCGAACGGGCGGCACCAAAACCCTAACTGCTCCGGGGCGAAAAGAACCGCCGCACGGAGAATAGGATAGCGGGATGGGTAAGGGTAGGGTCCTGGGGAAATCAAGAGCCCTGACTAGGGAAGCCCTTCCGAGATGGGCTCAAGCCCGGCTTACGACACCGCTCGGCGTTCACCGGACTTACCACGAACGGACAAAATACGTGGATTTACAATACAAACTAAACGAAATTAAAAACCGTTATGAAAATAACCGTTAAAAAAAAAAACCGCGGGAGGGCCGGCCGCGCCGTTAACCGACGCGGCTGCCTAGCAACCCACGTAATTGGTCGCACCGGGCGATACGCGAACCGTACCTACACGAGACGCAAAAGCATACGCGCAGCGAATGCAATTAAGTAAACACGCAAGCACAAAACACGTAAGCACAGCCGCGACAAACCATGTAGGTCTCGAAAAACGACCGTTGCAAAAAACGCGGGAAGGCCGACCGCCGTCAGAACGGCGCGTCTACCTATCGGCTAGTCTAGTTGCTACGCGCGAGCCAGACGCGGAGAACTAATATCGCAAGCACGTATATATGTACGTATACACGTATATCGAGCCAACGAAATCACCACCCACGCAAGCGCAGGCGTTACCAACAGAGCAAGTCGATTATGAAATATGTACGTGCGAAAATACGAAAATAGCGAGCGGGCGGGCTGCGCAGTGACACGACCGAAAGCGCGCGAGGCACAGCCAGAACACTCTCGACACGTTGTACTGAATATGGAATATGCAAGTTTTTACAACAGTCGTGAGCTTCCTAAAATATTATCGGCCTACATTGATAGGGGAAGTCGAGCCATTATTTTAGTTCTTCAGTATCGAAAGCAAATACATTTTCGTGGACCCCCGCTATATATATATATATATATATATATATATATACATAGGGGGTCCACGAAAACTTGCATATTCCATATTCAGTACAACGTGTCGAGAGTGTTCTGGCTGTGCCTCGCGCGCGTTCGGTCGTGTCACTGCGCAGCCCGCCCGCTCGCTATTTTCGTATTTTCGCACGTACATATTTCATAATCGACTTGCTCTGTTGGTAACGCCTGCGCTTGCGTGGAGTGGTGATTTCGTTGGCTCGATATACGTGTATACGTACATATATACGTGCTTGCGATATTAGTTCTCTGCGTCTGGCTCGCGCGTAGCAACTAGACGAGCCGATAGGTAGACGCGCCGTTCTGACGGCGGTCGGCCTTCCCGCGTTTTTTGCAACGGTCGTTTTCCGAGACCTACATGGTTTGTCGCGGCTGTGCTTACGTGTCTTGTGCTTGCGTGTTTACGTAATTGCATTCGCTGCGCGTATGCTTTTGCGTCTCGTGTAGGTACGGTTCGCGTATCGCCCGGTGCGACCAATTACGTGGGTTGCTAGGCAGCCGCGTCGGTTAACGGCGCGGCCGGCCCTCCCGCGGTTTTTTTTTTAACGGTTATTTTCATAACGGTTTTTAATTTCGTTTCGTTTGTATTGTAAATCCACGTATTTTGTCCGTTCGTGGTAAGTCCGGTGGACGCCGAGCGGTGTCGTAAGCCGGGCTTGAGCCCATCTCGAAAAGGGCTTCCCTAGTCAGGGCTCTTGATTTCCCCAGGACCCTACCCTTACCCATCCCGCTATCCTATTCTCCATGCGGCGGTTCTCTTCGCCCCGGAGCAGTTAGGGTTTTGGTGCCGCCCGTTCGCCCTTAAGGCGAAGGGGCACACCGCGTCTCCCCGGTAGTGTCGCGCGTCGGCCCCCGCCCCCGCGCACCCCGCGCCTTCTGCGCGCCCCGCGACTCCGTTCGCCGCGCCGAGAACGGATTTAGTTGCGCCGCCCTAGACCCCCGCCGACCGCCCCGTCTCGCCATGCGGGTCCGAGCCTCTCTCGGACTCTGATATGGAGGTCGAGCGCGCGTCCGCGAGACGCGCCGCCCCCACCCGGTCCCCGTCCCTGTCGTCCCCGTCGTTCTCGTCGGAGGACGACTTCATTCCCATTTCAAATGGGAAGCGGGCGCGTAAACCGCGCGACTCGCCGCCTCCCAAGATCCAGAAGGCCGGGAACGCCTTCGTTTCTCCCGGCCCCTCCGGCCCCCGGCCGTCTCCGTCTCCCAACGCGGCCGCGAGGGCCTCCCCCCTCGTGGGCCCCGCAAGTCCGAACATCACTCCCCCGCCGCTTGTCATTCAGGACAAGAGCGCCTGGGAGCGCATCTCTAAGGCGATTTACAATCGCCAAATAAATTACACGCACGCGCGTTCCACCGTGCAAGGCATAGCCGTCAAGGTGGCGTCTTCGGACGACCACCGACGGCTATCCGCTTTCCTGCGATCGAACAAGATCGCATACCACACTTACACCCTGGAGGAGGAAAGGGAGCTCAGGGTAGTAATCCGCGATGCCCCTAGGGAGCTGGACACCGCCGTCATTAAAGCCGACCTCCAGTCCCAGGACCTTCCTGTGCGCCAGGTGCACAAAATGGTCAATGGGCGCTCCAAGGAGGCCTACGACATGGTGCTGGTCGTCCTCGACCTCACCGAGTCCGGCCGTAGGGTTTTCGACCTGAAGGCCGTGTGCCATATCTCTGGCCTCTCCGTGGAGGCCCCCCACAAACGTGGCACGCCCGGGCAGTGCCACAACTGCCAGCTATACGGGCACTCTGCCCGTAATTGTCACGCGCGCCCTCGATGCGTGAAGTGCATCGGGGACCACCTGGCGTCCCAGTGCGCCCGTTCGAAGGAGACGGCGGCCGAGCCCCCCAGCTGCGTCCTCTGCAGCACCAAGGGGCACACCGCGAACTATCGCGGTTGCCCCAAGGCCCCGAAGGGGAAGCGCGGCCGGGCGAGGTGCGGCGGCCGCCGCCGCCCCCGCGCGGTTGCCCCCCCCCCCTCTGCGCCCTCAGCGCAACACCCCCCCGCGCCCTCAGCGCACCATCGTCCGGTGCCTTCTGGGCCAGCGACCACAGCTCCCCGCGCTCCCGCGCCACTGAAGCTGACCCCCCCTCCCCCGCCGCTCAGGCCGTTCCTTGGCGCCAACGCGTGGGTGAAGCCGCTGTCCTACACCGCGGCCTCCCACCCGTCAGTGGGCCCTGCCCGCCCTGCCCGCAGTGGCGGCTTGTCCCCCTCCGCCCACTAACGTCAGTCAGGACGTCAACCTGATCATGAACGTCTCGGCGGTGATAAGCCCCGCACTATTCCCCAGAGTCCGTGAACTCGCCCTCCAACTCCGCGCCGCCACCAACTTGGCGGACCAGGTTCTGCTGGCCGCGGAATACAGGGACGTCTACGACGTCCTGGCGTCCCTTAGAACCCAACCCCCCCACACCTAATAATGGATTTACGACCTCCCCGCCATAAACCCCACAACCTATCCCTGGCGTTCTTTAACGCCGATGGCCTTCGCTCCCAGCGAGATCAGGTTGCTGATTTCCTCCAAGATCACCAACTTGATATCCTCCTTGTGCAGGAAACCTTCCTCAAGCCCGCACAACGCGATCCTAGGATCGCAAACTATAACCTCGAGCGTAATGACAGAATCGGCTCCCGCGGAGGCGGTACTCTCATTTACTACAGGAGGTCCCTTCACTGCATCCCTCTCAATCCCCCCGCGCTCACCAACATCGAAGCTTCGGTCTGTCGCATCTCTCTCACTGGGCACCAGCCCATCGTGATTGCCTCCGTATACCTCTCCCCCACTAAAATCGTTCTCAGGAGTGACTTTGAAGCACTCCTCAATCTGGGAAGCGCCGTCATTCTGGCGGGCGACTTCAACAGTAAGCACGTGGCCTGGAACGGTCCCACCACTTCCCCTAACGGTAGGAGCCTTGACGCCCTGGTCGACGTTCTCGACTTTGACGTCATCGCACCTATGCACCCTACCCACTATCCTATCAATCCCAACCACCGACCCGACGTCCTGGACATGGCGCTTCTGAAGGGTGTCACCCTACTGCTGCACTCCTTGGAAGTAGTCCAGGAACTCGACTCTGACCATCGACCTGTAGTCATGAGACTCGGTTCCCCCCCTTCGGCCCCTCAGCGACCCAAAAAGACGGTGGTGGATTGGCATGCGCTAAGCACGGCCTTGGCGGATGCCCCCCAGCCTTCGACGACGACGAAAAGGCCGAGCTTCTCGCCGACTCCCTCGAGAGCCAGTGCGCCCCCAGCTCTCACTCCGTCGACCAGTCCCACGTCGACGCGGTCGACAGGGAAGTCGAGCGCAGGGCATCCCTCCCCCCCGTCGATTCCTTACCTCCTATCACCCAAACGGAGGTCGAAGATCTAATTATGGGTCTCAAAACTAAAAAAGCCCCCGGCTCTGACGGCATTTCGAATCGCGTTCTGAAATGCCTGCCCGCCCAACTCATCTGCCTCTTAGTGGCCATATTGAACGCCGCCATGGCGAACTGCACCTTCTCCGCTAAGTGGAAGGAGGCGGACGTCATAGGCATTCCCAAGCCCGGCAAACCTCGCAATCTCCCCGCGAGCTACCGCCCTATCAGTCTCCTCAAATCCCTGGCCAAGATATACGAGCGCCTACTTCTGGCGAGGCTCAAAGACTTCGTAACGTCCAGGGGTATCCTTATCGACGAGCAGTTCGGCTTTCGAGCCAAACACTCTTGCGTCCACCAAGTGCACCGCATCACGGAGCACATCCTCTCCGGTCTCAATAGACCCAAACCCATCTACACGGGCGCCCTCTTCCTAGATGTCGCGAAGGCATTCGACAAAGTCTGGCACAAAGGCTTGATCTACAAGCTCTACCAATTGGGTGTGCCGGACAGACTCGTGCTCATCTTACGAGACTTCTTGTCGAATCGCGCCTTCCGTTATCGCGTCGAAATGACGCGCTCCACTTCCCACTCCATCAGTGCTGGAGTCCCACAGGGCTCAGTTCTCTCTCCGCTCCTGTTTAGCCTTTACACGAACGACATTCCTCGTTCGAGTAAGGCGCATCTAGCCCTATTCGCGGATGATACCGCTCTCTACGTCTCGCATAAGAATAAGGGTTTCATTACCAGACACCTTCAGGCATCCGCCAATTCCCTAGGGAATTGGTTCAGGAAGTGGCGTATTGAGGTGAACCCGGACAAGAGCGCTGCGGTGTTTTTCTCCAGAGGTGCCACCCCGCGCCACTCCCTGCGCCGCCCTAGAAGTAATCTCGGCCAAGTGACCATGTTCGACCGACCCATTCCCTGGGTCAAAGAGGTCAAATATCTAGGGGTCACCCTAAACAGTACCATGTCCTTCGGCCCGCACATCAAGCGGGTCCGTCACCGAGCATCATTTGTGCTCGGTCGTCTCCATTCGTTAATCTGCAAGCGGAGTAAAATGTCCCTTAGAAATAAGGTGACACTTTACAAAACTTGCGTTCGACCCATCATGACTTATGCGTGTGTTGTGTTCGGGCATTCGGCCCCCTCTCACATCGATAAACTCCAAGTGATTCAAAACCGCTTCCTCCGTAAAGCCGTAGGAGCCCGGGGCCCCCTGGTTCGTACGGAACCTCGACCTCCACTCCGATCTAGGTCTCGAACCTATTCGCGCCTTTATTAAAAAGGCGTCAACACGTCACTTCGCGAACGCATCTACCCATGCGAATCCGTTAATCGTAGCCACCTCCGACTACGATCTCCCCCCCGACCCCTGCCGCCACCGCCGGCCGCGACATGTTCTCACCGACCCCCCGATGCTTTGTCATCCCTTCTTTCCGCTCAGAATACGGGCGACGACGACGACGTAGTAGTAGTAGATCCCCTCCCATAGCCGGCGGTTGACCGGTGCACTTAGTAGTGCACCCGTCCCCCTACAGCGACTGTCCCAACCGACTCGAGTATGTCGCCTCTTGCCCTTCTGGCTGGCTAGAGCGTAGTGGTTGCACGCTCGCCTTTAAGTCCGGTGAAGCTGTAAAGGCCTCGCGGCCAACAGCGTACATCATTCACACACACACACGTGTCGAGACTTGCAAAGCGCTGCCGCTGTCCGCAAAGCTTTTAATTATATTACGACTGTTTTCATATTACAATGTAACATGATAACAGTAATAATTAATAGTGTGATAATAACATATTTGAATAAATACAACACAAAAACAAATACTATTTGTCTTTTTATTTTAACCACTCCGAATGTGGAGTTTTCTAAATGAAATAAGCGAGAGTTGACTTGGATGGAATCACTTTTTTGATACTTTTCTGACATCCACTCACAGCACAATCAATTAATTAATTAACCAATCAATTCTCACTTTTATTTCGAAAACTTTTAATACGTGGTTGGAACTTAACCCCAACGAAAATTTCCATAGTCAGATCACATTTTTTGTCGAGTTTTGGGAATATGGTAGAAATGTAGCTGCAGGGGGTCCACCGGAACCAGCAAAATTTTGAAAGTGGGCTATGAGAAAAAAAGTCTGGGAACCTCTGGTCAACATGAATAAAAAATAATTTGATTTTGATTTTATGGAGAGCCAGCGCTAAAAATATTTTCTGTGGGCTGTGTTAGGTGCCATGCGACCGCCGTAGCCGCGTTCAGGCGCGAGCCGTCCCATATTAGCCTTTAATAAGAAAAAGACGTGAAAGATTTAACGTTGAAATAGGTAGACACCCCGCATACCTACTTCAACGAGAACGGGCGGGTGTGCATTGGATGTGGCGCCGAGCGGCGCGGCGCTGATTGCTAACGCGTTGTGTCAACGGTGCCGCGCACCCCGCGCCGCGCGCGCCCCCGCCGCCGCTTCCTCGTCAGCGCGAGGCAACACTCGCCGTTCCGCGCTGATGACGCGACGTTACATTTTGTTTACTCAAAATTTGAATACCTCCGACTGCTGGAATTTACATCTGAGCTATTTCATCATTTAGCTTATGTTCGCGATCATTGCTAGAAGTAAGTTCGGTACATCAGGTGCAGACGTAGGTATATCTCCACCGCCGGTCACTTGAACACAGAACGTCATGAAAACAGACACGTTTTTTGTCCAGCATCTAAAGTCAAAGTCAAAATATTTTATTTGTATAGGGCAACAAGGGGGCTTACAAACTTCAAAAATTATTACATCTTTTACACCGGATCGGAACGCGGCTCCACACTGAGAAGATCCGGCTAGAAACACCCGCTGAGTTTCTCGCCGGATCTTCTCAGTAGCTAGTGTTTTAATGTAATTGGACTGGCCTTTCTGTTTATCATCCTTTTTATACAAAATTGTATTTTAATAACAAAGTATTTTACAAACTATATTTAGGAGGCCGAATGAGGAGCTGCTCAAACCCAATCAGTTTTATACTCGATATATTCCGAAATATTATAATATCCTTTACTACATAGTCTAGTTTTAATAGCCTTTTTAAACTTATTAATAGGCATTTTTCGGATAGCTATGGGTAATTTGTTGTATAAGCGTATACATAGCCCCATGAAAGAGTTGCTAATTCTATGAAGACGAGAGAATGTGCAATTAAATTATCTTTGTTCCGTGTATTAACATGATAATTGTCGCTATATTTTTCAATGTTACTGATATTCTTTTTAACATATAAAAACACCGTCACGTCTATACTCCCCAAGCGGGGCTGGCAGAGGTGTACTAAGTACACCCACGTTTCGCCGACGAAATATAATAGACTTTTAATAGATTAATAATATAATAGTTTTTTATATATAAATTGCGAAACAGCAGTTAGAATATTTATCTCTTTGATTTTTTCTCTAAGGGAAGCTCTGGGGGCCAAATTTTAAATTGCACGAATAGCCTTTTTTAAAAGAACGAAGATAGTATTCAGTTCAGCAGTACATCCCCAGAACAGTATGCCATATGACATAATGCTATGGAATTAAACAAAATAAACAATTCTAGCTGTTTCAATATCAGTCAATAACCTAATTTTTTTTACGGCATTAGCCGCTGAGCTTTACCTACTAAAAAGTTGTTTAATATGTGGGCCCCATTGTAGCCGGCATCAATAGTAGTACCTACAAGTACAGTTGACTCTACAAGTCCAATTCTACACCACTCAATTGTACATTGTACATTCTACCCATCGTCTACAACTTGCGGAGTGAGACTATAACAGGTATGCGGCGACGCATGGGCACGGGTCCCTACGTGTTAAACGCTTGCAGTGATTGAATATTACAGCTTTATTTTAGCTTTGGGGATGCTCTGCAGAACTTAATATCGCAAGCACGTATATATGTACGTATACACGTATATCGAGCCAACGAAATCACCACTCCACGCAAGCGCAGGCGTTACCAACAGAGCAAGTCGATTATGAAATATGTACGTGCGAAAATACGAAAATAGCGAGCGGGCGGGCTGCGCAGTGACACGACCGAACGCGCGCGAGGCACAGCCAGAACACTCTCGACACGTTGTACTGAATATGGAATATGCAAGTTTTTACAACAGTCGTGAGCTTCCTAAAATATTATCGGCCTACATTGATAGGGGAAGTCGAGCCATTATTTTAGTTCTTCAGTATCGAAAGCAAATACATTTTCGTGGACCCCCGCTATATATATATATATATCTATATTCTATACTATATAATATTATAAAGAGGAAAGATTTGATTGTTTGTTTGTTTGCATTGAATAGGCTCCGAAACTACTGAACCGATTTGAAAAATTCTTTCACTGTTGGGAAGCTACACTATCCCCGGGTAACATAGGCTATATTATATTTTCAAAAAAATTAGGGATCCTTACTAAAACTCCAATAATGTAACCCAAGGTGTAAAAAAATTACCTAAAATATTCTTTACATCGCGTGCGCTGCGAAAACTATTGATGATAGAATTAAATAATGTACTACTACTTTGTAGAACACATCATTATTTACAAAAAGTGTCGCGAGAGCATATATCTAACTATTATAGTTTTGCCACAATAAGTGATCTTTTATTTTAAAAATTTCATTGAAATGCCGCCGCTAGAAAAGGCTCTTTATTTGTATCTTGGTATTAATCCGTATCAAAATAAATTACTTCATATTCAACACTGCTTCAATACCTTTAAATAACTCTTTGAATTCAATTCGGACATTCCATTCGAAAGATATCACGAGTTTAAAAATGTAAGTATTAGAAAAAAGTTCCGTGGTAATAATTTTTAATTTTGAAATTTTTGTTAAATACCAGTGCGAAGCCGGGGCGGGCCGCTATTGATTATAATTATAATCTATATATACTTATATTATAAAGAGGAAAGGTTAGTATTTTTGTTATTTTTTATGTATGTAACGAATAAACTCAAAAACTACTGGACCGATTTCAAAAATTCTTACACCATTAGAATGCTACATTATTCCTGAGTAGCATAGGCTATATTTATTATTAGAAAAATATAGGAATCCCTACTAAAACTTCAATAATGTAACCAAAGGTGTAAAAAAATTAGCCATAAAATGTCTTTCATCGCATGCGCTGCGGAAACTATTGATGATAGAACAAAAAAAACGTTCTACAGTATTAAAGAAATCTCAATATCTACAAAAAACTTCGCGATATCATATGACTAACTATTGTAGTTACGTCACTACAAGGTGTAACATAATCAACGCAAGGCCTTAGACACCCTAATTAGAGAATTGCTTCATAAATTCAATACGAAAACCAAATTTCCAAATTTAAAGTTTTTTACCCTTTTTTTAAGCACTTTTATACCACAATTAACAACGAAACTTGTATGTGTATGTGTGCGTTTTTAGAAATATGTTTTAGTAATGCATTTGAAATCTTCTTATTGCTATGATGATAGTCCAGTCATTTAAGCTTAAATTAGGTAAGAATCTCGGAATTCGAGATACCCAGTTGTAAGTCTGTAAATACTTGTATATTGACACCCTAAAAGTTGTCTCTAAACCTGCTGGGTATCTCGAATTCCGAGGTGAACTTACTATAATGACTGGACTATGAATCAAGAATATATTTACATTTTTATAGCGCACTGATAGAGTAATAGCATTTTTTGCAAATTTAAAAAAAATGAAAGATACTTTAAAAATAGTTGGAATCAATTCAGTTACCGATTTAGAACAAACTACTTTCAGGTCTTGCGTTTATTATCTTACACCTTGTATAACTACTTTGTTACATTTCAAAAGTTGATAGAAACGCCGACTAAAATCAGACCATGTGATCCATACCTTTGTGTTAATCCTTATCCAAATAAAATATCTCATATTCAAGACTGTTTCAATACCTGTAAATTACTTTTGAATTATTCAAATCGAACATTCCATTTAAAAGATATTACGTATTTAAAAATGTCAATCTAAACAAAATACTAATAGAAAAATAAATGCAACCGCGCCGTGGCCGGTGTGGTCCCACGCAGCGCAGCGGGCAAAGCGGCGAGGGAGGGTGCGGGAGAGGAGCGTGGACGCAATATCCACCCGTGCGAAGCCGGGACGGGCTGCTAGTATATATATAAGTTCATCATCATCATCATAACTCTGAATACTCATTTTTTCGAAAAATCTAACAGTTTCTGAGGAAATAAAAAAAGAGTCGATTTTTATTAATCATTCATTGTTCCAAAACAACTTAAGCTACTAGATAGTCGCGGGATAAACCACAAAACTTTATTACTGCTTGTTCCGAACCGCAATTTTACGACGTAAACTATGTGAAACGATACGAAACTTTAACGACGATTAATATCTTACGAGAAGAATAACACAAAATAAACTGACAAAACTTTGCTACATACTTTGTACTAAACAAAAGTGTTCTTTATTATGAAGAATATTATATACAGTATTTACAATTATATAACAAAACAGCAAAGAATTATAAACAAAAAACGGGTGTAAAAAAACAAATATACATATTTACATAGGGCCAAATGGTTCCACGCCACTGCCAGTTGGTAGTGCACCTAAAACCAAAATACATACCAGCGTCCTGGTCGCCAGTACACTCCACCAGACGCTTAGAATTTTCTCGAAACATCCGGTGGGCTCCTGGCCCCCACGGACCCAATGTCTTTAGTTGCCTAATGTTTTTAGATATTATTACGCTCGATTACACTATTTGTCAGGGTAGGTAAAGAAGGTTTAAATCACAAATATAAATATTAATCATCATCATCATCATCATCAGCCCGTGTCAGTCCACTGCTGGACGTAGGCCTCTCCCATGGCACGCCACTGAGCTTTTAAATATTAATAAAAAAATATAATCCTTCTTAAAAAGGAAGGTATTGCATGCTTTTTTTGAGACGGCGTTAGTGGTGTGTGTTGAATAAGATCGCGCTACAGTTTATTTTATTTTACTTCATTTCATTTCATTTCATTTACAAAAAACATAAATAGACCTATAGTTTCCTTAATATAACTTATAAAATACTGGCCACTAATACATAATAAGGAGTAGGTACACACAAAGTAACATATCTTTGACAATCCAAGTAAAATAATGAAAGAATAAAATGAAAATAACAAAACATAACTAAACGGTGTACAACAAAAGTGATTAAATATAAAGATAAATTTCAGAAAAAAGGTAGATTTGAGAGAGATTTGAACTTGAAGTAAGGTGACTGAACAGCAAAATGTATCTACATCGGCCAATTTTTCGTTCTCATTATAAAGTCTGCAGGCACGCTTCATGAACATGTTATTAGAGTACGATGTTCTGCTACTGGGGATGTTAAATAAATCTTTTTGCGACATTGACATTGTGTACGGTGCACTCTAAAAAATACATTATGCAGTAGTGAAGGGGCATCGCAAATATTGTTTATGATTTTATAAAGTAGAACAGAATCTACGCAGTCACGACGTAATTCCAGAGATTTGACGTTATGATATTGTAATGAGTCTTCGTAATTACAATAAGTGCGCCGGTTCTATAATCAAGTGCTTTAATAATTTTTTTCTGGACTTTTTCGATTCGGTGGATATGCAATTTATAATGGGGCTTCCAAATAGCACAGGCAAATTCAATTCTACTTCGAACAAAACTGTTATACAAAATTTTATAGGCTAAAGAATTTTTTAAAGGTTTACCAACACGCAAAATGAAACCCAATTGTTTGAAGGATTTTTCTAAAACTGAATGAATGTGTGGGATAAATGTCAATTTTGAGTTCATCATAACGCCGAGTACATAGTGTAACACATTATGTTTTTTAGAGAAACATGACATTTATTATAATTTAAAAATAAATTGTTATCGTTATAGAAATTTACAAAATTATCAAGGTCTTGTTGTAAAATTTCGCAATCACTGCTGTCGCAAATTACTCTATAAATTTTCGTGTCATCTGCATACAACAAAACTTTCGAGTGTGAGGTAAATTTATCTATATCATTTATGTACAGCGTGAATAACAAAGGACCTAAATGGGGCCCTTGGGGGCCCCGGAACTAACAAGTTTAATTTGTGACATAATACCAGAAATAACCACATATTGACTTCCATTTTCGACGTAAGACTTTATCCAGCGGAAGAGATCACCATGTATACCAAGTTGCCGAAGCTTAGTTAATAGGCTTTTGTGACAAATCTTATCAAAGGCCTTCGCAAAATCGGCATACACTGCATCTACGCTGTGTCCATCGTTCATGGCGTTAAGAATTTCATTGGTGGAAACTAATAAATTGCTATCAACTGAACGTCCGCGGTAAAATCCGTGTTGGTTCGGAGTAATATGACGATGCACCACGGCAAACAGTTGTTCCGTTACCATTTTTTCCAATATTTTACTGAACTGACAGAGTTTTGATATTGGACAATACTTTTCAATATCTTTACTAACCGGACCTTTCGGTATCGGAGTGATTCAAGCTTGATTTATTGAAGAGTATTGTGATCGGCAAGGTCAGTGATGATGCATATTTTGAAATTAATAAAGGATGCAGTCCATCAGGCCCAGCCCCTTTATGTATGTCTAATGTTTTCAAATAATTACAAACTATATTTCCGTTAATTTCTATCGAATTTATATTATTTAGGTATTGAAAGAGGGGGGGGGGGGGGTAGAATTTCAGCATCAAAAGTGTTGAGGCATGTGTCCTCAAAAACAGAGTGGAAGTGTGAATTAAAAAAGTTACATATTTTTTCTCCATTACTAGTCACTTCATCCTTGTAGTATATTATTTCAGGTAAACCGTTTTTCAAGAAAATTGATTTAATATAAGACCAAAAGAATTTCGGATTGCTTTTTATTTCTTGCTCTGAAAAATATATAAAATAATTACACTCCAACTCAATCTTCTCAAATCTTTTACGTAGAATCTTAAAACTTGCATAATCAAGAGGATTTCCGTATCGTTTCCATGTTTAGTTTATATTTTACAATTATCACCTGTGCGGGCTAAGTGGGGCTAAGACTGAACTCGGTGATGGAAATAGTTTATAAAATAAATACAAATAAAAAGCCTTTTATTCATGCATTACAATTTTTTTTTACATCAGATTTTAATAATATTTCATGTTGTGCTATATAATGACAATAACATTATAAAAAAAAAAATATTAATAATAAATAGACAATATAAATTTAAAAGTTTGATCTGCATGACCCCTTTCTCATGTAAAGGCCTCCTCCAAAGCCTTCCATATGCCCCTGTTCTTTGCTATCTGTATCCAGTCTGGTCCAGCGATTTTATTTATATCATCCTCCCACGGTGTGTAGGGTCTGCCTGCGCAACGCTTTCTCTTTGGGCCGTTCCAAGTAGACACTCCTAGTGTCCATCTGTTATCTTCGAGTCGTGCTATATGGCCGTCTCATCTGAACTTTAATTTCTGTGCGTAGTTCAGTGCATCTATCGCTATAGTGTAATTTTTAATTTTTGTATGGCGCACTTTATGTACTTTTTTAATTTTCAACATACTTCGCTCCATTCCTCTTTGGCAAGTTAAAATTTTGTTCTTAATCTTATTTGTGAACTTCCTCGTTTGACAGCCATACGTTAGGAAGGGCAGAATACATGAGTCCATTATTCTCTTTTTTATCTAAATTGCCATATCACCTTTAAAAATATGTTTTAAGTTCCAGTACTTAATCCAGGCAGTTTTTGATCTTCGGCTTACCTCTAATTCATTGCTATTTTTGTCAAAACTTATTTGTTTTCCAATCAATCAGCCTATCGCAGTCCACTGCTGGACATAGGCCTCTCCTAACACGCGCCATTGCACACGGTCCTCCGCCTTCCGCATCCAGTCTGTCCCAGCGATCTTTTTGAGGTCGTCGGTCCATCTAGCTGGGGGCCGTCCTACCTTACGCTTACCAAGTCGCGGTCTCCACTCTAGGACAAGTTTGCTCCATCGGCCGTCGGTACTTCTGTAGATGTGACCAGCCCATTGCCACTTTAGCTTACTGAGTCTGCGAGCTATGTCGGTAACTTTGGTTCTTTGTCGGATTACCTCGTTACGAATTTTATCCTTCAAAGAGACGCCGAGCATAGCTCGCTCCATAGCCCGCTGTGCGACTTTGAATTTCTGGGCTAGTCCCACTGAGTGGCCACGTCTCGGCCCCGTAAGTCATAACAGGTAGGACGCATTGGTTATAGACTTTAGTTTTCAGGCATTGCGGTATAGGCGAAGAGAAAACGTGACGTAGTTTGCCAAATGCTGCCCAACCCAATTGGATCCTGCGGTTGATTTCTTTCTCGAAGTTGTTTCTACCAAATTGGACAACTTGTCCAAGGTAGATATACTCCCGAACAACTTCAAGCATCGAACCATTGACGTAAATCGGTCTCGGCGTGACATGTTCATTAAACATGATCTTTTTTTTTATCCAAGTTCATGCCGAGACCGACGCCTCGAGAGGCTCCATTTAGGCTATGCAGCATTTCGCTTAACTGTTCCAGTGACTCTGCCACGATGACGATATCATCGGCAAACCGAAGGTGTGAAATGTATTCGCCGTTGATGTTAATGCCCCGCCCAGTCCAGTTCAGCGTCTTGAAGACATCTTCGAGTGCATTGGTGAAGAGCATGGGGGATATTACATCCCCCTGTCTTACCCCTCGACGCAACTCGATCGGGTTGGTCTTTTGGTCCTGGAGCTGGACGGTCATTGTGGCGGTATCATACAGACATCTCAACACCTCGATATAGCGCCAATCGATCCGAAATCGCTGCAGAACATCCAAAACCGCCCAGGTTTTGTTTGCTCGCTAGCTTTTTTAGGATTGGAGTCCCGCCTGCTTTTAGGAGCTCAGTGGTGATTCCGTCATGGCCTGGCGACTTGTTGTTTTTGAGCTGCTCGAGAGCCACTCTGACCTCGTCCTGGTTGATATCAAGGATGTCTTCCGTGTGGTGGCGTGCGAGTGGGGCTCTGTGGTCGTCAGCGCTGGGTCTCGTGGCTTTAGTCATCTGTGAGGCGTACAGGTCTTTGTAGAAACTTTCAACTTCCTCGAGTATCTTGAACTTGGAGGTCACGGTTTTGCCATCCGCAGTATTAAGTTTCGTCAGATGGGATCTACCTAGCTGGCGAGCGAAGACTTTGGTGCCTCTGTTCTGTTCAATCGCAGCCGCGATGCCGCGGGTATTGGAACATCGGAGGTCACGTCGCACCAGCTTCCGGATCTTCCGGTTGAGGTTCCTCCCATCTGGTGAAGACGCCTGCGTGGATGACATTTCTCGTCTCTGCCTCATAAGTTCGAGTCTCGAGCGAGAGTTTAGACCCTCTGTTACCGCTTTTGCCCTCCCTTCGAGGCACATCCTGTACCGTTTTGACCACTGTGTCGGTTTTTTCGTCAACATTGCCTTCGGTTTCCAGCAGGTCGAAACGATTTTGAAGCTCCAGTTGGAAATTTTCGGACCCTAAAGCTATGCGTCATGCGTGGCCTTTCGGCCCTGAAGTTTATATTTAGAGCGCCTCGAGCAAGTCGGTGATCGCTGCCGGTATTAAACCTGATCACGGAGACGTCTCTAAATATAGACTTCCTGTCCGTCATGATGAAGTCTATCTAGTTCCTCGTCACAGTGTCGGGGCTTCGCCATGTCCACTTTCTATGAGGCTTCTTCTAAAAGAACGAATTCATCAAGAAGAGCCCCTGCGACTCCAGAAAGTTGACCAGCATCTGCCCCCTGTGGTTTCGGCGCCCCACGCGGTGGGGTCCGATTATCGTTTCGCCGCGTTCTTGTACTCCCACTTTGGCATTGAAGTCCCCCATAACAACGGTGTAGTGAGCCTTGGTGGTGCCACGTAATGCCTTGGCTATGTCTTCATACATGGCTTCGGCTATGTCGTCACAGTATGTCGAGGTCGGCGCATATACCTGTGTGCTTACTCTTGACACTCGATTTCAATCGTAATTTGGGATTGGGTTCGAAATCTTGTCAATCGGTACTCTTGAACGTTACAGTAGCGCACGATTAACTCGATTACGGTGGAATTTTATGGAATTAATTGAGGTCGACTATTCTCGATTGTGTACTATTTTTGGCACTCTTGACGTGATTTGACATTGACGTATCGAGTTTGGATTCGAGTTTGCGATCGAAGTAACACAGTTAACAGTTTTTTGTTTTTTGCCGTAATGGCGACAAGATGCCAATTTTTATAATTTACTGTTGTACTCTATTACTACTTGACATTGGCGAAATACACTGTTAAAGTGTGCGGCCATTAATTAAAATAAGAAGAAGAACACAGTTAACAAAAGTTTACTTTTGCGCGTTCGAGTGTGTTATTTTATGTGAAATATTGCGAATTCGTCGAAAATAATGGCCCGCCTAGCGCTCATGTTCGATATGTTAGAGAGCTCCAATAATCTGGATGTAAGGCAAAGAAGAAATTTGCGGAGGATGGCGCGTTATTCCAATAACGCATTTTCCATGACCGATTTTGAATTTAAAAACAATTATCGGTTGAATAAAGAACTTTTTGAAGTTCTTTACGAGGATTTAGTTCCGTGTTTGCCAACGCCTACCCGTCGTAGCGACATATGTACACGTTATAAGGTATGTAAATAGTGTGGTGAAGGTATAAGGTTACCTCATTGGTGTGCTTAAGAATAGATGGCGGTGTCTTCTGGGCCACAGAGTTCTACATTACCACCCAAATAGAGCAGCCAAAATAATAAACGCTTGTTGTGTGTTGCACAACATTTGCAACCAGGCACAAGGAGGTGATTATGTCGAAAATGTAACCATGCCACCCACAGTGGAGGAGTCAGCCCAACAAGCCAACACACAGGAGCTACCAGCTGAAGAATTAAGGAGAGGCCATGCAGCACGTTCACGTTTAGTGTGTAAGCTGTGGGCATCCAGGAATCATTGATTTTTTATAATACATATTTTTGTCAGAATCCAAATTAAAAAAAAAAATAAACTTTTGCTTTTTATATAGTTTTATTTTTTCATTAACTTTATTATACAAATCTCTTTTTCTCATTATATTAAAATTTAATAATTAAGTAATAAAAATATACAATATATAATTCTGCTTAGTTCTATAGTAAGGTACCTACAGAATTGACATAATACTCATAGTAATACCCTGTTTTTCATTACTTCTTAACTCACTGGTGAATATCTTAACTCAAAGGCCCAAAGCCAAAAATTAAAATGGGATCACCTTGATATAATACTGAACCAAATTCAACAAGAATCATCATCAAAATACTTGAAAATTAAAATAATCAAAGTAATTGAAAAGTAAAATGCATGATAAAAACGAAAACAATAAATAATATAAGTTACACCATCACGCCTATATTCCCCAAGCGGGAGTGGCTGAGGTGTACTGAGTACACCCACCTATTGCCATATACTGGGCACAAATACAGACTGGACTTATACTGGGAAATTTTTGTTAGAAAAACTACATTTGTCTGACCTAGGATTTGAACCCAGACCTTGTGATCACAAAGAAATGCACTTTGCCACTAGACCAAAAACGCAGTAAATATTAAATAATAGAATTTATACTTTAGAAAAATAATAGAAATAATTTATTGTTTTTGTTCTCTTATAGCTCCGGCTATAATATGAGAAGATTCTCTTATTGCTTCTGCTAAATTGTTTATAGCCGAAGCTACAGATGAAATATGGTCGACAGCTTCCTGTAGTGCCTTTGCTGTGGCCATTTCTGCTTCCACTCTTTTCTTTTCAATTTCAGCGAATTTTTCTTTATCTGTTTGCAAATTTGAACGACCCCGTGATCGAGTAATGATATTGCTGGATCTCTCTGTACTTTGCCCTTGCTGTGAGGCAGGCAGTATTGTGCGCACTGGGGAAAAATCATGGATAATTATTAGAATTAATATACCATTATGCCTATCATAAATAAGTACATAATATAATCTACATAAATCCAATATGGAAATTTATTTAACCCAGGAGCTCATGCTCATGCTTACATATAATAAGTTGCTAAAAAACTGTGTTTAATTTGTATAAGAGAGATTCCTAGAAAATCTAGTTTTTAATAATATGTAATTATTTTACAAACCCCTTTCATTGTGTGACGCATGCACAGCAGTATCGGGCTCCTCAATTGGTATTATATCTTGAGCCTTAGGGCTCTCCATGACAGACTCTGACAGAATGACTATATTTTCATTGGGTGGTTCTGGTTTAATGAAGTTACCACTTTGAACCTGCAATTAGTAATTTAGTGTTGGAATTTAGAAACCCTTTACAATTCGTTATTGATGTTATAACAGATTTGAAAATGATAATCACTAAAATGGATTTAAGTAGTCTCAATGATGCAGGTAACTATAGGTTTAACAAACTTAAATTTATCAGTTAGTAAGAAGAATGAAAAACTTGATTTTGAACATAAATGCACAACTTACAGCTGTGGGAGGAGTAATGGTGGCAGATGTTGGGGAAGGAGTTATAGTGGCAGATGTTGGGAAAGGATTTACAGCTACATGGCTGTCTCCAATGGCAAATGGCAAATTGGCTCCGCGGGACCACCGCCTGTACGCCTCATGGACCTTGCGTGTAGTGCACAATGTTTTTTCAAGGTACACTTTTTGTCAGCCCAGTACTAAAACAATGCAAATTTGTACAAAAAATTGAATAAAATATGAAATGAAAATTAGATTTATAATGAACAGGCACAATACCTTCGCCCAGCCTTTTCCATCTTTTTGTGCACCACCTAGCGAATTGAGGTGTACAGAAATTTTTGTCCATTTTTTTTTGGTGTCTTGTTTCGCATGCGCGGTGCGCAGGAGACCTTTGGCTATTCCTGGATGTTGCACGAGAAAGTCGGCAAGGGTCTCCATTTGATGAAATGATGGTCTACTCATTATAATAAACTGGCAGAAATTAATTATAATTAAGAATATTGCTTGAATAAGTTACAGAAAACGTAAAAAAGATTGTAACTTACCTGTCGTCGTATGCAACTGTATTATGCCCTTTGAGTTTTGTGCTTTATTGCAAATAATTCTACATAAAATAATTCTCCCTACCAAAGTACTATAACGCAATGAGTTTTAAATGAATTTCATTTGCGCGGGATGTACACTTTTCACAATAATTTAGGCAATGACAACGCATTCATTCTGCCACCACATAAAATCCTTTCGATTTTAAGGTTATAAAAAAGAAATAAAAATTATTAGTATAAAACCACACAATATTTATGTAAATATGTATGATATAAAATAAAAACTTTATATTTACTGTGTTAGATTATTGATTTTAATTTTGGTAGTTGACGTTTTGTGGTGTATAGCCACACTGGTTCTCGATTGTGTACTCGATTTCAATTTCAATCCAATAGTACACTCGATTCGTTCAAGAGTGCCAATCTCTTTCGGATTGAAATTGGAACTGTTTCGAGATCGTGTCAGCTTGAGATTGGGATTGGTTTCAAGAGTAGGCCTACTGTACCACCTTCAGGGTGTACCTGTTAATGATTTTAATTAAGAGGTACGCTACCCGTGTCGACACACTTTTGACTTCCACAACGTTGTTAGTGAGAGCTTTGTTGACCAGGAAACCGACACCGCTCTGAGAAGGCCGATCACCTTCCCGAAAGTGGAATAGGTGGATTTTTTTTTTGTTGGTGGGGAAATCCTCATGGATACCCGTTCGCAGCGGAGACGCGAACGGGTTATGTTGGACTCCTTGCTCCAGCGACGGTCGGTGTAAACGGCCGGCCGTCGCTGGAGCAAGTCCTACCAACTAAACCCCCACCGTGTTCCTTCGCCCGCTTAACGACGAGTTACGGGTACGGAGACTCCTTCCACGACCCGCCAGCGGCTGTCCGTTTTCCGGACTCTTCTTATGCAGGGTAACCCCGCCCTGTTCCTCTCCTTGGCGAAGACGTGCCGGAACACTTGGCGCATCCTCCAACCTCGGGGGCCAGATGGTCTGCGCAGGCAACAACAACCCCCGTTGCTGGTGCCCGCAGGCCCCCCTCACGGCGGCATAAGATCGGCGGCCGCCCGTCTTCTCCGCCCAGTCCTTCGGCGTCGATTCGGAGCAGCGAGGGGATCGCTCTCCCTGCTCCGTTCCGCCGCCTCCTTCAGTGTAATGGTTGCCTCACAGAAGGCTTCCACTGCCGGCCACGATCTCTCGCTGCCGACCATGGCGCGAACCACTGTCGGCAGCGCAAGGTCTCGCCCTATGACGCCCACGAGGACACTGCGCTGGGACGCCCAGGCTGGGCATTCTTCCAGCGTGTGCTGGGCAGTGTCCTCGGCGGCACCGCACTCATGGCATGAGGCATCAGCCTCTCTCCCGGCAACCTTCCAAAGGTACCTGCCGAAGCATCCATGCCCCGACAGGATCTGCACTAATCGGAAGGTCAGCGCCCCATGTTTTCGGTTCACCCATTCCGCGAGTATTGGGCGAACCGCCCGTACGGTCAAGTGGGGAACAGGTGGCCTGACTCAAGGGTTATTGTGTCCTCGCCCTGTCTTCGGACTTCGGATAACCCCAATATGTGCCAGTTTATGCGACCTAGTTCTACTTCGAGTACAATGAGGTGTTGGTCCAGCCGTAGAGAGCATCCATTGTACGTAGCCAGGGTCAGGTGTTGTTGGTAGCCTTGTGTCGTAGCCCGGAGATTCTTCGCACCCCCTGCACCGCTGTCTGTTACCGCGACCGCTACCGTGGCGGCGGACAGCGGGACTATCGGGAACTAGGGGCCTTTGTTTTTGGTACCTTAACATGTTAGGAGGTTTTTGGCCTACTATACCACGCTGGCCAGACGGGTTGGTATAGGGTTTGTTTCAAATTTTTCTTTTCTGGTCGTTGCAATCAACGCAGACGATCTAGCGTTACTATCAGAAACAAGCTGTTGCCTACAATACATGATTAAAACACTTCATGTGGCTAGCAAACAAGTCAAGACAAGACCCTAGGTCTTTGAAAGCTAGAGAACGCGTAAAATTGTCAAAATATATAATATATTCACACACGGTTCTTCCTGGATAGCCGTAATTTCTTCATATAGCAGAATGGATCTTACTAACACATTCAAGGTGTTTTAGGTCTCGAAATAATATTTGAGATACTTTTTATCCCCGAAAGAATCACGGTTCTTGCGACATAGCTGGTTAAACGAATTTAATTGAAACTTTATATGAAAACACTTTTTATCTTGAAAAATATATAGCATAGCAATATATACAATAGCATGACTTCTACGATTTGTGATTTTAAAATATAGAATATATTTTAAGGGTATAATTATACGGGGAATATATTATACGGGCAAAATAAAAATATGTTTGTTTGTACGTATTAATATACAAAACGGTGGAACCGGTTTTAAATAGACTATCACTGTAAAGTGGAGAAATTTTCAGAGATTGTTTAAGACTACTTTTATCTCGGGAAATGCAAAATTTCTCGGGGTAAGTTTATTTTATATCTGCATATTAACACGGCTGAACGGATATAAAAGAAACTAAATATGGAGGTGTTTGCTTGGAATAATGCTATCCAAAAAGTCCTTACCTACCTAAATATACATATATTTAGGTAGGAACAGTGCAGAACGAGCGAAATAGATGTGCTTAAGTATAGATTAAACATAAGTGTAGTTAGATTCATGGTATCAGTCAGTGTCTACATAGTCCTCTCATTTACAAAATAGGGAATTTGTAAAGGTATATAATAAAAAGTATAATATTAATAGTAAGAGAAAGGGTTACTATAAAATATGTAAAGAGTGCGTACAAAATAATTGGTTATAGCTCCAGTGTGATGCCGAACGAAACAAAATTCAACAGTACTACGGTAAATGTTTAATCAGTCAAAGGATAGAGGACGGACCAGTACCCACCAGCAGCACTCGTTCACGCGTATGACTTAAGAAGTAGCCATCAATCTCCTCGACCATAACAGAGGGAAGAGAGTGACCCGCTCCACAGAGCCGCCACTAGAAAATACATTTTAGTGAGCATGACTAAACATAACTTGGTCGTAGGCCTGTTGGTGTGCGGTCGTTTCCCTAAGCAACTTTGCCACATTCACTTAAATTACCAGAGTTTCCTAAAGTTTTCAAGGGTTTGGATTTTATTTTTTCTTTTTTGAAATGGATCAGTACAAATGCGGTTTCTGTGGTGACCTACTGTCAGAAGGAGTGAATTGCACAGTTTGCTGTCAAGTTCTACATTACCAGTGTGCTGGAGTAACAGAATCCGGGTTCCGAAAACTCGGTGACAGAAAGTTAACATGGCGTTGTGCGAAGTGCAAGCAGTCTTCCTCTCAATTGCCGAGCTCACCTAAAGCTGAGTCCGACACAATGATATTAAAGGAAATCAGAGCCTTGTCTGCAAAGCTAGCCCCGTTGGAGTCTTTGATGGAGGATTTAAAGAGTCTACGTTCTGAGTTCACGCAATTAAAGACGTCTATTAGCGATACTAACAAGGCAATTCAAGATTTTAATGTCAAAATCAAAGACATGGAGAAGCGTATAATACAAGCAGAAAAATTACAGTGTCAAGTGAATTCGCTTCAGACCCAGCTAAATAAATTGGAGCAGGAATCTGATGCTAAAGATCAGTGGTCTAGGATGAATAATCTTGAGATAAAAGGAATCAACCAAACTAAGAATGAAAACCTTTTTGAAATATTATGTAATATCGGTTCTAAGATTCAATATCCTGTCTCAAAGAACCATGTAAATTTTATTACTCGGGTACCCACGCGAGAAAAGGACAACCCTAAACCTATAATTGTCTGCTTCAACAATAGATACGTAAAAGAGGACTTCATTGCAGCCGCTAGAGCTATTTCTAAGAATGCTACACTCACAACAAAATACCTTGGGCTTGCAGGCGATCATAGAGTATTCATAAATGATCATTTAACCACCCGGAATAAGCTGTTGTTGTCAAAAACTAAAAAGATTGCAGTTGAAAAGGATTTTCGCTACATATGGGTCAAGCACGCCAAAATACATGCTCGAAAAACCGACACTTCCCCTGTAATATTCATAAATTCCGAAAAAGATTTATCAAAGATAATATAATCACTTACTACTTACTTAACTTACATTATTTGATGTTAACTATATTAAAGTTTGAGAATCGCAAGTTAACGTGTGCTATCTCTGTATTCCTACATGTTCTGTGTCGCTGCGTACAGTCCTTTAAATTATTTATAAAATGTTTTACTTATTCAAATTATATCTGTCGCACCGAAAACAACCTTAACAATATGTAAATAAAATCCAATTTCAACTGTTCTTTGTTGCTGCTTGAGCCGTATAGCCTTTGGCACGATAACACTAATGATCCTATTGTTTGCACTGAACGACTATTCAATAAGGTTGTTCAAAGTTATGCATTATGTGTCTCTGTGTTTCGCTGTGTTCTGTGTGCTATAATATTTTTTATAATATCTACCCGCTTCTTTTGCTTTATAACATTAAATTTTATAACAATTTATTATAAGTTTCGATTATTAAGATTTAATATACGCGTAAATGTTTATAAAAATGATAAAGTAACATATAAAAATGGCTTCACTTAACATTTATTATCAAAATGTAAGAGGATTACGTACGAAAACAAATAACTTTTTTAGGAACGTGTGTCTAAATTCATATGATGTGATTGTCCTTACAGAAACTTGGTTAGTGGATGGTGTAGAAAATTGTGAATTGTTCGATAATAGATATTTAGTATGGAGACGCGACCGCGATTATGTTCGTACTTCGCAGTCACTGGGCGGAGGAGTTTTAATTGCGGTGAATAAAGACTTGTGTGTGGTAGAAAATTATGATTGGCGTAGTTCGGCAGAGGATATGTGGATAACTATTTCCCTAACACAAGGTAGGCCATCAAGTACCTATAATATACACATCTGTGCCGTTTATTTGTGCAAAGAAAACTTGGGTAACTCTTATAAAACTCAACTTCAGAATTTTATAAGTAACGTTAGCAACTTAATATCTATCAAACCATTAGATAAATATATTATTATGGGTGATTTCAACTTTAGTAATGAAGTGCAGTGGTACGAGTCCAGCGATAGTTCTGAACTTCTTCCCCGTGACCTGTCAGATCAAGTACTTATTGATTTCTTCGACTCCATAAATACTTGTAATTTGTCCCAATTTAATGGCGAACGGAACGCAAATGGCAGGCTATTGGATTTGGTATTTTCAAACAACTCCTTAGCCGTTGTGGAGTGTACCGATTCACTAGCCGTGCCTATAGACTCGCATCATGTACCTTTACTTGTCCGGGCGAATTTCTTCGAAATTCTCAAGTTACGAGAGGTTATTAATAAAAAATATATTTATAATAAAGGTAATTATGTAGCTATTAATGATACACTTAGCCTCATTAACTGGGAAAAATGCCTAAAATCGGATTCATTAGACGAAGCAACCAAGATATTCTATGATACATTATATGATCTTAGAGATAAATTCATTCCCTTGAAGTCTATCAAGCGTCAATCTTATCCAAAATGGTACAATTCGGCTTTGATAAAAGTGCTAAGGGAAAAAACGAAATATCACCGCAAATATAAAATTTACGGTAACTTATCGGACTTCCAATCTTTCTCTATACTCCGAAGAAGAGCCATTGACATGGAGCGTACTTGCTTCAAACGTTACATGGATGAAGTCGAATCATCGATTACGCATAACCCTAAATTATTCTGGTCATACGTAAAGAGTAAGAAGTGCGCCAATAACTTTCCGAATATAATGCGCTACCAGGAAACATCGGCTGGAACAGGGGAAGAGATCAGTGACCTGTTCGCAAGATATTTCTATTCTACATTCCAACAGTCCGATTTGGAAGATGAACCTGACTACGAGGTGAATTATGACACCAGCACATCAATTAATTCTGTCGAAATTTGTCCTGACAAGGTCTTACACTTACTCAAGACTTTAGATCTTACTAAGTCTGGTGGTCCGGATCTTATCCCCCCTTTATTTATTGTCAACTGTGCTGAGAATCTGGTGGTGCCCATCTCTATTTTGTTTAGGCGTTCTCTTTCAGAGGGTACGGTCCCAAAAATCTGGAAGACAGCCTATGTAACTCCAGTATTTAAAAAAGGTGATACATCTGATGTTAGCAATTACCGCCCAATCTCAAAGCTATGTCTATTCTCAAAATTTATGGAAAGAGTGGTTCACACAGCAGTCTATTCTACACTGGCGGATACATTCAGTGATGAACAACATGGCTTTATCAAAAGCCGCTCCACTACGACTAATCTAGTATTATTTAATGAGTACATCACGGAACACATGGACCGACGTGCCCAGATAGACGTAATTTATACTGATTACAGTAAGTGCTTTGATCGTATGGATCATCGAGTGTTACTGCGGAAATTGATGTCTGCTGGAATACATGGCGATCTATATCGATGGTTTGCATCATACATTGAGAACCGGAGTCAAGAATGTCGTGTTAAACGGTTATACCTCCACTTGGAAGTCTATACCATCAGGTGTACCGCAAGGCTCGTTGCTAGGTCCGCTCTTATTTACCATCTTCATTTCGGACGTCACCAAGTGTTTCAAATATTCAACTATTTTGCTATATGCCGACGATATGAAAATATTAAAAACAATACGTAATGTGTCGGATACTCTGAAACTCCAACAAGATCTAAATAGGTTCTCTGATTATTGTATGGCAAACAGACTCCAATTGAACGTCTCCAAGTGTCATAGCATAACGTTTTCTAGGCTAAAAAATACTATTCAGACTGATTATAGTTTCTACAATCACATCATAACAAAAGTTTCTAACATTAAAGATTTAGGTATAATACACGACAATAAACTAATATTCGACATGCATATAGACTATATAGTTAAAAGGGCATCCAAAGCATTAGGTTTCATAATGAGAACGTGTGCCAGCTTTCAATCCCTTAAACCGATAAAAATTTTATATTGCTCATTCGTACGTAGTCTTCTTGAATATGCATCGCAGGTCTGGAACCCCCAGTATAAAATATATATCTTAAGAATTGAACAAGTACAAAGGAGATTTTTGAAATATCTTGATTTTAAAACACGGGAACCCTCAATTGACTATTATCACCGGTGTCGAAAATACCATTTTCTGCCATTAGAAAACAGACGAAACATAAATGATGTATGCTTTTTAAAGAAACTGGCTAAAGGCTCAATAGACTGTCCTAATTTATTAGCAAAAATACCCCTGCGCACAAATCACCTAGGCTTTAGACAGATACCTTTGTTAGACTTGCCGTTTGCGAGTACTAATTATAGGCAAAATGCATTTTTATTGCGAAGTTCTGGCAGCTTTAACAGATTATCGTTGAGATTGGATATAGATTTGTTTTGCACTAGCGATAACTTAATGAAAAATAAAATTAGCCAAGGATTTCTTTTTTTCTAATTAATCACCAGTTAATCGCTGGTTAAAATTAATAATAGCTATTATTCATTGTTTGTCTTATTTTTCCTTTTTTAGTTTGTTTAACTTTTCCTTTTTGCTTTTTTTTGTGCTCTGGTTTATTACTTTTGTCTGATTTAAAAGATGCTTTTATCAAAAGTGCTTAGTTAATTAATTTAATTTGTTACATATTAGTGGAGGCTTGTCATTAGCAATTAAGTTATTATATTTTTTATGTCGTTGTGTAATTAGACTGTAAGCCTTCCTAAAATAAATAAATAAATAAATAAATAAATGACCAATCCTCGTGAATCGACAGGGTAGTTCCTGTCGACATCGTTCGAAAATAATATTTAAAATCAATGAACGCTCGCTAGGCAACGCACGCTGCACTTAACATCATATTCTTGTGAACTTCAGGTAATTTATGTAAAGGCATTATTATTATTTAAAAAAACATTTACAGTATAATATCCTTTACTCATTAGTGAAGATTTTATATAACTTTCAAATCTGTCAAGTGGGTAATCTCACATGGGCTTCGGTATCTTATTGTAGCAGCGAATACCGACTCCTACGAAGGAAGTGAATACTTTTTTAAGCCTAAAAATTGAAATCCAAGTTTATGTTTAAATCAAATCAAATCAATTTTATTGTTGTTACAGGTATATAGATTTGCTAAGGTCTACGTTGCATATTGTTTCTCTGTAGCATACCCTGTTCAATCAATCAATCAATCAATCAGCCTATCGCAGTCCACTGCTGGACATAGGCCTCTCCTAACACGCGCCATTGCACACGGTCCTCCGCCTTCCGCATCCAGTCTGTCCCAGCGACCTTTTTGAGGTCGTCGGTCCATCTAGCTGGGGGCCGTCCTACCTTACGCTTACCAAGTCGCGGTCTCCACTCTAGGACACGCTTGCTCCATCGGCCGTCGGTCCTTCTGCAGATGTGGCCAGCCCATTGCCACTTTAGCTTACTGAGTCTGCGAGCTATGTCGGTAACTTTGGTTCTTTGTCGGATTACCTCGTTACGAATTTTATCCTTCAAAGAGACGCCGAGCATAGCTCGCTCCATAGCCCGCTGTGCGACTTTGAATTTGTACTAGTCCCACTGTGAGTGGCCACGTCCCAGCCCCGTAAGTCATAACAGGTAGGACGCATTGGTTATAGACTTTAGTCTTCAGGCATTGCGGTATAGGCGAAGAGAAAACGTGACGTAGTTTGCCAAATGCTGCCCAACCTAATTGGATCCTGCGGTTGATTTCTTTCTCGAAGATGTTCCTACCAAATTGGACAACTAGTCCAAGGTAGGCATATTCCCGAACAACTTCGAGCATCGAACCATCGACGTAGATCGGTCCCGGCGTGACATGTTCATTAAACATGATCTTGGTTTTATCCAAGTTCATGCCGAGACCGACACGTCGAGAGGCTACATTTAGGCTATGCAGCATTTCGCTTAACTGTTCCAGTGACTCTGCCACGATGACGATATCATCGGCAAACCGAAGGTGTGAGATGTATTCGCCGTTGATATTAATGCCCCGCCCAGTCCAGTCCAGCGTCTTGAAGACGTCTTCGAGTGCATTGGTGAAGAGCTCGGGGGTTATTACATCCCCCTGTCTTACCCCTCGACGCAGCTCGATCGGGTTGGTCTTTTGGTCCTGGAGCTGGACGGCCATTGTGGCGGTATCATACAGACATCTCAACACCTCGATATAGCGCCAATCGATGCCACATCGCTGCAGAGCATCCAAAACCGCCCAGGTTTCGATGGAGTCGAAGGCTTTCTCGTAGTCCACGAAAGCCATACACAGCGGCTGATTGTACTCTTCAGTCTTCTGTACAATCTGCCGAACAGTATGGATGTGGTCTACGGTGCTGTAGCCTTTTCGAAACCCGGCTTGTTCTGGTGGCTGGAACTCGTCAAGTCTTCTGGCGAGGTGGTTTGTGAGAACTCTCGAGAACAACTTGTAGACGTGGCTCAGGAGTGAGATGGGTCTGTAGTTCTTCAGCAAGGTTTTTTCACCTTTTTTGAAGAACAGAACCACCGCACTCCCGCTCCACGCTTGAGGTGTTAAGCCCTGGTGGATGACGGAATTAAAGAGACTTGCCAGCTTTTTCAGGATTGGAGTCCCGCCTGCTTTTAGGAGCTCAGTGGTGGTTCCGTCATCGCCTGGCGACTTGTTGTTTTTGAGCTGCTCGAGAGCCACTCTGACCTCGTCCTGGTTGACATCAGGGATGTCTTACGTGTGGTGGCGTGTGAGTAGGGCTCTGTGGTCGTCAGCGCTGGGTCGTCGCTGGTAGTCATACGTGATGCGAATAGGTCTTTGTAGAAACTCTCAATTTCCTTGAGTATCTCGAACTTGGAGGTTACGGTTTTGCCACCCGCAGTTTTAAGTTTCGTCAGATGGGATCTACCTAGCTGGCGAGCGAAGACTTTGGTGCCTCTGTTCTGTTCAATCGCGATGGCGCGGGTGTTGGAACATCGGAGGTCACGTCGCACCCGCTTCCAGATCTTCCGGTTGAGGTTCCTCCCATCCGGCAAAGACGCCTGCGTGGATGACATTTCCCGTCTCTGCCTCTTAAGTTCAAGAGTCTTGAGCGAGAGTTTAGACTCTCTGTTACCGCTTTTGCCGGGAAACACCCTTCGAGACACATCCTGTAGCGTTTTGACCACTGTGTCGGTTTTCTCGTCAACATTGCCTTCGGTTTCCAGCAGGTCGAAACGATTTTGAAGCTCCAGTTGGAACTTTTCGGACCCTAAAGCTATTTGAGGCGCAGTAGGTCTGAGAGTAGACCTCATCATGCGACGCCTTTCGGCCCTGAAGTTTATATTTAGAGCGCCTCGGACAAGTCGGTGATCGCTGCCGGTATTAAACCTGTTGATCACGGAGACGTCTCTAAACATAGACTTCCTGTCAGTCATGATGAAGTCTATCTCGTTCCTCGTCACAGTGTCGGGGCTTCGCCATGTCCACTTTCTATGAGGCTTCTTCTTAAAGAACGAATTCATCAAGAAGAGCCCCTGCGACTCCAGAAAGTTGACCAGCATCTGCCCCCTGTGGTTCCGGCGCCCCACGCCGTGGGGTCCGATTATCGTTTCGCCGCGTTCTTGTACTCCCACTTTGGCATTGAAGACCCCCATAACAACGTTGTAGTGAGCCTTGGTGGTGCCATGGAATGCCTTGGCTTTGTCTTCATACATGGCTTCGGCTATGTCGTCGCAGTATGTCGAAGTCGGCGCATATACCTGTACCACCTTCAGGGTGTATCTGTCGGTGATTTTAATTAGGTGGTACGCTACCCGTGTCGACACACTGCTGACTTCCACAACGTTGTGAGAGCTTTGTTGACCAGGAAACCGACACCACCCTGAGAGGGCCGATCACCTTCCAGAAAGTAGAACAGGTGGCCTGACTTAAGGATTATCGTGTCCTCGCCCTGTCTTCGGACTTCGGATAACCCCAATATGTGCCAGTTTATGCGACTTAGTTCTACCTCGAGTTGAGTGAGGTGTTGGTCCAGCCGTAGAGAGCGTCCATTGTACGTAGCCAGGGTCAGGTGTTTTTGGTAGCCTTGTGTCGTAACCCGGAGATTCTTCGCACCCCCTGCCTCGCTGTTACCGCGACCGCTACCGTGGCAGCGGACAGCGGGACTACCGGGAACTGGGGGCCTTTGGTTTAGGTGCCTTATCATGTTAGGAGGTTTTTGGCCTACTATACCACGCTGGCGAGACGGGTTGGTATAGGGTTTATTCCGAATTTTCCTTTTCTGGTCCTTGATCGGACGACGTTACTGCCTTTGGTGGACTCTTACCACCAGCCTAGCAAAAGTAAGGCTACTGGGGCATTCTAAGTTTTTCTTTCGCGTCCAGCCCAGTTGGGCCAGCCCGTACCCTGTTGGGTTTACAATATTATTAAAATTACAGGATTATGTCAAAAACTATATATGTGAATTATTAAATTATAAAATGATCAAATTATAAAATACGAAACACTAGTACAATAATAATAAGTAAAAATAAATCAAAATATAATATCAATAATGTCCAAATCATAATATCAATCAATAATAATTAAATGAACAATAAAAAAAAAATGTGGTTATGAACGTCGCTCACTTTATAAAATAAATGGATATTCTTACTTATGTATATTATATTAGAATATATATGCTGTGAAGCGTACGTGAGGATGTTGATATCTCAAAAAAGTTCTCTGAGGGAAGCCCTAGGTCCTAGGTTATAAACGGCACGAATAGCTCTTTTTGTAGTATGTCAGCAGCGTATTAGTACTTACCTATGGATTGGTGTGAAAGATTTGAAAACGTAGCGGTGCAGTAAGTCTGGGCAGGTTTTACAAAGTCAAGGAGAGTGGCGAGCGCGGTAGCGGTGGCGCGCTAACGAGCGCCGTTATTTCTATGCATATTAAATAAAAAGTTGCTGGGAGCGCTAGACTGGTCGCCGGCCACCGCGTGGGTCGGCGGCACGAGAATATTTTTGCGGCGGCGAGCGGGTCCGGTGCAAATGTTCATTAAAACGTGTGGAGGTGCAGTACGCCTTCTTCTCGTCTACATTACCCGGGATGTAGACGAGAAGAAGACGTACTTACATGGATTTTTTCATTCTAACCTTTCGTTAAATCGTGTTTGGAAGCAAAGGAAATAAAGGATTTTTGATTTCGGTGGGTGTGGTTTCCGTGGATGTGGCGCGGTGCGGCGCGGTTTATCGAAGCGCGATGATTTAATGAGTGCAGCCACTGAACCTCCGGTCCGAAAGTTTTACCGGACGAGCTGTTGTGTTTAGACATGCTGCAAAAATAAATTAATAATTCACTCGATGTAGAAGCCGCACCCGTTTGTGTTGCTTAGTGAAAAAAATGCTTCTTCCATAGTTTTATATAAGGAAGGGTCCACCCTGTCACAAACTAAGCATTAAAACATGAGCAAGGCGCGTGCGGCGGGGTGAGAAGAGCAGGACAAGCGGATAATTCCCGCGGATTGTATGGGTCCGCGTGTTGTTCCGTGGTGTGGCGTCGCTGCGGACTCGCAGTTATCATACGATCTACCGAGCCGCAGCACTAACTTTGTGTCGCGGGATACACTGGGTCTGACGGTAAAAACCACAAAAACAATATATTTTACTCATAACATATAATTTAAGGCGCTACATTCATAAATACACGTTTTTGTACTCCATGCACCCAAGAAGTATGTGTAAATATATGTTTGACTATATTTTAGAGTCTGGTAAAAGGAATACACTATTAAACAGAATTTTCTTGATAGAAAAAAATCTATTGCTTTACATTTTCTTACTCCTCCTCGAAACGCTTAAGAACTAGTCTATAGAATTTACTTAAAACAGAGAATAATTGCAGCAAAATTCTTTCAAAGCAGGTTTTTATTTAATAACGTAGTTATTCTTAGAAAATGATATAGTTTGTTTTGTCTCATAAGATGTTTATTTCCGAGCGTGTGCTCAATGTATCAATCCTTTATTATTTATTTCTAAAGTAATTGCATCACTCTCACTGTTCACGACTGGGATGGACGCAAGGGCAAAGGCAGAGGCTTCAAAGTAATTGCACCAATAAAACACACATTAAAAATACTTGTAAACAGCAGCGTGCCTTTATTTTTGGCAAAAAAGTAACATAAAGGAAACGGAATTACAAAAAAAATACATCATGTCATACAGCGTAAGCGTTCCAGCTCCCAGAAATGCAACACATTTATAGCGTTAAATTTTGTATGGCGTTCCAGGGCAAAATCTGGAGCGCGTCACTAACACTCACTCTCACGGTCGATCAGTGGTCCGGTGATTTATTATCGCGGTAGCACCTTCATATTAGTCAGTTGCTACATCACGCTACGTAGCTACCAAGTGTAGCGAGCACTCTTCAACTCCCGACCGGCTGCGAGGCCAACTTTGAGCTTCGTTAGAGTTGCAAAGGTGGAGCTGTTTCATTGAATGTGTCCCGACACTGTAGGAACGCACGTAATAGAGCCCACAGAAATTTAAACGAGCGCCGTCACTCCCTTTACACCCGTATGTGGATGTATGTCATGATATGGAATATCGTTTCGACGTAGCGGCTCCCAAGTTAATAGCTGCCATCCCGTGGGTGGGTGTCGTGCGCTCGGCGCCGATATTTAGATAATGTTCACGCGCCAGTGCAACGGCTCAAAGGTAGCGCCCGCATGCCGCCGGTCCAGCGTTTACTAAGTAATTTCTAAATGTGCGCCTTTTTGTTTGACTTCGCCCGGCGGCGTCCGCCGCGGTCCCCAGTTTAAATACGCACCACTGATCACACATGTTCTGACATGTAGCGCGCCACACGAGGCCGCACACAATATTATATACCTACTGCAATTATTAGATTATTTTCCAAGCTAGAATTATAGGTTGTGATTGTAGGCAGATTAACTCAAGGTGACGGCATGGTTTATTCTGCGTTGTTCGGTAATGTAAATCATAAAAATTGGTTTACAAGCTTTTATTTAACTTGCAATGTTCGTATGTCTGTCTTTTCGGTTTAAATCTTGTGATCCAGTTTTCAAGCACTTGCGGGCATCCGATCGAGCTAAAATTTGGCATACATATGTAAGTTCGATGATAATACAATAAAATGCTACCATGGAGCTGGTCTGATGATGGCGTCGGAAGGCGGCCATGGGAACATGTGAACTAGGTATATAACGTAACCACCTCGTGCTTAGGCTTGTTAGATTGGTATTGAGAAGTACTATAAAACCATATAGTGCTCAGGGCCTGATGATGAAGCCGAAAAGTGGCCAGTTGAACCACAAAAAACCTCGCCATGTTTGGGCTCGTCGGATTTGTCTTGACGAGTACTTTAGATCCGGACGGTGTGCAAGGTCTGGCGATGGAGCCGGAAAGGAGCCACAGGAACTTTTAACTCGAAGATATCTTTGTAGTGTTTTTACTATAAAGGCCTGTTTTTAAAAAGGTATTTTTAAATTAAAATTACAATTGAAGAAATTACCCGATATCAGGAGATTTTAAGGGCCTATTAGAAATAGGCCCTGTTAATATTTTTCCGTATCCGTGGTGCTTTACAACTGTACGTGGGTGCTTTACAACCTAGCTGTAGTGTCCTTCTCTGTGGCTGATATGCCATATTTTTGTGTCTCACGCTTTGCAAAGGAGGGAAGTGGATTTTTGTTTTTATAATCCTTCTGTTTTCCATTCTAATTAAATTTGTTGCGGGTTCCAAGACAATTAAAGCGCTTCCCGGGACACCCCAAGGTTCAAACTTTGGTGTCGTCTATGGAGACCATTGTGGTTCCTGGCTTACAGGAGTTACAATGGTGGAAATGTGTGGAGGGCTTTGTCCCAAAAAAAGCAGGAGGTTTTAAAACCGTTAAGTGAATTACAGAGAAGCCCTTAAAGTAAAGTGTAAAAGACGAGGTACGAAGGAAGTACACCATTTTCTTTACATACACCATAACGAGGATACTTAATAAGTATCGTAATATAATCGTCGTCGAATAAATCAAAATTGTAAAATGTCGGCACGCTTTGTTTCCATCAAGTTATTTCGAGTGATACCTTATCAGAACCGCTTCGGCCGTTAAGCTATAACACTTCTGTTATCAAACATGCTAACATAATTAACAAGATTAGCAGACAATTCATTTATTTTATTTTGTTAACACACAACACAGATTACAATTTAAACATAATACTAAGTTTCCGTCCGCCGTGCTAGTGGCCGCTTCGGGGCGCGGTGAATAAATCGCTGTGGCGTCGTCCGTCGCATTTGTCATCCGCCCTTACTCGGAAGACGCGCAGTCGCTCGCCCCCGCTCCGCCCCGCGACGCTCCGCTCCGCCGGCGGCCGTTTATTTAAATGATAATGTGGAGGCGCGCGGCGAGCGATCGCTTGAGATATAGCGAGGCACGGCTCCCGCGCCGTGCCATTTCTCATCCGTTAAATTGTCGATTCGAGCAATTTACTCGATGTGACATTTCCTTACCTCGGCGGGTCCATTCCTTCACATTTCAGAAGCGAGCCTGTATTTTATCTCGCGAACATTACCCGGACCATTTGAAGGACATTTACCTACATTCCTTATCTACAAGTTCTTTCCTTACTCGGCATGTGCCGGGTAGTAGTATAAAAAATGCAAATGTACGAAAAATATCGTTGTGATTTTTGATGACCCGAGATTGAATGATGTGGTCCAACGAGGCGCGGTGGGCGGCAGCAGATATGAACGGCTGCCTCCGGAAATTGACCCGTCGTTGGTGCCGAGCCGATGCGTGAATTTACTTAGTGTATGTACTATGTAAGCAGTCAGAATAGGGAAATTATTCCAAAAACAAGCGAACAATACCTATAATATCTTAGCAACACAGTTCCCATTACCATGTAAGTGCAGTGTTCGCTTTTAAAGTTTTCAAACTCCAAGCCAACGTTACGGCTAGTGCATGCCGACGGGCGGTGCCTGTGGAGCTAGCCAGCGTAGGGAAGCCAACACAATTTGGCAACGCCTCGGCAGCGCTGACACGCCGTACATGTATTTGTATAATTTTATAAGTCAAGTGACTACAAGTATACGTCGCCCTAAGGATATGATGCCCCTTAGATCAGGAACCCCGATGAACCAGCGCCTCCGCCCGATGCCCGCCGAGTGTTGGATGACAGTCATTATCCTTTTGTTATTGTAGCCGGCGACATGCTCGGTGTCGCACAATGAATGTGAGAGCGGGTGCTCTCCATCATTGTGCTCATTTAGATTAGGACTGCTATCACCCAAATTGTGAACGCCGGAAACCGTTGACAAAACTGAGGACGTTTGGGTCTTACCCGATGCGGTTTTTTGCCGAGAATTCTTTCAAATATTTTTGTTTATGGTTAAATTGAATGAGTCAAATGAGATGTTTTTTTTTATATATCAGTGACTCGTCTGGGAATCAGTATCCCGTAAGGAATTGTGGCGTAGAGCCCTAAGCGGCCGTGGAGCTCTAATCAAAACGACTTTAATTTTCCAGCCCTAGAATATTTTCCCATTTGAAGAGTTGGAACAATTTCAAGGATTTTTGAAATTACTTTGAGAACAGTGAAGACTAAATTAAAACATTTTTAATTTGCGGAGGTGGGCAGTTTGCAAGCCGAAAGTGTTTTGGCACTGATTTCATATTTTCAGACCTCAATGCGCTGTACGTGCTCTACATAACTTAGATCTACGAATGAACAACATTCGATAAATGAGATGTATACCTAGATTGGCACCAACCCGTAAAGCGCGGTGTGCGCTCGAGCCACATCATTGTGTCATCACGCCGGCCGCAGTTGTCACAAAGCTTAACGCAGAGTGCATCGCGCGGGGCACGGGCGAGCGGGCGGGGCTGAGCGGGGCGGAGCGGATACGGGCTGATGTGGTTACTGCTCAATGCTAAATTATTTAAACGCAATATTTTGTCAACGTCCGGGTTCCTACACCGTTTGGTAAGCCCCCCTCCGCGCCGTTATGCCTGTGACAGCACAACTGCGACGGTCATAGCAATTAATAGTTGGGTAGCGGTGACGTGGGCGCCGCCATCCATGCCGCTGCTACCTGAATTATTTATTTCTCGATACGTGGAAGGTGCGGTAAAAGGTCTGCCGAACACGAAATTCTATTTACAGTACGCGCAGCAAATCAAAACATCGCCCCGAACGTTTTATTTTCTGTCTAAAAATTAAGCAGTATAGAAGTTACTTGCCTACCTCTAAAACACGAATATGTAAAGAATATATAAAATAATCATATGTAAAGCTAGACAGAGTGTGCATTGACGAAGTATTTGTACACACTTAATTCTAAAACGCAGGAACATTACTATCGCGTTTCGGTGGAAGCCAGGTCGGTTCGGCCACTTGAATGCGTTTATGCGTCACATTTTAGATGTAGTTCATCGCTAATCGAATAATGTATGTACTGCGGGGCGCGTGCGGGGTGGCTGCGGGGCGGGTGCGGGCGGCGGGCGAATCTCACTCGCGCCGTCCGTTTACATACATAATTAGGTGGCTTAGCGCCGCGCGGCACGTTTGCTCGCGCCCTTATTCAATTAAAACGCCGCTCGCCGACTGAGTAAAAATGTTCGTCTCGTATGAACACGTCGTGTGATGTACTTACAATTCAATTGTGTTCTTTTACGCACCAGATTGCATAATGGTTGCTTAATTAACCAATAACTGGATTATACAGACGATGTTTGTCTTTAACTCAATGTTCATTTTAATGTAGTAGTGTTGTACACGGCGGAAAGTGCTCGCCTGCTCAGGCCGTGCGCGGCGCCGCTCGCCGCTTACTCCACGGCGGCGAGGCGAGCACCGAGCGGCGCGCCCGGCCGACGAGCGACTAGTGCAGCGATTTGCATATTGTTCCTGGGAACAGTGATTGGATTAAGCTAAAGTTATTATGCTTAAGTCATTCCACTAATAACGTTATTGTCAACTCGTGTATGTTGAGTCGTCAGCACCGAAAAATGTTTAAATTTTAATAGGTATGTTATAAGAGGATGGAAAGGATAAAATCTAAAGATGGTGACATTCTTGCAGACACACAAGCTGTGCTAAACCGGTGGAGTGAATATTTTGGAGAAATGTATGGAGATGACCCGGATGCTGATGCCGCAGACGTGCCCAAAGGCGAGATTGCGGCACCAGAATCAACGGAGGACATCACTATGGAAGAAGTTGAATGGGCGATAGGATGTATGAAAAACGGTAAAGCTGCGGGAGTAGACATGATATCTGCCGAGATGATCAAATATGGTGGAACTTGCGTCCGGGACGCTTTCCGGGCCCTTGCAAACCTTTGCTGAAGGACCGGTAGAGTCCCTATAGATTGGCGCCACGCAGTCATAGTACCCTTGTATAAAGGCAAGGGTTCACAATATGACTGCGCCAATTACAGAGCCATCAGTTTGATCAGCTTGGCAGCCAAGGTGTACGGTAAAATTATTGAACGGAGAATGCGCGTGAAGTCCGATGGAATGTTGTGCGAGGCACAAGGGGGTTTCAGGTCTGGAAGAGGATGTTCGGATCAAGTCTTCTCACTCCACAACATCGTAGAGAAGCATCTGGCAGTGGCGGGTTTTCTGCGGTTTTGTAGATCTGGAGAAGGCATTTGACAGAGTTGTGCGAAAGAGAGACTTTGGGACATTTTGTTTTCACTCTTCGTGTGTTAACTTCTGACCTCCTATTGTTCTCTTCAAGTGATATTTGAGGCTTCGAACTGATCTCTCCCATAATCCTCCAGCTGAAGGCCAAGACGGCGCATTAAAATGCCAATTGATATTCATAGATACTACTTCCTGATAAAATTGATCATCCAAAATTTTGCTCAACACCAAATTCTCTTCTTGTATAACCCTGTTAGCTTTGATAAAATTAGTGCCATTATCACTATAGATATGGTGAGGAGCACCTCTTCTAGCTGCCATCCTTCGAAGAGCTGCTAAGAATGCCTCACTGGTAAGATCGGACACCATCTCAAGATGAACTGCCTTGGTGACCATACAAATAAATATGGCGATATACCCTTTAGTGGTTCGAACACCTCGTCCTTTATTTGCTTTGACCTCCAAATATCCCGTATAGTCCACTCCTGTATGGTAAAAAGGTGGAGCAGGATTTGTCCGAGCTTCTGGCAGGTCGCCCATGAGCTGATTTCTTATTTCTGGATTATTTTTTCGACATACGACACAATCCCTTAAACGTTTTTTGACCGCTCTGTTGCCGCCAATCATCCAATACTCTGTTCTTAATTTTGATAATGTGAGTCTAGCTCCGCCATGATAAGTTAATCTATGCGCCTCATCTATTAACAGCTGTGATAATTTATGATTGTTTGGTACGATTAATGGATGTTTCATGTCATATGGAAGGTGAGAATTCCTTAATCTTCCTCCCACTCTCAAAAAACCTTCCTGATCAATAAACGGTAATAAATTCAACAAGTTACTTTTATCTATTACTTTGTTATGTTTTCGTAATTGCTCAATATCCGTTCCAAATTCCAATTGTTGCACATACCTCACTATTCGCAATTTTGCATTCTTTAATTCTTGCAACGTGATATACTTAGGTAGCAGCTGTTGTTTACTTTTAAATGCTCGAAGTATCCATGCAAATATACGGATAATTTTTGTAAATGAATTATGCTTGTTTAATAACTCACTAATAATGTCGATATGTTTGTCCGTTTGTACGACATGAACTTTTAACTCGCTGTTAGTAAAGTATTTAGATTTTCCTTTATTTTCTGACATTGTTATTGACTTTAGCCATTCTGGCCCATTCCACCATAACGTGCGATCTTTTAGCTCTGATACATTTGTACCGCGACTAGCTATATCCGCCGGGTTTTCGTTCGATTTCACATAACGCCAATGTTCCGATGATATTACTGTTTTGATTTCTTTCACCCGGTTTGCTACAAACTGTTTCCACCGCGTAGGCTCCCCTTGCAGCCAGCCTAGCACCATGTTCCGTGATAAGAGAAATTTGGGAGCCCTGATCAATCAAGGCTCTCATCCTCACAAATGTTCCATCATAGGATTTGATCTTGATAATGGCTGTTGATAATAAAATTTCAGCCGATTCTTTTTGCGATACATGTGTGACATTCTGATTATTTCTGTGACACGTACGTTTTTCAATATTGGGACCGGATGTCGGCATCAGGTTTGTATTTGTGTGACACTTATTTCCTGTTGATGTTACATGAGATGATCTCATAAACGGTCCTGGCGGGCTATTTATGTTATGATATTGAGTGTAATGATTATATTGATTGTTCACGTTTCTCCTAAGATTGCCTTGAGTCCCTTGATTATTGCCTTGATAGTGATTGGATTTTTGATTTATGCTGCTAAACGGTCTGCGACCTTGTTCTAATGCTGTAAATTTAGTTTCCAAGTAGTCTAAAAATTCTTTTAAGTTTGGTAACTCACGAGGATTCTTTAATGATTCTATATATTCTGAGTACGACTCGCCGTCTAACTTCTGTGATAATAGATGTACTATGATGGGATCCCATGTTCTGATATCTACCCCAAGGTTTTTGATCGCATTTAAGGTCTCGAGCGTGACGTCATGCAATTTCCTGATATGTACCAACGACTGATGTTGGATAGTTGCTAGACCCAGAAGGATATTAAGACGAGAAGTAAAAATAAGTTTCTTGTTCTCATATCTATGATTTAAAATATCCCAACAAGTGTCATAATTTTCTGTACTGATGGGAAGATGCTGGATAAGCGGTTCAGCGTCACCTTTGATTTTATTCTTCAGGAATTGCATTTTTTGTGCCTTTGATAAACTGGGATTGAGATGGATAGCTTCTTGGAATAAATCTTTAAAAGACACCCATTGATGATAATTTCCTGTGAAAATGGGGACTTCGATTTTGGGCGTAGATTTTTCTCGGTGTGATACAGACCAAAGTTTGCTATTGATCGATTTCTTCAATCGGGTATAGATATTTTCATGATAAGTGAAATTATTTTCATACTCTTCATTTTCCTCGCCCATTTCTGCTATAATTAGCCAATGCTGTGTATCAATAATTGACCACCTGTTATTCAGTCGAGAAAGCGCATCTTCAAATTCCCATTTCTCTGATATATTTTCGACATTAACACTGTTAACTGTGCGCATCAAAGCCTTAAAATTAACAGTTTGCAAGTAAAGCATGTCATCTAATTTACTTGTAGACCCCTGCGACTTCCTGTTCCCTGACGGCTTCTGATATGCTTCTACTGATATATTTGATACTTTCTCTTGATAAATATCCCTTTGTCCTTCTTCTGATACTTCTTCCTCATGTATTTGATAAGTGTGACCTGGCTCTGGCACTGATAGCGTTTCCATCTGATATTGTTTACTAGTACCTGCAACGCCTTTCTTCTGATATGGACTCTCCGCTTCACTTGATACTTTAACCGTCGCCTCGCTTATATATTTTCTGATTTCTTGATATAACATTTCCGCCTGTTCATACGATTTTTCTTTGAAATACGGTTCCTCCATCTTTCCCAATGATAAAAGCCTGTTATGATTCCTTTTGATATCCTGCCAATACGACTCCAGCGTTTCAAGTTTACGTGTAAAATAGCTGGGGGTGGACCTACGTTCTTTTCCATCCTTCTTCATATTATACTATATAGCTTGTCCATCGCCATGTATAGTTCCAACTGAGATTCGCAAAGGAACTCCATGTTGCTTCTGCTTCTGATACTGACTTATGATATAGATAAAAATTGAAACACCTTACTTGATATTGCTGCTTACTGATCGATACTCGCTGCTTGCTGATGATTGATGATACTCCCAATCCTACTGGTACTCCAATCACAAGTTCACTGATACACTCTGTGATAAATCTTCTGATAAAATTCACTGATAAATCATCTGATAAAGTACACTAATAACTCCAATGATAAAGTATATTGATAAATTCCCTGATAAAGTTCACTGATTACTCCTCTGATACTTGTTCTGATAAATTTCACTGATAATTGTTCTAATAAAGTTCACTGATAATTGATAATGTCACCGAGTTTATAGAACTCCCGTTAGCCACTGATCTACCCAAACTGAGTCCTGTACGAGATCCAGAGGCGACGTGGATCAATAGCGCGCTCGAAGGACCAGTATGTAGGGGGTGCCGCTCAGTGACTGATAAATGATAGTTAGATAAACACTCAGATAAGTTTGATAAACACTGTATATTTCCTTCGATAGCTCTATGATATAATGATCGTGAATGATATGATTTACGAATGCTAAACTGATACAAAATTGATATGATACAGCGACGCGTCCGATAGCCTGGCTTAAACTGCACCGATCGAACGGCACGCATGCTGCTCAATCGCGTAAAATGCTGACGCGGTGTTCGGTTGCATAGTGTACCGAACATGCTCCCGGGCCTAAGATGAGGAGTGAGATGAGATGATTACGTTGATGGTGAATGTCAAAAATGATTATAGCAAATTGACAAAAAGCATAAAGCATGATAAAATACAGTTTTTTTTTTAAATCACAACTAATGTCTCTATTCTTCTGATTCGTTAACAACAGAATTAATATAACATCTTTTCGGCATGGGTGACGTCGCGACATGCACTAATTCGATACCTTTTGATTTACACTTTTGACCTCTTACGCTGAAGCCTTTTGAACTAGACACATTTTCTACATTGATTTCACTATTCACTTCACATTGGCCGCTTTCTTCCGTATGGGGACGCACGTGTCCAACATGCATCCTCCTTCTCCTCCACACGAAGAGTGCTCCCAGGGCCACAGCTATCCCCAGGATTACGTAGCAAATGACATACTGATGAATGTCATGTCCTGATATTCCAATCTCTGCTGACTGACCGCTATCTTTCATTGTCTTGATTTGTTTCTGTATATCATTTAAATTTCTATTGATATCATCTTCCTCTGACTCATAGTTTTCAATTTTTGGTAATGTAATATTTATGATATAATTGATTTGAGGGATATTTGTTGATAGGCTCGTCGATTTGATATGTAAGGTGTTTCCAGAAGCATGATGTGAATACAATGTGAAGTCTTCTCCTTTAATAATACATTTTCCGTTTAAATTGATTATTCCTGCTTTGCTAATTTCTTTAGTTGTCATAGTATTATTGCAAATTATTCTCAGAAAGTAACTATTACAGTAGAAATACAAATAACTGTAAATATCAGTGAGATCCACCCACCTATTTTTACACAATCTTTTCTGAATTTTGCATCGTTTTTTGTCTTGATCCTCTAACTCGCAGAATTTTTCATCTGCTGATAAATGGGTGATAGGGTTTCTTAATCTACATAACAATTTTTGATCGTGAATAAGACAATTCTGAATTTCATTGAATGTTGTCGTCATGTAGGAGTCTCTTTGCAGGTTTATTGCTATGTACTCTGATATTGGTGTCACACTTATCATATTTGATTGTATTTGATGTGGAATGGGAACTACTTTATACAATTGATAACTATCTCTGCTTATCAATGGGAATTTTATTTCAAAAATAAAATAATCTTGTGTAATTTTTGCTCGTACCCTAAGAAGCTTGTACATTCCGTGTATATCGTCACTATGAATATTGTCTAAGGGTAAGAATAACTCTCCAGGTAATTGAGTCGAGATCATCTGCAACTCACTGCGAAGCTGGTCAGGCGTTAATAGGTGAATATTGAATTTGCCATGATAAAGATCAGTAAGAGTATCTAGTAATGTATCTTGAACTCTTCTCAAATTGTTGAGCATACTTATGGCAGTAATTGATAACAGCGTAAAATCCTCTATCACCGAAAGCTTTTCCAGTTGTTGTTTGATATCGTTGATTGATGTGTCTAATGTATTTATGTGCCGATTGATAGATTTATGTTGTTTTGATATAAGTTCTTCAGTTCTTTTTAATAAATTGTATTCTCCTTCTATCACAGAGGTTTGATTTTTCCATAACGCAGCTAAATGTTTCTGATTCGTCCTTATCAGTTCTATGTCCTGTGTGTATTGTTCGGCGAAACGGTCATCCAATACTCCGAACAATGCATTTGCTACATAGCCTATTCCATTGACAAGCCCTCGACGCTGTCTGGCGTGGCCTGTGAACTTTTGATTCAGCAATAACTGATTATAATATTGTAACTCCGTCTGGTCGTGTTGTAACTGGAGTAAAACCATACGACACCGTGTTTGTTCCTGGAATTTATCACATGTTTTTTCGAGATATTTTGTAAATATATTTATAGTTGCTGCTCCTTCCCAGTAAGGTGCCATGTCATAGTATACAATCATAGTCCAGTCATCTCGTATGACTTGTAAGTCGCCCATGGAATCGAAATATAACGATTGATTATTTTTAAATGTCGATAACTTATATTGCGCCTTTACACATGTCAGGCATGATAAAAATAAAATAAATGATATAGCCATTGATAGAATTTGATTGCATACTGATAATTTACGATTCTTCCTTTTAAACTGACTTTCCTTGGTCCCTGCTTCCTTATTTTCTTTGATATTTTGCTTCTTTGATACTGATGAGTCATTTTCTGATCGTAGAGGTAGCAATGATATTTTTGCAATTGGTCTTCTCATTAATCCGTTCTTTGTCTGTAAAGTCACTACTCTGATTAGCCCGTCTTTTCCTGGATGTAATTCCGTAACTCGCCCCATTGCCCACTTTCCTGCGGGCAACGCATCTTCTTTGATAATCACCACATCTCCTAAATTGATATTTTCTCGTTTTTTCAACCATTTGCTTCGCGCCGTCATTTGACTCAAATACTCCATCTTCCACCTTTTCCAAATGTCTTTCTGTATTTTATTGATAAGATGCCATCTTGTCCTTGCGTCCTGATTTGTCTCCATGATAGTGAGATCTCCTCTCCCTGATAAAAAATGAGCTGGAGTTAAGAAGTCAAGGTCATCTATGTCTTCAGATATCGCACACAGTGGCCGAGAGTTTAAACACGCCTCTAGTTGGGCCAAGAGTGTGGCGTACTCTTCGTATGAGTTTTGATAGCAGCTGAGCCCCGCATAATTCGAGCCTCGGTAATGATACAGTCCTTTTGTTCGATACTAATTTGTTTTTGGCTGTTAATAACATGAAGTGATATTCTGAGTCTCTTTTAATTCTTACATAGATAGCCGCTGCATATGCTTTAAGAGATGCGTCACAAAATCCATGAAGCTCTATGACATCATTTTCTGTACAACCAATCCAACGAGGTATCTGGATTTGATCCATGGTCTCCAAATCTGCTCTTAATTTTTTCCATTCTTTGCTTGCCTTTTGTGGAATAATATCATCCCAGTTAGAACATTCAGTCCACACAGTTTGAAATATTAGTTTTAACGTCGTTGATATCGGGGTTAGCCAACCAATAGGATCGAAAAGTTTCGAAATTTCGGATAGTAATTTTCTTTTTGTTATATTTCCCGATGTTGATGGGTTCATGTTACAATGAAACGTAAACTTATCTTCTGCGGAATCCCATCTCAAGCCTAATGTTTTTCCCGTGCTTTCTGATTTGAAATGAAAATCCATGTTCTCGGTGCTCTGTTCGTTTTTCAGACATTTCAATAATGCCTTTTCGTTACTGGCCCACTTTCGTAGTTTGAACCCTCCTGATTTTAGTAGATTATCCAACTCCAATATTAGCTGTTTGCCACTCTCAATAGAATGCGAACCATGAACTAGGTCATCCATATAACATGATGTCTCTATGATCTCCGCTGCTCTAGGATACTTTGATCTTTCGTCTGTTGCTAGGCGCCTCAAAGTCATCATCGCCAGGAACGGTGCTGCTTTGGTTCCGTAGGTGACTGTAGTTAGGTCGTACTCTTGCATCTGCTGGGCTGGATCATCTCTCCAAACTATTTTCTGATATATCTGATGTTTTTCGCTAATAAAAATCTGCCGGTACATTTTCTCGATGTCCGCAGTGTAGGCGAATTTGAATTGCCTCCATTTTAAAATAAGTGATTGCAAATCATGCTGTAGATTAGGCCCTTTGTACATGACGTCATTCAGACTCTTTCCTGATGACGTCTTTGCAGATGCGTTAAATACTACGCGCAGCTTCGTAGTAGATGAGTCCGCACGATACACTCCGTGATGTGGAAGGAAACATTCCATCTCGTTCAAAACTTTTGATGGAATCATATGACCTAATTTTCTATATTCTTCAATAAACGCCCTGTACTCGTCTGATAAAGCAGGTTTCTTGAGTAGTTTCTTCTCTAAATTCTTGAATTGAGCAATTGCGATTTCTTTTGATCTCCCTAACTGCTTTTTAAAATCTTCGTGGAAAGGCACCTCCACCTCATATTTTCCGTCCTCACGCCGCTTTGTCGTTTTATTGTAATAGTCTATACAATATTGATCCTCGTCTGATATATTTGTTGCTTCACTGATATCCTCTATCTCCCAAAACTTCTGAATATTTTCCATATTTGTTAACACTACATTACAATAAAATGATTTTAAATTCCCACATAACAACCATCCCAATTGTGTTTTTTGGGCGAGTGGTTGTGATTGATTTTCACCTCGTAATATATCTCCTAACATGATAATTGAGTAAATATCTGCTCCGAACAATATGTCTACAGGTCTGCTTATATTATATTCGGGGTCTGCTAAATTGATGTTCTGGAGATACTCCCAAGACGGTTTCTTAAATGAGGCATTTGGCAGTTTTTTAATTAAATTATTCATGATATATACTTCGGCATTAAAAGAAAACTCATTGTATATTGATTGGCACTCAATATTTAGGACCCCTTTACAATTACTTTCTTTTTCTCCTACTCCAAAGATTATACCCTTGCAATGACGTCTCTTTAACCCTAACGTTTGTGCACCATGTGCACAAACGTTAGGGTTAAAGAGATAGATGGCACTCTGTTGCGAGCCGTCCAGTCCACTTATGTGGACTGCAAGGCATGCGTACGGGTGGGTGGTAACAGGTCACCCTGGTTTGATGTTAAAATCGGCGTCAAGCAGGGTTGCGTGTTGTCCGCTAGACTGTTTATAATATATCTGGGCAAAAGTCTTCAAAGACTGAAAGCAATGAATGAAGGTGTACAAATGGGTGACTTAGTGGTAAACCATCTACTTTATGCAGATGACGCGGTTTTAATAGCGCCAACAGCCACTGATCTGCAAACACTAGTCACAGTTATGAAAGACGACTGCATGATCAATGGCTTACACTTGAATGTGAAGAAAACCAAGATTATGGTTTTTGAAAGGGAAGAAACCAGAACGAATGTAAGGATTGTGGTTGGTAACGATGTGCTGGAGCAAGTGAATGAGTTTGTATATCTTGGATGCGCCTTCAGTAAGGATGGGAAATACACCGCTGACATAGAGAGAAGAGTGAGTGCAGGGAACAGAGTGAATGGTGCGATGGGAAAGCTACTCGGGAGCCGGCACATAAGCCATAAGGCGCAGCTGGCCATACATAACGGAGTTCTTGTCCCAACGCTGTTATATGGTAGCGAGAGCTGGGTATGTAAGAAGGAGAATGAAAGTAGGATAAATGCGGTAGAAATGCGAGCTCTGCGGAAGTTGTGCGGAGTGGAGCTGACCGAGCGCATTAGCAACAGCATAGTAAGACAGCGAGTGGGTATGAAAGATAGTATCGGTGTAAAGATGAGAAAGGGCATGCTCCGTTGGTTCGGGCATATAGAAAGAATGCCAGAGGAAAGAATGACAAAACAGATATACAATGTGAAAGTGGAAGGATGCACGTACCGGGGAAGACCTAGATTATCTTACCACGGCCAAATAAACCGAGTCTTATCTGATGGAAAAGTCAAGAGTCTCCGTAACCGGCGAGCGTGTATGAGACGAACTATGAGAGTCGAGGAAGCCAGAGAGGTATGTAAGGAAAGAACCTGTTGGAACTCTGTACTCTCTGCCTACCCCGCAAGGGATCTGGCGTGAGGTTATAGATAGATAGATAGATATGTTATAAGAGGGTTTAATATCTGTACATTCCACATATTATTATATCTGTATTCAGACAGAATTAGTATCGAGAAGGGTCAGTATCGAGGTGATTTATATGTAAATTGACGCAAAGTTTCATAGCAAACCATACATACAACCAATAGTAATAAACCAAACATTTTTTTTCCAAATCATTGGATTCAATTACGATAGAAGTACCGTGTTTTGAGCTTGATATAAGGTGCTATGAACCCATTTCGGCTTAAGTGATATGAAAACCAAATGTGTGCACACACATGAGCGCGCCGACCGGTCACACTTCCGACGACAGGCAGGGTCAACCAACCAGCATAAACCCTACCTTAAACTCGAATGGAAAACGTGGCACATGTGGTACTGATATATGTGATAAGGCAGAGGGTGTGTGGGTTCCGAGTAACACAGAGCACGTCGATGTCGATATCTCGCGGCCGCCGGCCCCGGCAGCAGTAGCGGAGGCGCACTGGACGGAGGCTCTCGTTCGCAATAACCTTCAGTGAGAACATTTCTTTTATTCTCGACTACACGTAATATAAGGTTCCCGCTACAATCTCTAGAAAACTTACTTTATTAAGTGCGATAAAGACCGAGATGTATAATATAACATATACTACATTATTTTCGAAATATCGTTTGCAAGCAGCAGTATCTGTATTGATCGAATTAATAACTCCTAATTCAAACTTCGCTATTCAATACGTCATTGCCTAGCTCTTGGGTTCCTCCAAGGCCGGTCCCTCGGGGGTATCCCGTCACTAAGCAACGTTATCTTATCTCCAGCACAGCACGCCGCAGGGAGCGCCGAGCTGATGACGCGATGCTCCTGGCACAGCGCAACTTAACAACGCACTAGATACAGTCAATCAATCAATAAATCAGCCTATCGCAGTCCACTGCTGGACATAGGCCTCTCCTAACACGCGCCATTGCACACGGTCCTCCGCCTTCCGCATCCAGTCTGTCCCAGCGACCTTTTTGAGGTCGTCGGTCCATCTAGCTGGGGGCCGTCCTACCTTACGCTTATCAAGTCTCGGTCTCCACTCTAGGACACGCTTGCTCCATCGGCCGTCGGTCCTTCTGCAGATGTGACCAGCCCATTGCCGCTTTAGCTTACTGAGTCTGCGAGCTATGTCGGTAACTTTGGTTCTTTGTCGGATTACCTCGTTACGAATTTTATCCTTCAAAGAGACGCCGAGTATAGCTCGCTCCATAGCCCGCTGTGCGACTTTGAATTTCTGGACTAGTCCCACTGTGAGTGGCCACGTCTCAGCCCCGTAAGTCATAACAGGTAGGACGCATTGGTTATAGACTTTAGTCTTCAGGCATTGCGGTATAGGCGAAGAGAAAACGTGACGTAGTTTGCCAAATGCTGCCCAACCTTATTGGATCCTGCGGTTGATTTCTTTCTCGAAGATGTTTCTACCAAATTGGACAACTTGTCCAAGGTAGGCATATTCCCGAACAACTTCGAGCATCGAACCATCGACGTAAATCGGTCCCGGCGTGACATGTTCATTAAACATGATCTTGGTTTTATCCAAGTTCATGCCGAGACCGACACCTCGAGAGGCTCCATTTAGGCTATGCAGCATTTCGCTTAACTGTTCCAGTGACTCTGCCACGATGACGATATCATCGGCAAACCGAAGGTGTGAGATGTATTCGCCGTTGATGTTAATGCCCCGCCCAGTCCAGTCCAGCGTCTTGAAGACGTCTTCGAGTGCATTGGTGAAGAGCTTGGGGGATATTACATCCCCCTGTCTTACCCCTCGACGCAGCTCGATCGGGTTGGTTCCTGGATCTGCCGAACAGTATGGATGTGGTCTACGGTGCTGTAGCCTTTTCGAAACCCGGCTTGTTCTGGTGGCTGGAACTCGTCAAGTCTTCTGGCGAGGCGGTTTGTGAATACTCTCGAGAACAACTTGTAGACGTGGCTCAGGAGTGAGATGGGTCTGTAGTTCTTCAGCAAGGTTTTGTCACCTTTTTTGAAGAACAGAACCACCGCACTCCCGCTCCACGCTTGAGATGTTAAGCCCTGGTGGATGACGGAATTAAAGAGGCTCGCTAGCTTTTTCAGGATTGGAGTCCCGCCTGCTTTTAGGAGCTCAGTGGTGATTCCGTCATCGCCTGGCGACTTGTTGTTTTTGAGCTGCTCGAGAGCCACTCTGACCTCGTCCTGGTTGACATCAGGGATGTCTTCCGTGTGGTGGCGTGTGAGTGGGGCTCTGTGGTCGTCAGCGCTGGGTCTCGTGGGTTTAGTCATCCGTGATGCGTACAGGTCTTTGTAGAAACTTTCAATTTCCTTGAGTATCTCGAACTTGGAGGTTACGGTTTTGCCACCCACAGTTTTAAGTTTCGTCAGATGGGATCTACCTAGCTGGCGAGCGAAGACTTTGGTGCCTCTGTTCTGTTCAATCGCAGCCGCGATGGCGCGGGTGTTGGAACATCGGAGGTCACGTGGTTTAGGTGCCTTATCATGTTAGGAGGTTTTTTGGCCTACTATACCACGCTGGCCAGACGGGTTGGTATAGGGTTTATTCCGAATTTTCCTTTTCTGTTCCTTGATCGGACGACGTTACTGCCTTTGGTGGACTCTTACCACCAGCCTAGCAAAAGTAAGGCTACTGGGGCATTCTAAGTTTTTCTTTCGCTTCCAGCCCGGTAAGGAAGTAAGACAGATACAGTACAATATTATATCTTGATCCATTGGTTGATTAAGGTTTAAACAGTAGTAATGGTTGATGATTTGTATTTCGATAAGCATTCATTAACTGTCCTCCCCGCATCCTCTCGGTCTGTAGATACACGTAATGTGTGTCTACGCTCTCACTAATCACCGTCAATAGATTTGTCCTCGGCTCATTGAGATAGCGCCTCCTGACTGAACACGACTTATCACGGTGACGTGGAGAACAGGGCGACTTTCAGCTGTTGTTCAGTCGTCTGATTGACACGTATAGCATTCGAAACGATATCATAGAGTAAGAACAATTTTTATTATATAAAAAGTACTTTAATTTAAGAGGCACAAAGTTTCTTATAGAATAAGAACTGTTATCTCTCTGCCCATATTTATTTTATTGATAAGTTGTAAATTAATTGTAATGATCCTCGACTTCGAGACGAGGGGTTGACCAAGTTGTCTCCCGCTATTCCTGTTTACCTACGCGATAAAAGCTAGTAGTGGAGGGCTAGTCGTGAGGCCGCGGCCGGTTACCCAATTAGTCGTCCAGTTTGTGCCGGACCTAAGTAAGTTAATCGGACCCATCTCGGCGGCGGCGTTGATTACTGCTGCTTTAACGTTGTGGGCTAGTTCGTAATTGAGTTAGCTTGGCTCAGATGTTACACTAAATCGTACGCGACGAGTAAATAATTTACTCTAAAATTACTTTCAATCCCTTTAATTCCGAACTAATTAACAAATCAAACACACGCACGTATTTGGTAGTATATTTGGTAGTATATAGTCAGCTGTTGTCAGCCGTCGCATGTACAACGTGCACTATGCCGGCGTCAAAAAGCCCTAAAAGTAACGCGGGTTCCCGTAGTGAAAGCGAGACTATAAGTGACTGTGAATATCGATGTAGCAAGTGTAAAGTGGTTATTAACGAGTTGCTCGCATTTGTGAGCAATAAAGTGGATATATTACCGGAGACCGGTATTATACAAATCTGTGTGAGTGCCTATTCAAATGAGGAAATTGAAATAGCAAGATCCATTGTATACAAATTTTTAGCCCCGGCAAAGAAAATCATGCGACGGAAAGAAGGTTCTGAACAGAAAAGCTTACAGGAGATTATCAAACTGATTAAAGAAGTAGAACCGGACAGTCTTCCTGTGTTTGTGGCAGAAAAATTAAATAAGTTGCCACCTGTAACTTTTGACCATGTCGATGTGAAAGCTTTTCTAAAAGAAATGACTTTATTAAAATCTGACGTAGCTTCTATAAAAGCTAAAAATAACAATATGATTGAAAACACTATGACAACATTTGATGTTAAGCTTCTGAAACTTGAAATGGAAGAATTAAGACAAGGAATGGCTAAATTAAAAAGTCAGGGCGGTAGTTGTAAACAAATGCAGACAAACAGTGTCGCGGACAACATATGTGTGCGAAAGAGACAGAGAGATCAATCACAAGAGCGTAAACAATTAGAACCGGTTATACACTCAAGTTTACTTGATAGCCAGATATTGACGGAGACAATACACGTCCCGTTATACAGAGATATAGTTATTAGCGCAGAGTCGGTGACATCTGAGTGTAAAACTACAACGCAGGAAGATGGTTTTACACTGGTAGAACGTAAGAATCGCAAGAGATTTATTAACAAGAGCGGTAAGGCACAAGGTTCAAATAAGCTACAAGCAGCGGAACTTTCGTCAGCTTTCTATGTTTCCCGATTAAAGAAGACGACCACTGTAGACAACATCGTGGAGTACATACGTGAAATGGGTGAAGAATGTATTAAAGTGGAACCTCTCACGCAGAGGCACGAGACGGACTTCATGTCAGTTAAAATAGTGATAAATAGAAACAAGATCGAAAGGTTTTTAACTGCTGATTTCTGGCCCACCGGTATCAGATTCCGATGATTCCGTGATTATACGGCGAGAGAAATTAAAAATAAATAAATAATATGGGTAGTGCATTCAATATGGTATCTTTCAATTGCAAAAGTATAAAAAGGTCTGTAAACCTTTATGTAAGACTGCGGACATTGTTGCGCTTCAGGAAACCTGGCTTCTGCCGCATGACCTAGGCTTCGTGCACTCTGTGGATGACGACTTCGCATGCGTGGCGTCGTCCGCAGTAGACACGTCTGCCGGGGTACTGCGGGGGAGGCCCTATGGAGGACTTGCGCTTCTGTGGAGGAAGTCTTTATTTCCCCAAGTGACAATTATTAACAGCCTATGTGATAGAATAATTGCAATACGTATATCAATTGGCTTTCGCTCTTTTTTGGTAGTGAATGTGTATATGCCTACTGATGAACCTGATAACATCGCTGAGTTTGTCAACTGCCTGGCTCGAGTAAGTGCTATTATTGACGAGAGCGGCGAACAGGCAGTGTACGTACTTGGCGATTTTAATGCGCATCCCAGTAAAAGATTTGGATTAGAACTTTTGAGTTTCTGCAGAGAGCAAAATTGGTACTGTGCGGATGTTGAATTGTTGGGAATCGGCTCTGACACATTCACATTCACTAGCAGTTGGGGCACCCAAAGCTGGCTGGATCATTGTCTTACCACTGAAGCAGCTCAGAATACTATAGTTTCTACAAATGTAGCTAACGATGTGACGTGGTCCGACCATTTTCCTGTCTTTGTTGAATGTTGTATAATAGGTGTGACAGAGAAAGTAATCATCGATGCTGAGCACTTAAATGGTCCAAGGGTACGCTGGGGAGCACGTGATTCTGGGCAAATAGAAAATTTTTATAATTATTGTATTACAAATCTGGAAAAAATAACTGACGTTTTAGTCTGTGAATTATGTAATTTAAATGGAAACTTTAAGAAGTGTTTTAATATTACCGATCATTATAAATTTATAAATACACTATATACCGAAATTGTAAATATATTAAGAACTGGTTCAATAGTTGCTTTTGGTTCCCATGTAAAAAGGGGTAAGAAACATAAGAAAGTACCAGGGTGGAACGTTCATGTACAGGAGTCTCACCTGCTATATAAAACGAACTTTAACGCATGGGTATTGGCTGGTAAGCCAACCAACGGAGCAATTTATAATGCTATGATTTTTGGTTGTAAAGCTTTTAAAAATAAATTAAAGTGGTGCCAAAGAAATGAAGAAAATATTAAACTTGATATATTAGCCTCGAGTCGCAAGGAGAAGAACTTTGTTAAATTTTGGAAAGATACTAAGAATCTGAGTCAAACCCGTTAGCGTTAATAGTGTTCAGGACCCTAAACAGATAGCCATGTTATTCGCTTACCAATTCCGGGTTGATCCACTCCCTACAGCAGAGTGTGAGCGGGTGGGGATGGGTGGGTTTGTTTCCGATGAAGTGTACATTACTTTTACACCAGATGACGTTATCAACGCCGTCCGTAGGATGAAGCATGGTAAGACCCCGGGCCATGACGAATTGAGTCTTGAACATATACTATGTGCGGGTAGCACCTTATATTTGAAACTGGCAAGCCTGTTCACACTATGTATGAAGTATACTTACCTGCCCCCAGACCTTATGAAGACGGTGGTCGTTCCCGTTCCCAAAAACAAAACCGGTGATTTAAGCAGTTCCACAAACTATAGACCCATTTCACTGGGTACTGTTATAGGTAAGGTAGTTGAAAGACTTTTGCAGCCCGAACTACTTTGAAACCTACAGGTTGACGATGCACAGTTCGGTTTTCGTCCCGGACTCTCAACGGATTCTGCAATAATGAGCCTTAAATATGCAATTAATTATTATAAAAGCCGCAACACAACCGTATACGCGTGCTTTCTCGACCTGAGTCGTGCGTTTGATCTTGTGAATTATGAAATTCTCTGGACCAAATTGCACAGCTCAGGTGTATCCAGACACATTGTTGATCTGTTGGGGTGCTGGTACGCGGGCCAGACCAATTGCGTGAAATGGGGTGACACGACATCTAGCAGTTACAAGCTAGAGTGCGGGGTTCGCCAAGGAGGGCTCACCTCTCCGGACCTCTTCAACGTATATATTAATGATATGATCGGAGAGCTGAGGGACACCGGTGTAGGTTGTCATATAGGGGGGGTTTGTGTGAACAATCTTAGCTATGCTGACGACATGGTGTTGCTCAGCCCCTCGATCAAAGGGCTGAGAAAACTGCTTTCGGTCTGTGAGCGTTATGTTAGCGCTCACGGAATGAAATATAATGTTAAAAAGACCGAAATAATGGTTTTTAGATTGGGGAAACGTCCGGAAAATATACCTGAAGTTAGGTTGGGCGGTGAGGTGGTTCGCGTTGTGGGCCAATTTAAGTACCTGGGTCATATTCTTACACCTGACCTTAACGACGACTTAGATATTGAGCGGGAAAGACGGGCGCTCTCGATTCGGTGTAACATGCTGGCGCGTAGATTTGGGAAGTGTAGCAATGAGGTGAAGTTGACATTATTTAATGCCTACTGCCAGTGTTTCTATACTTGTCAACTCTGGGTTAACTTTACGCGCAAGTCATATAACACCATGAGAGTGCAATATAATGATGCATTTCGTATTCTCATGCGCTTGCCACGTTACTGCAGCGCATCGAGCATGTTTGCCGAGGCGAGAGTGTCAGACTTTTACGCTGTAATGCGAACCCGCATAGCTTCTTTTTGGGAACGATTACGCCACTCCGATAATAGCATTTTGCAGGCGGTGAGTGAAGGCTTAAATAATCCAATGTTTAAGTATTGGCTATCTGTACACCAGCATGCGAATTACAAGTGACACAACACGACTGTAGATCTCATTAGATCGGTATAAATTTTATATACATATATGTTATAATTTCTTCTTTTTATTTTATCTTTTCTTGTGTTTTTACAATGTATTTTAATTTTTACTTTATACTGTATACAATTGTATTGATATGGCCTCCAGGGCGGCAATAAAGAATATTATTATTATTATTACACTGGCCTGTTAATGAAAAATATTGTACTGATTGCTAATTGCAACATTACTGATTCATGGCCGCGGAGCTGATGTCGCATTGACATCGCACCGCGCCGCGCCGTCGCTGCTAATTCAACATTCCGCTAATGTAGGAGTACATTTCAATGATCAAGTGGCGAGACGACACCAGTCACAACACCGTCTAATAAAAGCTATGATGTGTGCATAGGTGCCCGGAAAATAACATTAATCATTGTAGTTCATTTGTCACAATACACGTCTACATTCACAATAACAAAAATTGCCTCAGCTTATGCACCCGCGAATGTCACGGGTCGTCGCGCAAGAAGCATCGGGCCGGTGCTGGACAGGACCTGCACAATAGTGCGGTTAGTTAAGACAGGTCCCCCTAGTTACACAGCTTAATTATACATTTTATATATATATATATATATATGAAAAATGAAAATATATTTATTGTACATACAAATAATGTTCAAACTTAATAGTGAGATCACAAAAAATAATATTATTTGTACATTGTAGGAATTACAAGTGAAACTCTATTCATGGTCCCCACACTAGGCAAGCCTGTATCGTGGGGTCCCATACACTGATTAATCTTGCACACGCTAACTCCAGTACTACACACACAAGGCATAGAGTAATTTAAAAAATAAAGAACATAAAATAAAAAATGTGGCATTGTATCTTACATATTAAAAATAAAACAAAAATCGTACCTTTGCGAAATAAAGTAAAAAACTAAAAATTAACATAACTAAAATTACTGTAACTTTATCGTGTTGGTTTAGTTTAAAGTAAGTATAACTAGTGCCTAAGATAATATTAAATATGTGTATAATATAACGACATTTTAAAATATCTTGTATTGTAATATATATATATATATATATTTAATTGTTTATTTATAATACATATATAAAATATATTATTTAAAGTTATCATATAGATATCAGAGTTATATAGCATTATATATAATTTTTTCGGTATCCTCATATGATTGTACCGCAATCCAGTTTAGGATTTTTTGTTTTGCTTGAGCTATTGAGCAACGTCGGAGATCAATAAATTTAGCCACATGGTTATAAACAGTTGCAGCGATATATGGGTGAAGTCTTTTTGCAAAGGAAGTACGAATGGTGGGCAATGGGATACGAAAGAGTCGTCGCGTAAGCATTTCAGGATAAAATGGCGACTGAAGAACTGACTTATACGTGGCAAGAGGACCCTATTAGATATTAGTTCAATATGTTGCAGAAAATTAAGTTTTTGGTCTTCCATTACGCCCAGATATTTTGTTGATGCAGTTTTGTTCAAACATTCACAGGAGCATGTTGCATTAGAGATACTACTACATGTATGTAATCGAAGGTTAATTGAGGAAGGAGGTGCGGAGGCTGCGGTTTTGTGAAAACAGATGTAATTTGTCTTTTTGGTATTGAGTGTAAGAAGATTCCTATTTAGCCAGTTTAATATTTCAGTCATACCAAACTCTGCATTATAAATTGTGTCCTGCCAGGTCAACCTTGAAAAAGTATGACAGTGTCATCTGCATAGCATAAAATCTCTGCATTTTCAGTGTGTAAATTGTGGATATCGTCCATATAAATATTAAATAGAGTAGGTCCAAGGATACTACCCTGAGGGACCCTATAATTCACACAATACGAGTCGCTTAGTCGGCCAGTAACTCTTAAACACTTTCTCCTATTCGTTAGATAGCTTTGAAACCATTCTAACGGAATGCCTCGAATACCTTTTAGGAGTAATTTTTTCAAGAGGATCGGAACTGAGACTGTGTCGAAGGTCTTTGCCAAATCTAAGAAAACTCCAACACAATTAATAGAGTTATCAAGTTTCGTTGCTATAGAAGATGTTAAATTTATAACAGCATCATTAGTTGATATGCCCTGCCCTGAAATCAGATTATTGAGTTCTAGATATTTGACTAGACGCTTGCTAACAATTTTTTCCAAAATTTGGAAAATACTCCTAACAAAGAAATAGGACGATAATTATCAGGACAATTCCTAGGACCATTTTTATATATTGGACACACAACAGCAGTTTTCCAATATTTCGGAAACTTTCCTGTCGTCATGCTTAAGTTGAAAATATTAGTAAGAGGTTCAATTATAACGTTACTAATAGCTTCAACAAGATAATTATTGATTCCATCGATACCAGGTGACTTATCATGTTGTAAATTGATGATCATAGCTTTCACTTCGTTGATGTCTGTCGGTTCCATGAAAAAATCAAATCAAATCAGTTTATTTGCGAAAATGGGTTACAGTGGATGTTAAAATTACAATAGTCGTACGCCATATTCTGCCTTTAGGCATGCAAATATCATTAGGAATAATCCAAGAACTTAAAGTACCTAACAATTAAGAAAACATAATAATTGTATCGGAAAAGAGTTAGGAGAAACTTTCTGGGAATTTATGGCAGCTGTCAGAGTTCTTTCATTTGTTTTGGTCAATTTCAGAATGATGTCAGCTAAAGCTTGACCCACAGAAGAAAAGTGTGTGTTGCATTTATTAAGTGATTCTTTCCAGTCACTTGAGCCTGGAATACTGAGTAATTCTGTAGGCTCTTTGTTCTTTGCTGAGATATAACAAATATTTTTTATGGTCTTCCACAGTTTTTTAGGGTTATCTGTACACTCAGTTAGTGCCGTACTGTCGTAGTCGGATTTAACTTTCCTCATAATTTGAATATAAAAATTGCGGCAACGTGTGTATATTAACTTAGCAATTGGATCATCTGGATTTAATTTTGTACGCATATGGAGTCGATCTTTATGTTTCGAACAGCGCAGTAATCCCGGTGTTAGCCACGGCTTTAGATTAAATTGCGATCGACTGATTGTTATTTCATGAGTATGTTTATTAATAGTATCATTCAAAATGTTCATAAAGGTACTTGCGGCTTTGTCTACGTCAGTTTGATCTAGGTGTGTAGACCAGTTAATTTCTTGAATTTTATTGATAATCGCTTTCATATATCTTTTCAATAACGTACGGCTAAGTTGCGAGGGTAGTGGTATCGTGTGATTAATACCTAAAATTACAGTATTGTGATCAGTTATATCCGTCTGACATACAATACGTAGTGCAGGATTTTTGGATCTTACAAAAAAGTGATCTAGTGTTCCGGTACCTCTGGTAGGATGAGATGTCGCTGACATAAATCCATATTCTGCCAAGAAACATAAATATTCTGAAGAGTTATGATCATCTGAGATATTAGCAATATTGACATTAATATCACCAGTAATAATGACTTGTGTTCGGTCACTACACACATCAAGTAGGGTTTCAAGAGAGTTTAAGAACTTATCTATTTTTTTAAATGACGGTGATCTGTAAATAGCTAAAATCGTAAAAGTATTCGGAATATCAATTACAATATACTCTGATTCTTGAAACACAGGTTGTACGCTTGTGGCATACCATGACTCTTTGACGTATACAACTACTCCCCATTTTGATTATTCTGTTTAGAAGTTTTATGTGAGGCGTAACCTGGTATTTGAGAAATAATGGTATTTTCAGTCAGCCAGCATTCTGTTAAGCAAAGGACATCAAAACAGAATCTGAACCGTTTTATTACAACAAGCAAGTTATCAAAATTTTTGGAAATACTTCTGATATTAAGACTAAGTATTCTAAAGTTGTGATTATTCGCTAATACTAGTTCGCATTGCTCGGCTTCTGTAATAAGATGGCAATCAATTCTATACCCGCCTATATCATCAACTATGCTATTGTGCGCCATTATAAAAATAAAAAATGAAACATACGTTCTTAATGATGAGCAATAAAGTGAGATTACGATTGATCGCCAACACACAAGGCTTAATAAACTGTATATTTTTTTGTTTTGTAACAATAACTTTCTCCTCCATGAGACTCCATTAGAGCAAAAACATTGGGCGAGACCCAACTCTTTGGTTTTAGCCTGAGCAGCTCGAAATAAATTACGGTTTTCCATTGTGAGACGTTCGTTGAAGAAAATGTTTAACGGTGGTCCTGTTAGGTCCAAATCACAACTGGTGATATTTCGTCTAGTTTTTGCTGCTTTGAGTATCTGGTCGCGCTTGCCCCGGCGAAGTAGTCGTATGACAACCGGGCGCGGCAATTTATTCCCAAATTTATTTGAGTCAGAGTCTGAGTTATTTGTTCTTGGACCCACTCTAGCTATCCAGTCGATATCTTGGTCTATCAACTCTACTCCAATCTTTTGGGCCGTAATCATAGCGAGATGTCCAAGGCTTTCATTTTGAGTCTCTGGAATGCCGGATATTTCCAGCTCGTTACGTAGATCGCTTTGGGCCTGCATATTTATTTCAGCTTTCAGCTGCGCTACTGTTGCTCGCAGAACTATATTTTCTTTTTCGTGGTGTTCTAGGTTCTTTATACGAAAGGCATTAGTATCGATAATGCCAGCTAACTCGTCCATTCGTTCATGACAACGAGATAAGGATTCGGTTGCCTGTTCAAATTTGACTTTCAGTGAGGAAATTTCCGCAGTAAGGCGTTTAATTTCAGTCATTAAATCACGGTCATCTTCTGAAGATATATTTTCTGCCACCTCTTGTTTTTTACGATAGGTAATATTGAGGGACCTTTCACCACTTTCCCTGATGGAGTTTGGTGGTGATGGAGGATGAGTTTGAATATTATTTCCGATTTTCTTTGATTGCACTCAATTGTAGCTCTTCCACGATGTCTTAGGACTGATCTTTGTAATGTCTTGTTACTTTAAGGCACCCCTCGCACTTCATTAGTTATGGTGGACAAATCGAGCTTCGTAAACAGGTGTGTACGTCAAATCGAAAAGCTTGTACTGGCGATGTTTTCGAGAAGGTTGTAAGCGCCGTGAAATTAACGTTGCTTACGCGTTCGGATAAAACAGTTTATAAAATTAAATAATCGTGGTAAAGTATTTAGGTTATTTAAATGAAACTATCAAGAAACGATAATAACTGTTAATTTAGTAATTTACCAGATAATCCACATTGATTACTGTATCCAGTAAAATTTTTCAATAAGTCACATATAAAATTATCACCAAACACTCACTTTAAACCACTATTTTGGATTATTTACTTAGAGATAAAACAACAAAGGTGCGTTTAGCGCGGTAGCCCGGAAAGAAAAAAAGTATATATACATGCTATATGATAATATACATACTAAAGTGTTGTTCAAAAATTATGACAAAACAACAAAACAGAGTTATCTAGATACCTACAAAGGAAGAGATCAGTGCTGTGGTCAAGAAGGTGAGAAGATGCAGATCAAATTGCAGTTGCTTTCATATCAAGGAGGTACTTGCAGCAGTAATGCGTCTGACGTGGTTTGCCGGCCGGCGTCGTATTCATTTTTTACCTGCGGAAAGTCCTGCGCAGGATTTCTGCCAGCCTCGGGGGAAGTTCGCGGGGCGTGTCGGATTCCTACCGACTAAAAACTCCCGGGTGGCCGACATCAGCACTTTGAAGAGGCTCAAGGATTTCCGTATGGAACGTACCGATGCCCCTCTTGTGTCGCGAAAAGCCCGACATCAGGGGGGAGACTTAACAACACGCTTCTGCCCGCACCAACGGGGTGCTCACGGCGACGTGTGCCACACCACGCCGCTGTCCTCCTCGGGGTCGCTCGTGAAGGACGTTGAGGGCCCCTGCCCCTCGCGTTCGCGACACCGAAGGCCCTCCTGCTGATGTTGGTACAGGAGGGATCCCCCGCCAGATATTACGGAGAGGGACACGAGTTAGTTCATACTCTTAAGCCCCGGGCTATTGGGCTAGGGGGCCTGGGCGGGCTGTGCCTCCACCCTGGCGCCGTCGCCTTCATCGAGCAGGATTGACCTTCTCCCGATTCCATTCGGCCTCCTCATTCTGGGACATCACATTGTAGCAGAAGAAGGTTACGGCCCCTCACGCCGATTCCCCTGCCAGCATAGCCGCTACTACTGCCGGCAGGGAGAGATCCGGTCCGATAAGCTCGATCAGGATTCGCCGCTCGGAGGCCCACGCTGGGCACTCTTCGAGTGTGTGCTGGCCGGAATTCTGGTACCCACCACAGTGGTGACAGGTCGTCGTCGCCTCGCGTCCAATTTTGTTCAGATAAACACCGAAATAACCGTGACCGGTGATTATCTGAACAAGTCTATAGGAGACTCGCCCTCTCCTCCGCAGATGCCAGGCTTCGAAGGACGGGAGGATAGCTTGGACGTCGCGCTTGCGCGTGATGTGCTCTTGACTGAGCCTCGCGCACCACTCCTCTAGAGCGTGTCGTCGTTCCCGCCGTCTCACCTCTTCGAGCGCAGGCACGCCCTCGCCGCTTTTGCGGACGCCGCAAGTCTGGTTGTAAGCCCTCGCGTCCATGTCCGCCAGGATGTCGAGCGGCGGAAAGCGCGCCAGGAGCGTTGCCGTTTCAAAGGATACGGTACGGTATCCTCGTACGATGCGGATGGCCATCTTGCGCTGCAGGCTCTGGATTTTCATCTTGCTGCGCCGGCCGCCCGACAGCCGGTGTGACCACACGGGCGCCCCGTAGAGGCCCACCCATCGCACGACCCTCTCGTAGAGGCGGCGCACCTCCTCCGACGAGGGGCCGGCGTCTTATAAGTTAGTTAAGCACTGATACCATTATCCGACCCTGACCCCGACCTGATGCCACTTCACAGTCACCTTTTAGCATCCGACTAAGTGAGTGGTTGGATGCTAGCGATTACCATATGCTGCATCGCATCCAATATAGGACGTTTAGTGACGTAGTTATTATGATAAACATCAATATTATATTGATATGATTAAGTAATTATATTGATGACGTGTAAAAAAAATGATAGGAAAATGAAAATGATTGATATTGTTTCGAAACATCGATATTTTACAATATTTTATTAAGCTTCCTTTATTCGTATGTCTCTCCGTCTTTCCGGTCCAAATTTTGTGATCCATTTTTTAAACTCTTGCGGGCATCGGCTTGAGCTGAAATTTGGCAAAAGTACCTATGTAAATTCGGTGATATTGCAATAATACGACAACGCAATCAAGTATCGTAAAACGATTTTATACCTACTTATAATTAAATATGAATCATATTTCCATCATTAGTTTTCATTCTACCTATTTCTCTATTTTATCAGACTACCTATATACTTAATCCCAAAAATCTGTGTAAAAGTAGAGAAGAATTCGTTATTTGTATCGTCAGCCTAGAATCTGTTGCGAAAAAGATAAATCTGTATGTATAGCAACACTTTACATCCATTTCATAAATTATAATACCCTAAATCGATACAAAAATGATCTTCAATTCTAAATATCGAAGTTTTTTTATTAAAACATCGATATATCTTTTTCATCCCTAGTCTTGGATTGCACGTCACTGCCCGCCGCACATCCGTTTTTGACGAAGCGCGCGCGCCGACTGAATCAACTTCGGGGCCTTCTAACTATGCTAAGTTGGATCCAACTTTGATAACTGGGATTACACTATCCAACATCCCAAGGTCGACCGGGTTCTGTTGGAGTCAGATCGTGAAACGTAATAAGGGCTTTAGCCGACGAGCGATGCGCGCGTAGTCCGTGTAAAGCAGCTATTATGAATAATAATAATCCATAGTTTAATAAAAGCTTAACGCAGATGAGGGGGCGAGGTACAACTAATATAAAATTGTAGTGTTTTACATCCGTGCCCCAATCGGTCCGTGTAGAGCCGCCGGTGCAATAAGACGCATGCACGGCATACCGTATCCGTCCGCATGGCGTCGCGTCGCATATTGACCTTATTGCGTCGAAAGAATGTCGCAAGCTTCATTTTTCGAACGTTGTACGGAACTTTACATCGCGTATACCTTGCATTTTAAGGAAAATCGGTAAATTAGCGTAGCTACCGTTTAGATACGAGAAACATTCAGTTAGGATGACACTCATAAATATTGTCATTAATGTTTAGAATCTGTTTCCTTCACGTTTTTTTTTTATTTTGGTACCTACTTTATACATTAAAGAAGTATGCTATAGCCTGTATATTTTCAATGAATGTGTTTCCCTGGCCGGGCTTGACCGGCGTGTCTCTCGCTGCTCTAGCTGCGCTCCTCGCATCAGTCGCGTCGGCCACGACAACCGCGCAGCTCGCACGCACACCACGACCCCACTTGATATGCGAGTCGCGTCGCGCGCCTCCCCCGCCGTCATGGGAAACGATGAAACTAAGAGTTTTTCGGTAAAACATGCGTACGCGTAGGCCGCGTAAGCATATCAAAACATAAGCCGACTATCATTTGAAACATATTCTAGAAAGAATATGAGTTTTGAGACCATGACGACTTCAGTTTTACAAAAATGACATCTCATGCGTGGACTAATTTACGATATGGAACAGGAACCTTTTGGTAGTAGACGTTTAATGAGGCGATGTAAAAGCCCGGAAATATTAAGAGATTTTGAAGGCGGGCGGGACGTGCGCCGGTGCGTGTATCTAACAGTTTACGCACCCGCCCTGACACACGTACGCTCACGACGCGCGACGTGCCGCGCACACAAATGTATCGCGCTTTTAATGGCACGCTTGCGTTTATCTTCTAAATGCACGCTCGTAAAGATCCGCAGCCCCACCGCGAGGTTATTTAATTTAATTCTTCATACATTAAGCGCCGGTGCGTCGAAGTTTTATGAAATGTTTTTGAGAAATTGTAACAATGTTTCCCTCGTTATGTAATTGTTTCATACAATTTCGCAACGGGCTGTAACGAACAGCGTAGCTGCGCGTCGGCTCGTCGGTAGCGTCTAACTTCATTATGTCGGGACAATTTAATACAGAACATGTCGCTAACTAGTTGTTGCGCTGCGCCACGTGGGACGCCGCGAGCGGGTAAGCGGCGATATAGCAACACTTGTCTAGTTCGCCTCCGCTACATGTCATAATTTACAATTGAAACAGACGCGACGTAAAAGTAGACAGCGAAAAGACAACGAACTCTGTGCCGCGGCCGCCCGCTGTGTCAGTATTCGGAGCGCGCGTGTCGGAGCGTGCACACTATCAGCGCCTCCCCGCGCGTCTGTACTGTGCCCGCTGTCAATCTGACCTCGCCTTGTTTCCTTCACTAATTAAAATATAGCCTATGTTTTAACATGCTGTTTCGTTTAATTAAATTTAATAATAAATGAACGATAAGGTACATGGTTTGTAAACAAATGTAGGTTTGGCAAACATTTATGTACAAAAAGAGGCATACGGGGGTAAGGTGCAAATATGAATGTAATCCTAACTCGTAGTTTTTATATTTAAATCCAGACTGTAACAAATCGACTGCTCTTGTGTATGGTGCGTATCTATATCGCGTGATAATACTTGTGAGTAGAGGCTGAACATTTAACATGTCTAAATTATGAACAATGTAGATATAATGCATGTTGCGGCGCGTCCGGCCTCGCTCATCACAAGCTTTCATTTAACTATCTTTTTGCATTTGTATGTCTTCAAAATTATGTGATCCATTTTTCAAACTCTTGCCGGCATTCGGTTGAGCTGAAATTTGGTATACTTAAAACTAACTTCAGCGACAATGGTACTAGGAACCGCCTAAATTCTGAACCGTCCAAACGAATCCCTATGGGTTCGTGCGAGTGGGCACATATGAACCGAGATCAATAGATTTAATTTATCTTCATTACTTTTGTGTTCATGAGTGACTTGTACGTCAAAGAAAACGTCGAGTGACACGTGATAAATTACAGGTCCCAACGACACCGCCGCGGGCTAGCCGTCAGCAGCCGGCCGTCGGCCGCCGGAGCGGGTTACCTTTATCTTGCAAGATTGATAGCGCGCCGCGACACGCAACACGCGACAACCCGCCGCCTGATAACGCGCGCTGAAAACTAGCTCCGCGTGAAAAATTGACATACCCACCGTCAGTCGTACGACTCGGAAAGGCTGCGACGTAGCAAACACTACGCCGTAGTATATGTTGCTACGGCGTAGTATGAACAAGGAGGTTTAGATGATTTATTATTAATAGTTTTTGCCCGCGACGTCCTCCGCGTTGACTTTAAGCAGGAACTTTTCGGGATAAAAATTATCCTATATGTTAATCCAGGTAATAAACTATCTGTGTGCCAAATTTCATCTAAATCCGTACAGTCTTTTCGCGATTGAGTAACAAACATCCAAACATCTAAACATCCAAACATCCAAATATCCAAACATCTAAACTTCCAAACATCCAAACATCCAAAAATCTAAACATCCAAAAATCTAAACATCTAAACATCTAAACATCTAAACATCCAAACATCCAAACATCTAAACATCCAAACATCTAAACATCCAAACATCTAAACATCCAAACATCTAAACATACAAACTTTCACATTTATAATATTAGTAGGATTTACGATTTATGAATTGTAACAGAGTACCACAAAACCGTGTTACCAGATGATTACTTTTTGAGTTGTAACAGAGTACCACATATCCGTGTTACCAGATGATTACTTTTTGAGTTGTAACAGAGTACCACATATCCGTGTTACCAGATGATTACTTTTTGAGTTGTAACAGAGTACCACATAACCGTGTTACCAGATGATTACTTTTTGAGTTGTAACAGAGTACCACATAACCGTGTTACCAGATGATTACTTTTTGAGTTGTTAGTCGTCGTTTTTGACTCTACACGTCAAAAGTACAGCTGCAGTTGTATATATTTCATGAAAAGCTGTCGCTAAACGTTCGCAACGCTGATTTGATGTGAGTATTTAAAATTACAATTTTATTTCGAGAATATCAAAATTCGTTATGTGGCTATGCACCTTCCCGCCGCGCGAGCGATAGGGGAATAATGGCGTGAAACAATAAAGTAATTATCGGAGGTGCCGCGCTGCACGCAGCGGCGCGGCGAGGAACCAGGCGACGTCGCTAGGCCTTTGCGACACGACAGACTCCTTCTACACATAATGACTTCAGTATTTGTAAAAGTAAATTATAAATAATAAACAAAAAGGCGACCTGTATCTTGATGTCATTTTGAAGCTGAATTCTTACCATTTGTTTCATTCACTTGTATTTCCCTGGTACTTCGCCGCTGCGCGCCATTACTCGTAACGAACCGAACAGAAAATTTGAACTCGAGTGTGGGCAACTGTAGACTAGAAGACAAAGTTTTAAACCTTTGCAACATGTGGAGCATTGTCGTTTTCGCACAATGCTACGTTTCCCTTTTGTAAAATTATAAAAGTTTCAGATGTTTTTATAAAAAGTATTAAAATGGTCAATATCGCAGGCAGGTCAAGTTTTTAGTTTCATAATGCCAGCATTTACTGTTTCCCTCCGGTTCATCGAGGCAGGCTTACGATCCGTGGGTCGAGTGGGGCGAGCGGGGCGCACGCGGGGCGGCGGGGCCTGGTCCGGGAATTAATAATGTATTGTTGGGGCTACGACGCGGCGGCCGCTGGCACAAGTTTTAATTCGGCGCCGTGCTTGTTAACGCGTCGCCGCCGCCGCAGCCGCGCCCGCGTCGCACCGTGTTAAATTAAATCATTACAGGTAATCATCGTGTATATGAAATACACTAGCCGTCCCTCGTTGATTTTCCCGCTTTAAATTATGTTCGACGTAGCGTTTGTTTAGCCGCATTTGTAACGCATATTATGTACAAAACAAGACAGATGGTTTTTGTGTTATCACTGACGCATTATGTGTTCAGCACAGTCGAAATAATTATATGTGACACAAGCCGCAACAATTTCGAAGTACATCCCTTGACAATGAGCCACAGACAAAGAATGTGTGCGAGAAACAGTGAACAATAAATCAAGTTTTGCATCCGCGCCACTGAGCATACCAAATCATTAAAAACTATGTACACCCTTACTGTTAAGTTATTAGCTCTATTACTATTAACAATGCTTGGTTTTCAATAGCTACAAGTAAAGTGTTCTAAATTGACTAATAATGCCCTGCCCAAGCACACGTCAATTAGGCACCGTACATCAAATATTTTCCAATAAACGAGGCTTAGCTTCCGTAAACGAGCGATAAGTATCTCTCCGATACCCTTCCCGTTCTACCCTAATTAGTCGAATGTCTATATTTAGCTGGAAACTTTTTAAATCACGTCATCAAAGTTAAGCGTCATTTGTCATCCGAACGAGGGTGGGCTCAGAGGCTGAAAAGTAGACCGTCCCGCACCGTACCGCGCCGAATAACGAGCACGGAAAGATAAACTTCGTCTAATGACGGCTCTTGAATATTTAAAAGGTGCTGTTAACAAGAGGGCTCTTAGACAATCGGACTATGATTAGGAAGCGGAACAAAGCGGCGCGGCGGCCGGCGGCGGCAACTCGGCGCCGCGGCGATGTCGACGCGGCATCAGATAGCGTGTTGTGCGAACGAAGCCGGCGGGCGGACGACGTGCGGCGCGGTGCGGTGCGATGCGGTGCGACCCGACCAGCGACGTAACAAATCAAACCCCTCACCGCTGAAATAAGTCTCGCGCAGAGCCGCATTGTGCGCTCATTGTGCGACAAACAATTGAAACGAGCGAGTAGCTACTGGCGCGCCACTTTGCTCAAACAATCTTCTCGAGAACGTCCGCGTGACGCCTGAGAGCTTGTGATCTAAGGTCAATCACCTTGCATGCTTATATTATGCATTGTAGAGAGTTTATATTAAAAGCAAAGCCGCGAATAATTTCTTTCTTAAAACCACTTGCGTTAGTTACTATGAACAAGAAAATGGAAACAAAGCACATTAATTTTATTTTTGCACAGTAAGATAAACAATAGGAAAAATATCGTTCCGCAACCAGATCACGACCAGGCTCGTCAAGGAGCAAGTCCAGAGCGTCGAGGGTGCGCGAGAGTGGTGATTCAGCGCACGCTATCGCTTATATGTCAAGACAGAAAACAATCTATACTTAGTATTCAACGGTAGTCAATAGGGGTTCAGCGTCGTCACAACTTTTGGTACAATTATCTTCTCCCGAAGAATGTTTATCCTAGAAAAGATTCGGTCTCTAGCCGCTATCACTTTCGGAGAATTTTATCCCTGAAATAGCAACAACAGTTTTGTTGGGAACATTTATAAGGACAACAAAATAAGTAACAAATAAGTTCGTTTGTCGGTGACAGAACGAGCTTCCGCTTTCCTAACCGCCTTATAAAGGGTATCATGAACAACTTTTATAATATACAAATAAACGATTTCAATTAAGTATCTTCCGGGAGACAGAATAATACGAACTCGATAAGAGGGGATCGGCTCAAAGCGATTGTGGTTCACTCGGAGATGGGGTAGTAGGAGAGGAGTGGAGGGGGGCGTCACAATGATCGCGGAACTCTTCACCGAATGAGTTAAACACATCCCGCGTGTCTCGGGGGAGGCTCGGGGTAGGGGGCGTCGTGCGCGAGACGTGCGGATATTACCGTTGTACGACGAGCTGCCAGATGAGACGCGTATTTTAGAATTTAACTTTTAATATCCCGTCCCGTCGCGGATTTGCTTTACATTGTTTGATTGTTTTAGATTGCCGTAGTTAGTTAAGATGGAAGTAGAAAAATAATTGCGCCTTTAAAAATAAATAAATCAGCCCTTACTATTCACTAGACAAAGGACCTCATGTCACAAGCTGATAAGGGCGCGAATAAGCTATACTCCAGTAAAAGGACTAAAAGCGGATTTTAATGGAAATAGATTCATGATAATTTGCTGTTAGGACTCACTGAGCCACCTATAAGAGTTCCGGCTTGGCTGTCACGACTACCAAATGAAGCTGGTATCCGAGTTCGACAGTTTAACATGCTTTGGGAATGATGGCTGGTCACCACCTCAGGCCGACCTAGTCGAAGGCTGCCTAACCTTTTGTAACGTGCCGCAAATCAAACAAGAAGATGCCCGTAAGCTAAGGGGGAATCTCTGAGGTGACGGCTGACTTCTGCTGATTAAAACACGATTGCTATTTCGGAGGGCCTCTGCGCTTTTAGCAAAAGGAATGCTCTGATATCATGTTAGATCAAGAAATTATACTTGACACGAATGACTCGAAGCCAAGGTTTATAACATTGAACACCTGGGTGATGTTATCACTAACTGGTTCCTAACTAGGCATCTTCACGTATTTACGGACGAGCTTAGCCACTTAAACATTGCGATATGTCCTCGGCCCTTAATGCAGTTCAAATGTGTTACGTCACCAGCAGCTGCGCCGCGCCGGCATCATAACCAGCGTAACTCTACTCCCTTCATTTTAAAAGCTTTTCTAAGTAATTTTCAACTGCAATGAAAATTAAACTTTCAATTACACTGTTAATTTGTTGCGCAACTTTGTAATAAAGCGACAATGTAATGCTGTACAGCTAAATAAAGTTTAAATTTAAATTTAAAGAGTTTGCAATTATGCAAATATGGGTACATTATTTGATGTTACATATCCTATTTATGTTGCTTTAACCATATTTTACCCCCAGGGTATGCATAAATTAGTAATGTGCATAAAGTAGTATAAACATAATAAAAAAATAAGAGCAATATTAATAAAATAAGATAATTATAAAAAAGTCAACTAGTCAAATATCACATATTAATATTTATATCCTCTAAATATTCATTAATAGTATAATAGGCCTTTTTCTCTAAAAAGTTTTTTAATGTATGTTTAAACACTTTATTGCTGTTGATTTCAATTATATAATTAGGCAGTTTGTTATAAACTGCTGCAAGATCGCTTCGAATGTCTAGGCGAGTGCGCAGGCGTGGAGCGTTACAATAACAGCATCGTGCAAACTGTTCACACGGTACGGAACAAGTTCTACAAAGCCCACCGTTCAAAAAGAACCAAAACGTTCTCAGACCATACCCTAAAGGTAATGGAGGAAAGACGCAGGATGGTCCTGCATTCTCCGGACGATGCTTCTGCATGCCGGCGGCTCAATAGGCAGATCTCTAAGTCTCTGATTCGCGACACGCGCGATTACAATACCAGCACAATCAAAGAGGTTATAGAGTGGCGACCTCGTACCGGAAGACGTGAAGTGGGCAGGCCTGCACAAGGTGGAGCGACGACCTGGTGAAGGTCGCGGGTAGAAGCTGGATGCGAACAGCACAAAGCCGGTCGGTGTGGCGATCTTTGGGGAGGTCTTTGTCCTGCAGTGGACGTCTTTCGGCTGATGATGTTATAAACTTTCGAAGCCATGCAGAAAAAAGTTTTATTAAATAAAGCATTCATAAAAAATAACCATAGTGTGTATTGGTACTATATGATACTAATATATATAATAAATTAGTGATACATAAAAAGTCTGGTTGATTTGCAAGAACGCCTCTTCGGGTGAAGGTCTCCTCCAAGGAAGTCCATTTGCCCCTGTCTTTGGCCACTTGTGTCCATTTCGGGCCCGCTGCTCTTAAGATGTTGTCATGCCATCTCGCATGGGGTCTTCCTCTGTAGCGTTTTCCTTTTGGGCCGTGCCACAGGGTGATTTTCTTAGTCCATCTCTCATCTTGTAGTCGCACTGCATGTCCCGTCCATTTCCATTTGAGTCTTTGGGTGTGGGTTAGAGCGTCAGTACCTTTAGAAATATTTCTTATTTTTGTGTGTCTTATTTTTTGTCTTTTATTGATATTTAGCATACTGCATTTCAGACCGCGTTGGCAGCTGATGATTTTCTTCTACTTCTTCTTTAAGTTATGGCTTCACATTAATTTTAAGTGTATTTTGCCAGTGTCCAGTGTGATGCATAATCGTGTTTGTTTAAAAATAATTCAACTCCCCGATGAACTTAATGACGACGATGATAATGAATTGATGAAGTACCCCACCCTGGATACTAAAGCGATGGATACTTTACATACCAATAGGGAATATGCGTGTATTTTTTTATATTTTTATACGATAGATTACATCAATATATAACTGTAAAATAAATTAAGCGTCAAAAACAAAAGGTAAAGGGCAAAAAAATATGTTGAAGATAGCAAACAGATAAGAGCATTTTAAACGCCCGCCATTTTGGCGCGCTTGGCGTGGCGTCAAAGTCTAATAACAATCAATTAGTGAACAGCTGTAGAAGTATTTTATTCTGTAATTTGTTTTTATTTTGTATTTTGCGACTATTATACAATGGAACAACACTGTGTTGTGCCTAGGTGTAAAAATACAATAAGAAATGCACCTGATAGGTGCGGACATAAGGAGAAAGTGGTGTAAAATCAGAAAAAGAGACATGGTATCTCTATCAACTTGTTTATATTGCTGCGAAGATCACTTTAACATAACAATTAACTTAAATAATTTAACATGAAATAAAACTATTTTACGAATTTTATCGCGGTTTATTTTTGATTTTTAGTTCCCGACGTTTCGAGTGCTTTGCAGCACTCATGGTCACGGGAGGGACTGAAGTGTTAGACGTCCAAAAGGCATAGTTGTTCCGGGGTACCCTCAAATTTCTTAATTATTTTTCTTGGTCCGATCTACGCAGAATGAGCTCACGGTGTCTTGAGGTCTTGCAGTGTTATGCTTGGTTTTGGATTTGATTATATTAATTACCGGATCCCAAGTCGATGGAAGCAACTAGCCATCTTCTCTATTGATTTTAGGATGTTTTTTAATTTCAATAGCCTCGCGAACCATCCTTGGTAGGAATCGGTGTTCTTTCACGAGAATCTGCAGTGCGGAGAAAGTCTGCAGTCTGTGAACATGTCCTTGACCGCACCCGCCATAACATCAGATTTGATAGACCACAAATTCTCAAATAAATCAAAAATAAACCGCGATAAAATCCGTAAAATAGTTTTATTTCATGTGTAATATTCGCGTAAATCTAAGAACTCAGTATTAAATAATTTAAACTAAAATTTTGTCTTTGCGTAAATCGACAACAAGAAATAACAATAAAACTAACTCAATAGCAAACATCCAACAAATATGCACTTGTTGACATTTGTATTGTAGCCTTTGACGTCATATTCGATCTGACCAATAGCGTGGTGTTCCCGCTACTTTGAATTTCCCACAAATTTTTTGTACTTTCAATAATTATTTTCTTAATAAAAAAGTAATGTTATTAAAAAAATATTAGTATAGAAATTATTAAGTTTGTAAAAAAAATATTTGACCCTTATTTGAATTATATTCCCTATTGCGATGGATACTTTACAAACCATTTTGAGGGAAATCGAAAAGGCACGTTTTATCACTTTCTTTTAATTACTTTCACTCATGCACATATAAGAATTCATAATGATTAATATTTCACCAAGATTACACATTATTATTCGAAATAACACAAGTTTTGGAAATTAAGACAAATTGATAACATCACTTTTCGATTTCCCGCCAAAAACTGGTTATGATTTTGTTCTTTACTTTGTTTGTGTATTTCCAGGTCTGACAAGCGTAAGTTAAGCACGGCAGAAGACATGTATTCATTGCTCTAGTTTTAATCTTTATTGCCATATCGCTTTTAAATTTTTCTTTCATACTCCAGTATTTATTCCGAGTGTTTTGTATTCTTCGCTTTATTTCTAATTCATTGTTTGTTCTGTCAAAGCTTATTTGTTTTCCCAGGTAAATGTATTAGTCCGTGTACGTAAGTACTTTGGTGTCGATAGATATTTTTGTCTGTATGTTATTTGCCATTAATGTGGACGACAGGACCGGATAGACTCTTCTACGACCTACTCATGTAACATGACGTGCCCGCGATATACGTGTAGGAACTGAATTATAATTATGTGATTGCGATAGAGTTAGTTTAGATGTATGTTTTTTTTTTAAATTCACACCGTAGCTTATAACATTTATAAGTAAATCAAAATTAATGAGCGAAAATTGGACGCAATTGCAATATTTTTCACACTAATTTGATGAATGTACAAAATATGTGCCTAGTATTAGTTATATTTTTGTGTTTTTATATTAAGAGTATCACAGTTAATGCAGATAATAATGTCGCGTAGCCATAGCGAAAATTGTATGTTCACAACGGGCCAAGAGCGCGGCTCTCTTCTCGGTATAGTCTCGGAGTATATTGTGCTGAGTTGTGAATAAAGGAATATAGAAGCGATACTTGCCTCTTCATTTCACCCACGCAGGGTCGACGAATTTGGGTCGGCAACAGTGGAATACTGTCCCGGGCCTTTGAGGATAGTGAAAGGCCGTTTCAAGTGGTCCTTCAGCATCGGATCGGTGAAGGAGGAGATCGCGAGTGAGAAGGATGCCAGTAACGCGATCAAATAAGAGGGCGCTCCAACGGGCTACGAATAGTACTAATGAAGAATCGTCGGTTAGCGCCACCGCTTCGACCGCACCTACGACGAGTACTGAAGCATCTGAAACGACATGTACTACTGGATCAACTCAAACGACGCAGTCTACAGAAGCAACATCGGCTATCGAGACGACGGAGGCTACGACCAAAAGTACGGCTGCACCAAAAGTAAGCAAACAAGGGCAAGAAAAAGCCGTGGAGCAGGATGATGGGTCGCAGCAAAGGACCGGAACAGGATGGGGTTCCAATATGACGATTATGCCCCTGGAACCTCCGCACGTGACTTCTGTAAGATCTACATGGTCGAAGAAGAGAGAAGCAAGGCAAAGGAGGAGCTTGCGCGATTGGAATACGAACAAGCCAAGGCAACGGCATCGCTCGCAAGGACACGATTGGAACGCCTTTAGGCAGACGAAGCCACAAGCTCCGATGAGGATCCAGAACCAGAGGACCTTGCCACTCATGTCCAAGACTGTGGGCTATGGGAAGCTGCCGTGAAGTCCATGAAAAATCATCTGCGACGAACATTGGGTGAACCAAAACTAACCTACGAAGAGTTTACTACACTTTTAACGAAGATTGAAGCTTGACTAAACTCGAGGCCACTGTGTCCTCCTACAGAAGATCCAGAAGAGTTCTACAATTGCCTGACTCCTGGACACTTTCTGACGGGAAGCCCGACAATGTCGCTACCTTTATCGGATTACAACGATATAAACAACATAAACATTCGACGCAGGTGGCAATTGGTTGAACACATGTTTCAACAATTTTGGAATAAATGGTCGAACGAATATCTTGCGCAATTACAAACGCGCTGTAAATGGAACAAACCCACTACAAACATTAAGGAAGGTGATCTCGTACTAGTGAGAGAAAACAACCTGCCGCCGGGAAAGTGGGCTATGGGCCGTGTACTGGAAACACATCCCGGTTCCGATGGATACGTTCGAGTCACTACCCTCAAAACTCAAACGGGGACTATCAAGCGCCCAGTAGTGAAACTGTCTCCTCTGCCGCTGACCTCGGAATTCGAAAACAGCAATATGGATAACGAAACTCAACAAGAAACAGAACAAAAGCCAAAAACGGAGGAGAGAGTGCGGAAGAGAGGAAACAAGACTATTTCCAAACTAGTAACTACGCTGTTGGTCTTGTTTACATTTATAACAGGATCATATGCATCCTTTGACGGCGCGCCGACGGGCGATCGGATATCATACTTGGAACCCGAGCGGCCTGTCTACTATGACGCAATCGGAAGAATGCAGATAGTACATGACGAGTGGACACTAATTATGTATTATAACTTAACGACTTATTGGGAAGGCACTCGGCACATTGAAACTTATTTCAACATATTGAAAAATCAATGCCTTCAAACCAAACTATATCACTATATGACAACTCTAGAACAGCTGTCATGAGATGGAACTTTTAGAACATAACAACTCTATCCTGATTAACCCTCACAAGCATCTCAGCAACAGGAAGAAGCGAGGATTGGTGGACGGCATCGGATACGTTGCCAATAGTCTTTTCGGTGTATTCGATCAACATTTTGCGGAAAAATATAAGAACGATATTATGGCTATTCAGAGCAAGGAAGGTCACCTATTGAAGCTCATAAAAAATCAGACGAGCATAGTTGAACTGGAGAACCAGATGCTGAAGAAAAGCGAAGCTAATATTCAGCGCCAGTTTCACCTGATCGAGCGCTTCGTTAATCAAACAAACTAGAATATAGCCGCTATCGAAACAGAAATGCAGATCCTCTCTGCAACTACATACTTCAACTCCGCCTTGTTGACAGCTTACCTACTTATTAACAGCTTGAGGCGTTTTCAAGATATGTTATTCAACGCCTTCACTAACATCTATCAGGGACATGCGGACGTACATTTGATAACGCCCGATCACTTGATACAGCAATTAAACAAGATAGCTGGAAACCTTCCAAAAACTTGATCGTTACCTGTGCAAAACTACAGGGAGACATCAAGGATATCTACAAACTAATTAACGTGAAAGCGAGAATCACGGAAAACTATTTCCTTTTCAAAACACACATACCTCTAATTTCTACTGAAGATTTAACACTCTACCAAGCCATACCACTACCTGTGAAAATTGACAAGGGGGTTGCACATGTACAAGTAACTTTAACTTCAGCGTACATCGCTGTGAACTTCCAAAAGAACATCTACATTTCGTTAAGAGAACATGACTTCAAACAATGCACGCAGCAAAATACGAATAACTTCATCTGCAAGACAAATCTACCATTTTTCGATTTGCACGGTGACAGTGCCCCCTGTGAAGCGAGACTGCTCTCTCATCAAACCAATGGGCCCTGTGACGTCGAGCGCGCGGTCTGCAAGGACGCGTGGAATAAATTACACGCAGCGAACAGCTGGCGGTGACGTCATATCATACACTATGACGTCATCCGGAATAGTGACACTACCACAAGGATGTGTCCTACAATCCAAGGATCTAACTATCTATGCTCACAGTCTCTACAGCAGTAAGATGAACATGAATTATGGATTCAGCGTTCCTACATTGGACGCCCCCATAAACAAGGTAGTGAACCTAACATATCACTATGCTCCAAACGTACTTCAGACATCAGATCGCGACATGGAGAAGATTGAACAAGCTATTGCCAACCAAAGGAAGCAAGAAGCTCAATCATTAACTATTTCGACTCACGACGTGCATCAATACGTCATCAGTTACGTGTTGGTGGCGTCAGCGATTACAACTTTGATCGTGCTGGTTGCGAGGAAACATCGCCTCCACTGTTTCGCAAGAAAACAGAAGTCAGCTGCTGGCCTAACTGAAGACATCGAACTTCAAGTCATTCATCGGATGGATGACTCCCGGCCGAGCAACGACACTGAAATGGAGGCCCGCGCCGAGACATCGCGTCGGACCCGGACCAGCGGAACAAGAAACGTCGCATTTAATTTTGACTGATGTTTATTTTTAATTTTTGCTATGTACTGCATTATCCTTTCTCTGTATGTAACTTTAACTTTTCTTTTCCTTCGGGTTGCCAAGATGTACGGTCTCACACCGCCCATACTTGCTCACACCGCTGCCTTCATTGGCGCGCGTCATATGTTTTATGTATAAAATAATTGATACGGGAACTATAAGATAGAGTGCGATAACAACCACTGACGTGAACACATATAGAGAAAGGAATTGCTATTATATCATATGTTACGTGCTATTAACACTGGCAGTGATAGCAGCAGGACTTTGGATCTTGAGGCGTTGCCGGTGTTCGCGACGCCACCGCTCTCGGGAGGAGCGAGACTCGCATCAGTCTCCTGCGCCGGCACTGCCCGCGGCCGCAGCCGCGTCCGTGTATCGTGAAGTGAAATCGCGAAAGCAGAGCACAGCTGACCGTCAGCTGAGTGGTAGTGAATCAATTTGTATCAGTAAGCGGTTACTTAGTATGTTTAGTAGCATTCGCAAAAACGATACCGCGACCTCCCTAATTGTGCGTAAACCCAAACCTATCGAGGTAGAAGATTCAATGGTATAAAGGTCGTTAAGCAATTCCAAAATTGTTCATTGTGTACCTCAATCCTTAAAGTAAGTTGAAATTGTTAAATCACCTTGTATCATGTGCTGTCATTTTTATCATTTCATCATCATTTTTCTCATTTGTGGCCCGGGAAAAATGTTCGAGGTGATCGAACACCGAGCTCGCGTGGCACATTTTCGCCAATGCAGTCTTTTACGCGATCATCATAGTTTATAATTTAAATTAGTGTTCAATCAGACCGCGTAGCACCCAAACGTTTATCCTTAACCGTATCATAAAATCATTAACTATCATTTGAATCAATCATTATCATTTAGCATTAAATTTGACTTGAAATAAAATATTAATCACTGCAATCTTAGCATTTCATTACTTATCAACTACCGTAAACATAAGTGTACGGTAAACGCCGAACAGTTTGAGTTTAGATTAAACACACACACACCGTCACGCCTATATTCCCCAGAGGGGGTGGCAGAGGTGTACTAAGTACACCCACGTTTCACCGACGATGTTAGGTCCCATGTAATAGGGGGCGAGCCTATTGCCATATACCGGGCACAATTCCAGACTCCGGACTCATACTGGGAATTTTTCGTTAGAAAAACTACATTTGTCCGACCAAGGATTTGAACCCAGGACCTCGTGATCACTAAGCGATGCGCTTTGCCACCAGACCAACGAGGCAGATTAATCACTCCAAAAATTTAATGGAAGGAATGTAGAGTTGCAAATGGGTGATTTAGTAGTAAATAATCAACTGTATGCAGACCTAAACCCTAGTCATAATTATGAAAGACGGTTGTATAAAGAATTGAGGAAAACTATGATCATTTTTATTGTTTTTATATTATTATTGTATTAATAAGTTTCACGTTTGTCGCATATGGATCCCATGATATGCGAAAAAAATTAACTAAACGGTAAGAAACCAGGACAAATGCAAGGGTTGTAGTTGGTAGGTAGTTAGTGAGAATGTACTGGAACAAGTGAACGATGTAGTATATCTTGAATGGATGAATACAGGAAATAAAATGAATGGGGCGATGGGCTAGCTACATTGGGGCCAAAACTTAAATCGAAAGACCTAGTAGGTAACGCTAATCCCCAACGCTAAATACACAGGTTTCTTATCTGATGGTCAAAAAATGTATAATAGTTTGTTTTTTTATAAGTAAATGATAATTTAAGTTAATACCTGATGAAACTTTACTAATCTAATAAGTGTTGTATAGTTTTTGTTTCCCACTGAATAAACTGCTCAGTTAATTCATTTTAAACTAAATACTATAATTATTTGTTTCTGACTAGCATGAAAGTTAAGTAAAAAGATAAGTTTTAAGCAATTATTTTTAGGGGGTACACAGTATCTTTCGAGTTTATAGGAATTTCATTAGTGTAAAAACTTACTCATTAGTGTCACCAAGATTTTAATTTTCTGCTACTTATCACTTGAATTTCACTAAGATTTTATAATATTTGTATTATTTCATGTCCCTACAACAATTTAAAGCCTAAAGAGGATTTACAAAAATCGAAAAAAGTGTCAAATTAAATCCGAAACTGAAATCGACCCTTATATCGGCACGTAAAAAATGACAAAGTGCAATAAATTTACCGGCGATATTGTGGTGGGTAGGTATAAAATAAAAAGCAACTTACCAAATTATCAAAACAATTATCTTTTAATATAATACGACTGGCGCTGTACGAACCGTAATCAGCAGCCGGAAGATATCCGTGTGTGTGTGTGAATGATGTACGCTGTTGGCCGCGAGGCCTTTACAGCTTCACCGGACTTAAAGGCGAGCGTGCAACCACTACGCTCTAGCCAGTCAGAAGGGCAAGAGGCGACATACTCGAGGGCGCCTCTTCGAGGCGCCCTCGGTTGGGACAGTCGCTGGAAGATATCCACTGTAAGACCTCTCGAAGAAGATATGACTTCGCTCAAAGATGGCCATGATTTTGAAACGTTCTGTGAGGCTGCTCACTCTACGTTTTTTGAAATCCGAATCATAATACTGGTGATAATGCTAACTGCGGCACATATCTGCCGCGGTAATAGTTACTCTTCCTCTACTTCATTACCAGCGTGTGGCGGTTCATTACCGTACCGTTTCACACCGCATGTTAACGATGTCACATGTTCATTAGAGCCGACTACATTGAGAAACTAAGCTTGCGCCATCGCACTGCACTAATTTTTAGAGTTACTTGTAGTTTGAACAGGTAGATCTTCAGTGAGAGTAAATTTCAAACGCCAATCGGTATAAATTAAACACTAAATCAATTCATATCAGATGAATTGCAATCTTAATCATAATCAAAATTGTGGGAAAGTTTTCAACCTTTCTGCATGGATAGCTTGTTAGACGGCTCCACGGCGAGTAGCGGCCGCCGGCTAATTGCGAGGATGATGGATGCGAGCGCCACGAGCCACGAGGCATAGGATTTGAGCTTAGCATATACTCAACGGAGAGCCACTAACTGCGATTTAATAACGTAAAAAAGGAAGATTAGAAAGTTGAAAATATTTACCGGTGAAGTCTTTTACTTCGCAAAATACATAAGTTGTAGCATATGTGATTCGACATAATCAATTAAATTATACACTGACAATTTTTAGCCAGTCAACTACCTGTAATAACACCCTTCTAACAGCTGGCATTCAGCTAATAAGATGACATATTTTCGTTTGTTAAGATGTATGAATATTTATGTCGAAATATTACACATCTGGTCTCAAGTTTTGCAGATTAGATTCAAATTCCCCTTTGCAGTGTTCCGCCACGTCCATCTTCGTTTCTTCTGTTAGACTGCGTTAAGTGACGGGTATCATAAAATATTTCGTCAGTATATTTGCAGACAGCCGCGAAGTATATAAGACGCGGCTGCATAAGCAATGGCGACGTCGACTTAATAACGACATAACTCAAGAGAAATGCCGTGAGTCAGCCGCCAGCAGCGGGCGGCGGGCGGCGCGCGGCGCCTCGCGAGGTACACCGCGATATTAAAACACATTTTAATAGAAAAATACGTTTATATTGTACCTGCGCTTATCTTCGCTCGCGCATATCGCGGATTTCATTATGATATTACGTATTTACATACTTATACGTAGACCAAATAATATGGAAATATCATGGTATTTTTAGCTGAATTCATGAGACAAGGATAGATCCGATCTAGAGATCTTCCGGTATTTCAGAATAGTTAAACATGATAATTACTATGGCATGCGTCAATATAATGAACATTAACCGACATATATATATTGGCAACAAACATTTAGACATAGGAAATTACCTGTTTTATATTTTAATTTTTTTTTATAGTCTCACACTAAGATTTATTCCTATGTCGTGGTTGCGTTTATAAACATGAATATTTACACACACAAATACCCCAGACCGATACAAACAAATGTGGATTAGACAAAGATTTGTCCCGTGCGGGAATCGATCCCTAATCACCACGACGAGCTGTATGACGCATTTAGTAATAGCAATGTTCATGCCATCCTGATTTCCGAGACTTGGCTCAAACCTCAACTTCTGTCAACCACCTATGCTCTCCCTGGCTACATTCTCATTCGGAATGAACGGATTGGTAAGGGTGGAGGTGGAGTTGCTATATATCTCCGCAGCGATCTCCCTTACAAAATTGTAGCCATGTCTTCCTCCAATTATTCAGCCTCTTCAGAATTTCTCTTCCTTGAGGTTTGGGTCAAAGGGGCCAAAACCATAGTTGGAGTTATGTATTGTCCTCCCACTATTGATTATTTCACCGAATTCGAATCGGTACTCGAATCCCTGGGGTCTGATTACGAGCATCATATCATCATGGGCGATTTTAACACTAATCTCCTGGCCACAAGTTCTTCCCGCTCCCGTAAACTCCTTCGCCTCATAGAGTCAGCCAGCTTGAATATTTTACCTCTTCAAGCCACACATCATAACGTAAATGGTGACGATACCTGGCTCGACCTCATAATAACTTCTAATCCTTCACTCGTTTTCTCGCATGGTCAACGTGATGCCCCTGGTTTTTCGCATCATGACCTTATCTTCCTCTCTTATGCCCTTAAGTCCCCGAAACCTAATCCTAAGGTTCTGCACAGGCGTTGTTTCGCTCGTATGGATATTGACAAGCTAACCAATGACGCATCTGAAATTGAATGGAAACCGGTCATGGAGGCCGATACGATTGATACAAAAATATGCTTGTTCAACAAAGAAGTGATTCGGTTGTACGACACTCATGCCCCTATTAAGAAGGTAAAGTTGAAGCGACCGCCTGCACCGTGGATGACAGGGGGTATCCGTATGGCGATGAGGAGGAGAAATCGTGCATATCGGAATTTCAAAAAAGAACGCACTGAAGACAATTGGTCTCATTTTAAAATTGCAAGGAACCGATGCAACAAGATGATACGTGACGCTAAACGCCGCCATATTCTAACCAATATTGATTCGTCTTCGCCTGGCGACATTTGGAAATTCCTAGGAACCCTAGGAATAGGCAAGACACGTCGAGTAGACCTACCAAAGACAATAAGTTTAGACGATCTTAATTGCCATTTCTCTACTGTTCCTCCTGTAGATCGTCTAACTATTGATCACACTTTGGCCTACTTGGATGGTCTTAAACGTCCTATGATCAACCCTTTCTTCTTTTCTCCAGTTGACTCTCGTGAAATAAAAAAAATTATCCTATCCATTAAATCTAAGGCAGTGGGCTGTGATAAAATATGTCGTTTTATGATTACAACTGTTCTAGATATTCTCCTCCCAGTAATCACTCACCTTGTCAACTTTTCCTTAAAATCCAGCACATTTCCGTCCCTATGGTGTAAAGCCTTTGTCCGCCCCCTTCCTAAAATTGCTAACCCCTCCCTTCCTAGCCACTTTCGTCCTATTTCTATTCTTCCTTTTCTTTCAAAAGTGCTCGAGGCCTGCGTCCACAAACAATTGTCGCAATTTATCTACTCTAACAATCTAATTAGTCCTTTTCAATCTGGATTCAGGCCTGGCCATAGTACCGTTTCTGCTCTACTTAAAGTGACTGATGATATCCGGAAAGGCATGGAAGAAACTAAAGTTAGTGTTCTTGTCCTAGTAGATTTCTCCAATGCTTTTAACACCGTCAGTCATGATGTCCTATTATCCATTCTTTCTTACCGTATGTGCTCAAGGGAGTCGCTGGATTGGTTTTCATCCTATCTTTGGGAACGTCAACAGGCTGTCTTGAGTGACGAGTTATCATCAACTTGGCGCTGCCTAGAAACTGGCGTTCCCCAGGGCGGTATACTTTCTCCTCTTCTATTTTCTATTTTCATTGATCTAATAACCTATGAACTTCAGTGTGCGTATCATCTTTATGCAGATGACCTTCAGCTTTACTCACAAGACAGTGCTGATCAAATCTCTTACACTATTAGCAAACTAAACCAGGATCTGAGGGCTATCAAGAACTGGTCTGACAGGTTTGGAGTGACTGTTAACCCGGCTAAGTGTCAAGCTATTCTTGTAGGAAGCGCTAGAACTATAAGCAAAGTAGATATTTCAACTCTGCCGTCACTTATATTCAATGGTACAGTTATACCCTTTAGTTCTAGTGTCAAAGATCTCGGCTTGCACATTGACAACACACTTAGCTGGCAAACCCAAATCACAGCCGTCGGTCAAAAGGTCACCGGGATGTTGCGATTTCTGTATCGCTTTAAAAACCTACTCCCCTCTAGCACGAAAACAATGCTCGTGCAGTCCTTAATCCTTCCTATATTCGACTATGGTGATGTGTGCTACTACGACCTGAATGCAGATCATCTCAACAAACTCGACCGCCTTCTAAATAACTGCATTCGATTCATATTTAATATACGTAAATTTGACCATGTATCTGAGTATCGTTCCCATCTAAAGTGGTTGCCAATTCGCAAGCGCAGGGCTCTACGGGCACTAACAATGTTATTTTCTATTCTTTACTCTCCTGCTTCGCCTGATTATCTTTCCTCCCATTTTCAATTTCTATGTACTAATCATGATAAACATCTTCGCTCTTGTAATAATCGTCTTCTCCAATGCCCTTCTCACCATTCTAATTTTATACACTCTTCTTTCTCTGTCCAATCCATTTTGCTATGGAACGCACTGCCCCAGGATATCAGGATGGCCACAAATCGCTTGTCTTTTAAAAACAAAGTTCAGGATTATCTTCTCAAAACTTTAGCAGAATGATCTCAATTTTAATTTCATTTGTGTATATGTGTATTTATTATTATATGTATATATTAGTTATATATATCTATATATACCATATATATGTATCTTATAATATTTTTTCTATCTCTTTATTTTTATCTTCTATTGATTTGCACCTACTTCACTAGTTTTTGCATCACCCTAAGGTAGACTGGTAGAGAATGCCTCAGGCATTAAGTCCGCCTTTGTACCTGTAGTGCATAAAGTAGTAAATAAATAAATAAATAAATAAATCGAGCCCGTGACATTTAGACACAGTGGTCGGAGCGGCTTAAGCTCTTACCTACTGCGCTAAATCGTCCATCAAACTCTGTGCTCTCTGCCTACCATGTAAAGGATCTGGCGTGTTGATATAAATAGATAGAAGATTTAGATCAACGCTAGAATTTGCAGCATTTCCTCAGACCGCAGAGGTAATTGGCGAAGACACTTCAGGTTTCCACTCTTAGTTGGTCGTCGTTGGCACGTGTCGGCGCCGGTCCGCTGTAGATGTCGGCGACGTCGGCGGCACCGACACCGGCCGTGAGTGATGTCTGCGCCGCGAGCGCGCGGTAGCGGGGACATCACGCTATACAAATATGTGGAGCGTGACGCCACCTGACCCGCGAACTCATCTATAACAACCGTCTGGGACATTCGTTTTGGTTATTAGAATAGAAGGTATTTTTAAATAATATCAATTGCAGAGCAAGTCTTGGGAATACGAATAAGGTACCTGTAGTTCTAACATTTTCCATTTTCTTTTATTTTACAATGATATCCTCTAACTACAAGACCAGTTTGGTCTGAAATCATTTGCGAACGTTTACAGTTTTAACTTTTTCTTTTGGTGTAATTTTCTGTCATTATCAAAGATAAATCTCTTTCTTTCTTATTTTTTTAGACGTCTCCATGTTACTTGATTGTGTAGTGTGTGTGTGTGTGTGAAAAATCATTTGAAATAGTACTTTTCTTCACAATAGCTGTTAAAATCACACTTGATATGAAATTGCATTTCAATTGATCTTCAATAGCTTACTAAAGTATGTAAAAGTAAGTAAGTAAGTGTAAGTAAGTGTAAGTAAGTGAAAAATAATTTAAATCAAGTAGTTGAGGTTTTGATTTCTCTGCTGCGAGTAGTAGCTAATGAATAATTTCACTTACTAGCAAGCAATAGCAAGTGCGACAATGCGTCAATATAATATTATTAAATGCGACATTTATTAGCGAATTAAAAATCATTGCCTATAAAATCCCACATGTCAAAGCAAATAATTTTTTTATCAAACGAAAATGAATTAAAAGTAGCATTCGTTTCTATGCCTAGTGCGGAGTGGTTGGGCGCTGGCGCGGCGCGGGCGCCGGCGCGGGCACGCGCTAATTAGATAAGAGGGCGCGCACGACTCAATTACCATCGATAACGCGATTCATTTAATTAGCCTTGTTTGGTTAATTCCCGCCGTCTGCGGGCCGAGAACAAACTTTATTACGATGTAAAATTACCGTAAATATTGTTAACACATTGTTTGTTTAGTGGGGCACATTATTTGTTTTCAATTATGTTTCCCACGTAGTTTACGAGTTATTATCTGGCGGCTAACAAGTAATTCCGACTATTATTGAAGGAGCAGGTCGACGAAAAACATACGTAATGTACGCCGAGGCACTGCAGGTCACAAGTTTTGTGTTTTTTTATGTTCCTTGGCATATGGAGAGAGCCGTTAGCATGAGATATTCCTGTATAGTTTTGTTTCCAAAAACTAAAGGCGTGAACTCAAGGCGGGTGTGTTACCACTAAGCTATCGCTGTTTTATTTTAAACGTGGAAGTTACATGCTATTTAAAATAATACCAAAACGGAGTATTTTTTGAGATCACATTTTAAAGATTCTTGAACTTTGTTCCTCGTCGGTCTCCTCCTCGTCGTCAGTCGAATCGATATAGAAAGAAAGAAAGATAGGTTATTTATTCAACCACACTCACATAGACATCGAGATACTGAAATTAATAACGAAAATAAGAACTAAAAATAATAACAAAGAAAAAAAAGCTTGACAAAACATTTACAAACACCAAAGGTTGTGTGGAGTTGAATAAGATACTGCCTCAGCATATTGCTGTTAGCAGTTAGTTATGCTCAGCATGTTACTGCATTGACAGGGACAGATGTTATTTGTCAGGCTAAAATGGCAGTGCCACGTCATTGCCTTTGTTACAGAATAAAAGAAAAGTTCTGTTGTATGGAAAACATATTAAAATACCTACTGACCATTAAAATACCTACATTATTACACTTTTGCCCAATGTGGAGTAAGCCCACTGAATGAATTTATATTATAACGGGGAACCCAAACCTTATAGTGTGCTATTATAATTAAATATTTATTGTTATTGGTGTAATACAAATATTGTCTAGCCGTATAGACAGAAGGGAAAGACTAGTTTAAATTACATTACATTGCAATGTGTACAGTTAAAATAAACTACCTCCTTATAATATACTTCCATAGCAAAGCGTGCAAAGACTTGTGGTGATTAAATTCTTTTTACGCATTCAGCAGAAGTTATTTTGAGCTTTGTTTTAAAATCGCTTAACGATAACTTTATATATTTTGATGAAACTTACTTATAATTTAATTTCCAGCAAGATTTAAAGTCACAATATTATGTAGCAGGGCAACAATTTGTTCCCGCATAATCCGACGTAGTACGCACAGATAATAATAAGACAGGAAAATATCTAAGGTCTGCCGGAACATTTTCCCGCTAAATCAGGTCAAGGTCTCCGGATGATGGAGGAAGAGGACCTCATGGGGCTTGCGGCGACTGCTTGGCGCGTGACGTCACACTCGAGGGTTTGTATTAGGTGTATTTTCATTTGTGGAGGGACTCGAGTGAACGATTCATCGTTGAATATCATCCAAAACACAAGACGGAATAACGATTCCATCTACCTACTGTTTGGATAATTTATTCCCAAACTTTTTGACCGCGCCTCTGCATTTGAATCCGATATCTTGTTCGAATCGAGACTAATGACCATAAAAAGTTTTATAAAAATCTCCATTTCCGTTTCCTTTGATTCATTTCTAAGAAGTATTCTCTAATTAAGAGAGTAGTAAATAAATGAACCGGGCGGCGGCGGCGCGGAATCGAATTACTAGTGGCGGGTCCGGCGCCGCGCGGCATTCCAAGCGAAGCGGAGTGTTGGACAGTCTCAAAAAAAGTCGAGTTATTATATATAATTTAATATTTTTCTGAGAAATTATTTACTGCTGACTCTACAGTAATGATATCCCTCGCTAGAAATTGTCCGATACTATCTCAACAATAAGACTCTTGTCGACCAAGTCTCGTATTTATAATGCGTAACATGCAAACATACCACTTGTAATAATAAGATACTAGAAATCGTATCTTATTGCTACACATTTGAACAAAATATTACCAAAGTTCAGTACTGCGTAGACTATTGTACTTGATACAATGGCTAAAATTGGTATTTTGCAGCATATGTAACTGCATAGTCTTTCACACGAAGCAAATACAAGGAGTAGATGGCCTATGCTAGCGAACCTTTTAAATTCCTAAAAGCTTTGTACGGGCCAGCCACGTACACTTTGTAGCGTCAGCGATTTAGGCCACGCTTGGCGATTTAACCATTTCTAAAACAGTACGTTCGCAAATCACGTCTCAGACAGTCAGTCGCGCATGCTCATCTATCATTCCATTATCTATCATACAGTTTTATCTTTTATATCATTTCAAGGGTACCTCCTTTTAAGGAAATACATTATATCAATTTCCACCTGACTATCATTTCACTATCAAGTATGAATTATGAATCTCAGCCCGTACAAGCTTTGACGTCATCGAGGTGGGCGTGGCTTTTCTCCGTTTGTCATCGCTCCTCGCTTCATTCAAACGTCCGCTCGAGTTTGGATAGCTATTAAATATATCTTTACTAAAAATAAAACCCTTATATGAAGTGATGTATCTTAACATGTAAAAATTACTTGGCTCGACATTCAGGCTACGCAAATAATGTCATATTTCACTTGTAAGTATTTTTCGTAATTTATTAGAATACTTCTTTATTACAAATGCCGGTTTAAAATTAAAATTAAAGTAACATTGACATGGACGAACCGTTTATTGTTTTCTGTTCTCCACCAGTAGTAGTAGTCCGCCGTAACGTCGCCCTCACCCTCACCCTGGGCGACCCCGCGAGTGCCACGCTTAAATTGTATAGGAACATTTTATTACGCCATCTCCTCTTCGTATTTGCCTCAAGGTCTTTCAAAAGTTATAACTTTGTAGGATATTCATCAGGAAGTAATTTTACAGCAACAGCATGTGAATGTATGTGAGACTGTGTGCGAGATATAAATTTTTGAATACTTTCCATCTTTGACTTGCCATTTTGACCGATATTTGCTCCAGAACGTCCGCATTGTGAACTCGCTATCCAATACCAGCAGTACTAGCTAAGTAGTGATTGAATAGACGTAGCAGCAGTGCGGCCTCGCTGGCATACCTGGTGAGCTGCATTGAGACACATCTCCCGGAGTTCCCTGGCTGTGCCACGGTACCGCCGCCGCCACGTGCCCTGCATGAACAATTCATTGCGACACTGCAATATTGTACGGACTGATTAGAATGAACGATACATAACATAAAAAAATATACAGGCGAACATGAAAGCTTCTCCTTCTTGGAGTACATTAAAAATTGTCATTTAGGTCTACTTCATGCAAGTCGTAAATTATCGCTTCATTTACGCTTTTTCATCAATCGTACTCTAGTATTTTATGTTCTTGCATCCTTGAAAATATTACCACGGAGCATACTTCATCTGTCGAAGTTTTGTAATATCCTGTTACACACACACACACACCCACACACCGTCAAGCGTATATTCCCTAAGTGTCACGATTTCCGGCTACAAATAAGCTGAATTTTAAGAGTATTATATCTGACTTTGAATTGTTAAAGAAAATAAATAGTACTTTATTCGATTTGTTGCTTTAACGTAAACGCTGATTTCAAACGGTATCTGATTTGACTCAAATACAAATATAATTTGATGAGACCGGCAATTTTTAAGTTAGTACGATTCGAGCGCTCGAACCGAGCGTACATACGACTCGAGTAACCGGGATGTTGGAACAAATATTGCGATTTCCTTGTAAACAATAAGGTTAAATAATTTAGGTGTTTGCAACATACTTCGACAGATGGCGCTGCACTGAAAATGAATATTTAATGAAGAAAGTTAGCCCGCGGAGATTTTCAACCGATTAATGACTACCGGTCAGTTTCGGTGTAGCGTCAACCTCAGCACAGTAGAACAGTTGAGTATACTCCTTAGTACACACGGATGTTCTTTGGACCTTCGTTCACGGGATTTGTTAAAAAGTGTATCGTGTACCCACACGGAATTGATGTTCGAGAATAAAGTTATTTTGTTAACGATATATTAAACGTGTCCTTTTGGTTTCTTCATACTTTAGAAGCGGGACACGCCAACAAGGTATCATAAGCAATATTTTTTTTCTTCTGTTCTAAAACTAAATGAATACATGAAGATCTATATGCATTTTATGATCATAATATTCTGAGCTACAATGTTTTAGTATTTATCTGACTATACAACTATCCGTTGCTACACGCCCGCTTATTTACTTATTTGCGATTTATAATTGAGATTATCCACTTGACTTCACGGTTTTTTTTTATATACACTTTTGGGCTATATGTATACAGAGCAATACGATGTTAGCGTACTCTTTGATAATGTGATTCATGGATGCTGGAAGTGTAGACTATAGAACTATACGAAAGCGGACTTTGACTCCATTAATAGCCAATTAGGTGATATCGATTGGCATGGTAAATTGTCACTTTGTAATGATGTGGACGATATGGTAGCAGTATTTTACGAACACTTGCGAAAAGCTATTAATCTAATCTCCACGTTCCAAAATCGAGACCCAAGTAGTGGAAATATCCTAAATGGTTTTCTTTTGCTCTAATTAAAATGATTCGCGAGAAGAAAAAAAGCGTTTGAAGTTCAAAAAGACGCAAAACCCTCGTGATCATTTTGAGTTCGAGTTGCTTCGAGAGAGTCGAAAAAAAGATCAGAATGGATTATGATAAGTATCTTGTCTCAATTGAAGATAAGATTACTAATAAACCCGAATTACTATGGTTTTTCATAAAAAACCACAAAAACAAACATTATGTTTACCCGCGAAATATGCACTTAAATGCCGAACAAGTGGAAGAACATTACAAAATTTGTAACTTATTCGCGACTCACTTCTCGTCAACATTTTTGTAAAACCCTCAAAGTGTCAACTATGATACACTTTTAGTGAGTTCTAAATATTGGTACTCCAACACCATAACAAAAACCCATCTAAGGAGAAAGAAGAACTAAAGTCATTACAGGACGTAACAAATAACAAAAGTGCCGGACCAGACGGTATACCTTCATTATTTGTTAAATCATGTTCCAGAAGCCTGGTCGTTCCCTTTATACTTATCTACAATGAATCTCTAAAAACTTCAACATTTCCCGGGTATTGGAAACACTCAAATGTTGTACCTATTTATAAAAAGAGCGATCCCAGCTCAATAAAAAACTACAGACCAGTGTCCCTTCTATGTATATTTTCTAAAGTCTTCGAATCTCTGATTTTCCCTATGCTATTATGGCACATTAAAGAAATGCTATCTCCCTTAAAGCATGGTTTCGTAGCTCAAAAGTCTACAAACACAAATTTGATGTGTTACGTAAATGATCTTGTTCAATGGACGCGGGGCGTCAGACAGATGCAGTCTATACAGATTTTACTAGTGCATTCGACAAAGTAGACCACAATATACTATTATTCAAATTAGAACACAATTTTGGAGTCACGGGTAGTATTTTGTCATAGTTCAAATCCTATTTGACGCAGAGAATTCAATATTTAGTTAAAATTGGTCACGTTTCTAATCCTTACATAGTATCATCTGGAGTGCCACAGGGGTCTCATTTGGACCCGTTATTATTTGTATTGTTTATCGACGATATAGTAACGCAAGTAAGTAAAACATTCCAAATGTCTCTTTTTTGAAGACGACCTAAAACTATATCGGACTATTAATTCTCCTGATGACGTTAGCTTGCTTCAGGCAGATCTATCGAGTATCAACAACTGGTGTGCAACAAATAACATGACAATAAATGCAAGCAAATGTCATCATATAAATTTCACAAAAAAGAAAATACCTGTTAGATCTGCATACAAGCTGGCTAATAATGACGACGATTTAGCGCAGTTGTTAAGAGCTTGAGCTGCTCCGCCCACTGTGTCTAATAGTCGCGGGTTCGATTCCCGCATGGGACGAATCTTTGTGTGATCCACAATTATTTGTTTCGGACTGGGTATTTGTGTTTGTGAATTTTCATGTTTGTAAACGCACCCACGACACAGGAATACATCCTAGTGTGGGGCTACGTTTTAAAAAAAAAAAAAAAGTCTATCTATCTATATCTATATCATCACGCCAGCTCCCTCGCGGGGTAGGCAGAGAGTACAGAGTTCCAACAGGTTCTTTTCTTACATACCTCTCTGGCTTCCTCCACTCTCTCTTGACTTGCTCTTCAGATAAGACACGGTCTATTTGGTCATGGTAAGATAGTCTAGGTCTTCCCCGGTACCTACATCCTTCCACTTTCGCATTGTATATCTGTTTTGTCATTCTTTCTTCTGGCATTCTTTCTATATGCCCGAACCAACGGAGCATACCCTTTCTTATCTGTACACCGATACTATCTTTTGCGAACTGTTGCGAATACGGTCGTTCAGCGTGACTCCGCACATCTTCCGCAGAGATCGCATTTCGACCACATTTATTCTGCTTTCGTTTTCCTTCTTACATACCCAACTCTCACTGCCATATAACAGCGTTGGGACAAGCACTCCGTTATGCATGGCCAGCTGAGGCTTTTGGCTTAAGTGCCAGCTCCCAAGTAGCCTTCCCATCGCACCATTCACTCTATTACCTGCATTCACTCTTCTATCTATAGCAGCGGTGTATTTCCCATCCTTACTGAAGGATCCAAGATATACAAACTCATTCACTTGCTCCAGCACATCGTTACCAACCACAATCTATTTATTTATTTATTTATTTATACTTTTGCACAAAGTTGTACAGAGGCGGACTTAATGCCAAAGGCATTCTCTCCCAGTCAACCTTAGGGTGATGCAGAGAAAACAAGGTAGGTGCACTTGGACTACATTATAAAGAATTATCGGGAGGACAAATATTTTAAATATAATACTCATATACGCATATATAATAAACTAATATATAACAATCCTTGCATTCGTTTTGGTTTCTTCCCGTTCAAAAACCATAATTTTGGTTTTCTTCACATTCAAATAATATATTTGAGAAATTTAGTACAATTAGGGACTTAGGGATCACAATGGATGGCATATTAAATTTCATCAGTCACGTAGACAATGTGGTCAAGGAAAGTCAAAAAATGCTAGGTTTAATTAAACGCATAGGCAAAAAATTTAAAAACCCCAAAACATTGCCAATTCTGTATTGCGCACTAGTCTGCAGTCGTTTCGAATATTGTAGTAAAATTTGAAACCCGGCCTATCGAGTCTACATTGATCGCGTGGAGAAAGTGCAGAGATCTTTTTCGTGATATCTTGTGCATAAGCAAACAGTAAGAACTAGGGGTGTACGCTAGAGAGCTGGATATGATGAGAGACTTGAGTATTTTGGAATGAACTCTCTGGAAAGGAGGCGTTCGTATCTGGACATGAAATTTTTGCACAAAATTGTTAACGGTTCAAAAGCAGAACCCTACTTATTGGCAAGTATGATTTTTATATACCAAGGATTAATAGTAGAGTTGCGCGTGGTATCACCTTTCCGCCTAGCTATTGCAGAACAAATCTCGGGAAACATTCGCCTCTTAACAGAATACAAGACACCTAAAATAAGTTGGAGAATATAGATATAAACAGTGATACGATTCTTCAATGGAAACGTAGAATACTGCAACCATTAAAATAACTTACACTAGAAAAACATTACATTTTTCTGGCCTTTTATAAATTTATATTCACATTTAATTTATATCAGATTTATATTAACTTAAAAAAAATATATATGTGCATGTTGTTTCACGCCTATTATTGGCGAATAGGCTAGCATAAGTTGAGATCAAATAAATTTTGTACTGTATACGCCTATAGCTGCTAGCAGTTGGTGTAGCAAGTACAGACTGAGATAAAGAAATAAAATATAGCAAGAAACCATTGAGAAGTATTGAGAAATGGTTTGGCAGTGATTGATTTACTCTACTATCATTATGAAGATTGTTTAATTTAGTTTCTGATTGAACAAGGAACGACGTCTACTTATTGGTGACATAGGTTATGTTTTGGAGCGTAACTATTGCTAGCAATTATACCTGATGCCGCATCTATGATTGTAATGATTAGCTATATATAATCACGATAGTTTACTTGTGTATAAACATTTTAATTCATTCAAGGCGTACATATATACACAAAACTTTATGGTGTACATAAAGGACCTTCAGTTGAAAAAATAGAAATATTGATGAAATTAATATTGATGAGCCATATTAGGGTCAGTAAAGACGGTTACAATAGTAATAAGAAAATGTCAATGAGTATGTAAATAGTAGCCAAATTCTATAATATTTATTTCATTTTGACATAGAGCTATCTTTCCAAATGGTTTCATATTATGGGCTTATAGTTTTTGTCTTTTTGAGATCACGAGTTTTACCTGGTCATGGAAAAGAGACCCTTTTCGAGAAGTTAGAATTATGTGAGTTGCCTGCTCAGATTAACTATGGGATGGATGGAAAAAAGAACAGACAGAAAGTCAGATTTTCATGAATAGAAGCTTGTCCATTTCTGAGGATGCGAAGACCAGCCAAAGTTATTGATATCTAATTATCCATGGCAGTTCACTTGGTATTACGGTCTGCTTAGAATTGTAATGATTATTATTGTTATGAATCTAAATTTTCCTATGGGGCCTAGGAGGCGAAGGACTCTTCTCCCTACTTTCACTATCTTCAGCGTAGTGCAAGTTGATGTCGGTCCTTTTGATCGATTATAATGTCTTTGTACTTACCATACGAAATCACTAGAAAGTGTCACTAGATTTGAATTGGTTTTGTTAAAGAACGTTCTCTTTAAAATGTAAGCGTTATAATATTGAAATGAATGAAGTAAGATTTACGACTGAATTGAAACCTGAAGATCCTCCCCGTGTTGATGAAATTTTCTCTAAATATGCCGTACTTTAGTAGTCTAATTGATACAGGGCATAATCCCTGATTGTGGTAGCAGGTACTCACTTTTTACTCTTCTTTTTGATTTGCGGCGTCCAACTAAGTTTATTAGTAATGGCATCCTAGCAATTTTGGATTATCTACGCCCGTTACTTTATTAAAAACTTCTGTATATATCACGAGGGGGTATTCCTACTGAAATTACTATTTTTGTTTGTAAGTCATTTAACAATTTTTAAAAATACTCATATGCAATTAAAGGTGTAGATGAATTATTTTTTAATTTTACTGTGTGAATTGAAATGGTCACGGTGGCGTTACAGTAAACTTATATCTTTGCGCTGTGGTAGTATCGTTAATGGATAAAACCAAGTGATGGTTTATAGATTTTGATATGTCATTAATGTAAATAAGTATATAAAAAATGGGCATTCTAGATTTAAACAAACAGAAATATAATTTCAATTATTGGTATAAAATGCTGCACATGATCTTAATTGTTCATAATAATAATCATTATCATAGGATTATCCATCAGCAACTTGCTCTTAAATATCGCCTTGTGGACACTGAAGTACTATACTACCAGTACCAGCCTTTTCCAGTTCTTAAAAGTGGTCATATCACGCTCTACTGGGATCGATCTATTATCACGGACAGAACTATTGTAGCCAATAAACCTGATATCGTGATAATAGATCGATCGATGCGTCGTGTAGTTGATCTCACCATTCCGCATGATGAGAACCTTGTGAAGGCCGAAAAAGAAAAATTATCTAAATATGTGGACCTGGCCCATGAGGTTACCGTCATGTGGAATGTTGATTCAACTACTATTATTCCGATGGTCGTTTCAGTCAACGGCCTTATAGCCAACAGCTTCGATAAACACCTCGAGAAGCTCTCGCTAGGCAGTTGGGTGAAGGGCCTGATACAGAAAGCAGTAATATTGGACACGGCGTGCATTGTGAGGAGGTTCCTCTCTTTGGAGCCCTGACCTCCGGTAGCTTGGGTCGTGGACCTTGCTGTCGGTGGAGCACATTTTTTTTATACAATATTTATAATAATCTTTGTATTTTGTATTTTTATATATATTCTATAAGAAATTATACTTAATAAATACATTCATAATAATAATAATAAATCATTTATTTCAGGCAACTGAAGTTTCACAAAAATATTTATGTACAACTTACAGGCCCATAGAATATATACCTTACAGACTAACATACATATGATTTATAAAAACTTATAAACTAAGACACATGTGTTGACGGCGACAAAGTCCCTGGTCTTGCAAGTCCGCGGTATTAAACAAAACTAAATCTTAATTTAAAATAAGATGACTCTCTAAGATGACACTTTTACTGTACGCGCGCTGAAACTTTAGAATTCCCTTCCATACCCGATGGTTGTTCTCTAGATGTTTTTTTAAAGAAGAGTTAAAGAGTATTTACTTTCCAGTTATGTACTTCTTACTATATACTTTAAATTCTTTCTCTGGTGGTTTAGTTCCGTGATTGTTGTACCTTTGCCCTCAGTTCTACATAAATAGTCTCTCTTCACTCTAAGGTTAACTGGCAGATAACTCAAATTGAGTTAGGTTCGCTGTGGTACATCTTTTTTGTAAATGTTCTGACTAATCAATGTTATTTTTTTATAAAAAAGAATAAATAAATAAGATTTCAAAAGCATTTTTAAAAGATTTTTCGCTATACACGCATAGGCACAAGTGTCGTGGTTAATTTGTATATCAAAATGATTGAAAAATGGTAAATAATCCTTTAAAATTGAAAGTTCGGTTTTGGTGTCGTATTCATAAAGCAAAAATTTTGGTTGCAATGTCTGAGGTCAAGCCATTTTTGTTGCATCTTGGGAGCGAATATACATGTCACAGAGTAGCACGGGTGTAAACATAGTAATGCGGATGGGCTTAATAATTTCCGTTACTAATTTGAGGAAAATAATCGCTTTTATCGCTTATTATTCATAGTTCCTTTAAGTATTTGGCAGATGTAATAAAGCGGGGTATATATCTAAATGATAACTATAGAGTGAAATTCGGATTTGGTTAGGTTGAGTCTAAAACTTTTTTTACTAATATTTCTTTGTTAACTACTAAAACTCTGACGTCGTATTGTTCTTCGGTTGAGTCGCTTCTTAAACAAAGTGTATCAGATCCTTTGAATTTTCGGTTGTCAGTGGGAAAGATATAATAAATACTTTTAATAATCTTAATATTAAAACACGGCGGATATATGGGAGCTGTCTGTAAAGACAGTTAGTTCTGTAATCCATATTATTGCACCCCACTTGGCATCTGTGTTAACGGTTGTGTTGCTAGTGGTGTATTTCCTGATCTTATGAAACTTAGTAGATTGATTCCTTTATTTAAATCGGGTAGTACTCGTACATCGAATCCAAATAACTTTTGGCCTATTTCTGTGCTGCCCACGTTAAGTAAAATATTTGGAAAAATTATCCTAAATCAGTTGATAAGCCACTTTAGTAGTCATAAACTACTTCACAAAAACTAGTTTCAAAAACAAAATTCACTAAGAATCGCTGTACTACTGATGCAGGTGTTGAATTAATGAGGAATATTTTTATGGCCTGGGAGAACTTGCAGGATGCTTTAGGTGTATTCTGCGACTTATCTAAGGCGTTTGACTGTATGCATCATGTAACTCTCCTCAGGAAATTACACCATAACGGAATTAGGAACAGGGCTCTCGACCTCTTGACATCTTATCTCTGTGATAGAATTCAAAAGGTCGATGTTAATGGGAAGCAATCTCCCGGTTCTAACGTGATAATGGGCGTGCCCCAGGGATCGATTCTCGGGCCATTTCTATTCCTCATATATATAAATGACTTACCCTACTATGTAGGGGATAATCAGGATATAGTGCTGTTCGCGGATGATACATCCTTATTATTCAAAATTAAAAGACAGCTGCTTAATTATGACGATGTGAACAGTGCACTGTCAATGGTTGTACATTGGTTTATTTATTTATTTATATTAGGCACATCCACAATATTCATATGTCACACAAATAGCATTTAACAATATTATAATCTTAAATGAATATCAATTATGGATGTACACAACATTCCTTGGTTTACGATTGGCATGTCCAGTTATTAAATAATATTAAAAAACATAATTACATAATTAAATTGAAAACAAAATAGGTACAATTAGAAAAATATAAATAAAATAAGAGTGAGACATACATCAAATAATAATTAAATTACTACACAACAATGAATTATGGATTTACATACTAAAATAATTTATCAGACTATTCCTAAAGTTACTGAAAGATTGGTGAAAAATATCAAAATTACCAATGTTTTCTGAGTTTCCGCAGACGGTATTGTACTCGCTACATATTCGAGTTAATGGTGAGTGTCGTCCAATATTAGTTCTGCACACCGGAATATTAAAGGTTTTCTTAAGGGATACCTCGGTATTCTTCTTGGTACCGTGAGTTTTATATTTTCATGTAATTGAATACAATGTACCTTACCTGTCAAAATTTTGTGCAGAAATAATAGGTCCTGAATAATCCGACGATTGTGCAGTGACACCATTTTAAAGAATTTGAGTCTTTCATTATATGGAGCCCTATGTGATATACCGGATGACATGAATGCCAAGTTCCTTGTGAAAGTGCGCTGGATTCGCTCAATTCTTTGTAAATGTATTACGTATGAAGGGTTCCAGACCATACTTGCGTATTTCAAATGACTGCGGTCCAAAGAATTGTAGAGCAGGATCTTCGTTTGTGGCCGATGAAAGTCCTTCGTGTTTCTTTTAAAAAAACCTAGCATTTGAGCTGATTTTTTTACAGCCTTATTAATGTGCGAGGTAAACCTCAACTGACTATTTAAATTAATACCTAGATCCCTGATTTCATCTACTTCGTTCAAGACTACTCCATCGATATTGTAGTTTGAAGGAATGGGTACTTTTTTCCTTGAGTATTTTATGTGGTAGCATTTATTAGCGTTAAGTGTCATGCCGTTTATATGACACCAGTCTTTGATATTGTCAAAATCGCGTTGGATAAGGAGAGCATCTGATAGGGAATTAACTGAGAGGTAAATTTTAAGGTCGTCAGCAAACAAAGCGAATCTACTATACTTGATACTGTCCGCAATGACATTTATGAATACGGAGAATAATATTGGTCCGAGATGTGAACCCTGTGGCACACCGGAGTCAGCAAAGCATACTTTAGACTCATAACCTTTTACGGTTACTACCTGAGGTCTTTTGCTAAGATAAGATTGAAGCCAGTTCAGCAGACTTCCACATATCCCGTGTGCTTCAAATTTATTTAGCAGTAAATGATGATTCACTTTATCAAACGCACTTGAAAAGTCGGTATATACTGCATTAACCTGTCTACCTTTGTCGATGTCTGCGGATAAGTCTGATATAAATGAAATCAGGTTCGTATTGACGGAGCGACCAGTCCTGAAGCCATGTTGAGCATTTGTGATAGAAGGATTTAGGTACAATGTAATGATGGGACATATTAAAGACTCAAATAATTTAGAGAAACATGAGAGAATAGAAATAGGACGGTATTTTTTATGTCATTGTGTTCACCTTTTTTATGTATTGGGACAATCCTAGCTTTCTTCCATTCATTCGGTTTCATTCATTGGTTCAACACATATCTTCTCCGTAATGAGAAGAAGACAAAATGTATTAAATTCACAACGCCAAATGTAAGACAGGTTGCAACTAATTTACAAATAAATGGCGTGGATTTAGACCTTGTAGAGTCGACTGTATTTCTAGGTATCACTATTGATGCCAGATTACAATGGGGCATATTGATATTTTATATTGATACCCATATTGATCAATTATCTGGTACATTAAGCTCAGCGGCATATGCTGTAAAGAAAATTAGATTATTAACTGATATTGAAACAGCTAAACTTGTTCATTTCGCTTATTTTCATAGTATTATGTCATATGGCATACTACTTAGGGGATGCTCTGCAGAACTTAATACCATCTCTGTTCTCCAGAAAAGTGCTGTTCGAGCAATTTACAATTTGGCCCCGAGAGCTTCTCTTAAGGAAAAATTTAGAGAAATAAATATTCTAACTGTTGCCTCACAATTTATATATAAAAATCTTCTATATGTTTAAAAGAATATCAGTAGCTTTGAGAAATATAGCGGCATTCATCATGTTAATACACGGAACAAAGATGATCTTATTGTACATTCCACTCGTCTCCACAGAATTAGTAATTCTTTCATGGAGCAATGTTTACGCTCCTACAACAAATTACCCAAAGATATCCGAAACATGCCTATTAATAAGTTTAAAAAGGCAATTAAAACTAGACTCTGTGAGAAAGGGTATTATAAAATTTCGGATTTTCTTGACGATAAAACAGATTGGGTTTGAGCAGCTCCTCAATCAGTAACATTAATCAATGATATATAATACCATTTTGAAAAACAATAAAAACAGAAAGGCCAAACAAATTAAATTAAAAGACTAACCCGCTGAGTTTCTCCCCGGATCTTCTCAGTGGAGGCCGCGTTCCGATCCGGTGGTAGATGTAAAAAATGTAATAATTTTGACGTTTGTGAGTGATATTGTATTGGCCTATGCAAATAAATGATCTTTGACTTTGACTTTGAATATTGTGATCCAACTCGGTTAAACAGAAATACGTTTAGTGTCACAATTTAGGTATGCCTTTAACTATTTCTATAACAAAATAAATTAATGTACCTACCATAATGTTAGTTTTGTTTATTTACACAAAAACAAAAAATTTCATTATACATATTTATGACTATAGGTACTTAATATAATTGTAATTGAAATAGTTGTCTATAAAGACCAAAATATGTATGCTATCACTTATGAGAAACTATTAAGGCAAATTAGAATGCCTGTATATGTATAAGAGTGTAATTTTTTTGTATTATGAGCAAGTGATTGCCAGGAGGCATCACGATGCCGGATGGCCGAATGTCACGATTTCCGGTTACAAATAATTTATTTTAAATTTTAAGAGTATTTTATCTGACTTTGAATGGTTAAAGAAAATAAACAGTACTTTATTTGATTTGTTGCTTTAACGTAAACCCTGATTTCAGACGGTATCTGATTTGACTTAAATTCAAATATAATTTGATTTGACCGGCCATTTAAGTTAGTACGATTCGAGCGCTCGAACTGAGCAGACATAGAAATCGAGTGACCGGGATTTGTTAAAAAGTGTATCGTGTACCCACACGGAATTGATGTTCGAGAATAAAGGTATTTTGTTAACGATATATTAAAGGTGTTTTATTTGTTTCCTCATACAAGCGGGGGTGGCAGAGGTGTACTGAGTTCACCCACGTTTCGCCGACGATGTTAGGTCCCATATAATAGGCGAGCCTATTGCCATATACCGGGCACAATTCCAGACTCCGGACTCGTACTGGGAAGCTTTCGTTAGAAAAACTTTCCAATTCGCAATTTAGGTCTGTGTTTAATGCAACTTTCTCAGATTGCAAATGAATGATCTCAACATACTCCAGCAACAGTCTCCGCGTCACGTAGTTGGGAGCTCGTGACGTCATCAAAGCGCTAATGAATAGGTTTGCAAGTGGAAGCCATTAAGCGGTTAATGAGTGTTTAACACGTTTCGGGTCGTTAGCGACACGGCGCGGGGCGGCGCGGCGTGACTCGGGCGGCGCCGCGCCGTAGCTATAGTTTGCTGCAAGTTGTCGCCACTGAGCAGCCAGGTGATATGGTACTGTATGCGGTGAAAGGAGATTGATTAAAAAATTCCAACCCCTAATGAATATCAGAATTAACCAAAGTAGCTGTATTTAGCCATTAAAGCGACTACAAAGCTACTGATTACATGCAGGTGGCTTCACAAAATGATTTTTTAAGTGAATCTCAATTTTCGAAGTTATTAGTTAAGTGACGGAGACCGAGCCGATCGTACATCATCTAAACGGTTAGAAGTTAAAAAGCTATGAATCACTACAAAAGTACGCACACGGCAACTATTATCGGCAAACGGTTGATCTTGTGCCATACGATGCCCTTATACAAGACCTGCGGGTTAATAAGATGGTTTTGGATATTATTATAACTACTGCCTACCCCGCAAAGGATCTGGCTTGAAGATATAGATAAATAGATTATAACTACTTACTGGATTGATGCAAACAGCACACAGCTGCTCGTCATGGCGATCTTTGGAGAGGTTTATTAGAGCAAAATATTATCAGTCCTAAAAATGACAGCTAAATTAGATAGAAAAAGTATCGTACTTAGACTAAGTCTTGTCTAGACATTGCTAACAAAAATAGCGCCAAAAGCCCTCAGTTACTATGTGTGTGTGATGCCAGTGTTTGATATTTTGAAAATTTGTTCAAAATTTGTCATACGTTGACATAGACAAGTAATTCATCTAAGGTACTACGCAGCACTAATTCCGCTGGCGCCATACCGCGTGCCAACTGCTCGGCACGTGCCGGAATAAGTTTCCACATTCGTCACGTCGTCCGTCACTGGGGGCCGGCACCCGAGCCCCTTGCCTTCGCCCTGGGGGCCCCAGTGCCCCGTAAACGCGGTGTAAATAGTGGCCGTGTAAGTTACAGGAATTACTCACTGCCTCGGAAGCGCTCGCGTGTAACACGTCACCTGAACGAGCCGCGGACTTGGTGAGAAGATTATTCAATGTTTCTTTTGAACAGAACACGTACTGCCCGCTAGTTTCAAAACGGCTATGAAGTGAGTTTAATTCATTAATTCGATCGGTAATCACTTTCACTTTATACATACGTCTACTGAGTACATATTGAGAGATGCTAGAGTAAAATTCAGCGAGAGCTGGAATGTGGCGTGAGGTCTGAGATGAAAATGGATATCAGTTCGCATTTAGGATCAGAAAAATATAGAAATACCTAGTACCTATGCAAAGTCTATGCGTTATACAAATTGTCCCAAAAGACTGATTAATTTTTGTTTTTTTGATTTGTTCCATTTACGTCATATTCATAACGCTAGCTGATAACGTCAATAAGGGGCGGAACCGGTTTTTAAACACCGGTTTAAAACGTTCGAAATCCGGTTTAAAATTACGTTGTTTTACTAACCGGATTAAATTGAACTAAATAATTTTTGATTACCGGTTATTACAAAGAACATAATTGTTTAGTTCTTAACATCGAAATTAACCGGTTAAACTCAGACGCACACACGTCATTTTCGAGGCGCGGCGTCCGTCTTCTATGTTTAGGGATAAATATTCCTATCTCTTTCGCACGTGCACAGTGTCGTTGAATTATTACCTATATATTAGTGTCGGGCAAAAATCAATTGTAGAGACAATTAACAATTGATCAATCGTAATTGCAATGTTTTGCAATCAATTGTAAATAGTTTTATGTTTGTTTACGATTAACAATTAACAATGAATCATCTAATAACATCGTCGGTACAATGTAGATGTTAAAAGCACACCTATCGTTGGTAAAACGTAGGTGTACAATGTACACTTCTGTCTAGTATTGCAAGGGTTGAATCAGGAGTACGAAGCTTGAGTGAAAGTTCGCCTTAAAGACGCGAGACAAAACAAGACTATAATTAAGAGGTTTTAAGGGATGCTGATATGGCGTTAATTTCTGCATCCAAGATGGGGGACGCGATTTTATATGCAAAATCGATTTGGGTGTCACTTTTGGGCTTTTAGGGGATTCTGATTACGAATATTGTGTCAATTCCTATGATGTACTTTTAAATAAATTTTCTATACTACCACTCAGGATGAGAAGATTGCTAATAGATCAGATTTTCTTGTACAATATTTGTCACAACAAATTTGATTGCAACAAGTTAGTTAACCAAATATACATACGCGTACCATATAGATCTCACTTAACACGAGAGAGTCGCGATCGTTATTTATTTGCACCTACTCCATGTAAAACGAACGCGGGTGAGCGTGCGCCTTTGCATAGATTAATGAAACGATACAACAGTAATTTTATGCATATTGATATCTTTGCGACCTCACCCGTCTCGTACAGAAAAAATATAATCGATGAAATAGCTTCGAGTGGATGTCAATTGTGATGTGATTATGTTACATTGTCATTGTTACATTTTAATCACAGAGGTATTGCTTGTCACCTTTATTTACCTTATCAAATTTTATTACACTTTAGTCTTTGCAGTTAAGTAGTTTACACTATATTATTTTATTCAATAGTACACAACGTGTAACTTGATAACGCAGGACCTTTAGACGCCTTCGAGATTTTAAACAAAAGGAAAAACAGATCAAATCAATTAAGTATCGCTTTGGAACAAACTGCCATAAAGTCCTGCGTTGATTGTGTTGCACTTTGTACATTGTCCCTAATTTTTTTTCATATGCAATATGTGTACAACGGGGTTGGTCACATTTGTAGTACTATATGCATATAATACGGTGTACTCATTGTGTGAATGTAGCTGTTTGTTGTACCTAAATAAAGGAAAAAAAATATTGATTCATGATGGCGGACGCAACTTTTGAAGCAAAATCAATATGGGTGTCACTTTTAGGGTTTTAGGGGATGCTGATTACTAATATGGCATTAATTTTACAATCCAAAATGGAGGAAGCAACTTTTGAAGTAAAATCAATATGAGTGTCATTTTTAGGGTTTAAATTACGAATATGGCGTTATTTCTGGATACAAGATGGTGGACGCGATTTTTGAGGTAAAATAAATATGGGCGTCACTTTTGGGGCTTTAGGGAATGGTGATTACGAATATGGCGTTAATTTCTAAATCCAATATGGTGGACGCAACTTTTGGGGTTTTAGAGGATGCTGAATTAACTTTATATTCGTAATCATCATCTCTTAAAACCCCAAAAGTTACACCCATATTTATTTTACTTTAATCAATTCAAACTTAACGTTATATTCGTTTTCAGCATACCTGAAAATTCTAACTGTCTCCCATATTGGCTTTACTTCAAAAGTCACGTCCACCATCTAGAATTCAGAAATCAACGCCTTATTCGTAATCAGCATCCCTTAGAACCCCAAAAATGACACCCATATTGATTTTACTTACAAAGTCGCGCCCGCCATCTTGGATTTAAAAATTAACACCATATTCGTAATCAGCATCCCCTAAAACCCCAAAAGTGACACGCATATTGATTTAACTTCAAAAGTCACGTCCGCGATCTTGGATATAATATAATAATACTAATAATGTTTGATCCTACAATTGAAAAATGAATCGGTTAATGGCCAACACTGCTATTTATAAACGATAGTGGCCTTGAGAAAGTGAACGAGTGAAAGCAATCTCAAATTAATCGGTTACTTTAGGTTTAAATATCGGTTGCAACATAATGCTAAAAACCGATACTGAAAGTCGAACCTTTAACCAGAAACGAAAATCATTTCGGTTTGGGGACCGAAACCGGTTTGAAAAATTTAACCAGTTTCCGACCCCTGAACGTCATACAGTATTGGCACCAGCAGCGGTCCGACCGCGGGTAGCGCGGACTCGCAGCCCTTGAAGATATAATAGAGTAGTGCTGTATCGGCGCGCATGGGGCGGGCGGACCGCGCTATGTGCGGGTATTCCTGGCGCACACACGGCCGGCCGACAATAACCACCATAAACATCAATACTGACAGGCTGCCGCTAGAGGAGTTGCTAGATCTCCCATCGGGCGCGTCCCCAGGTGGTGGATAGGGGAATGCCTCCCAGATATGGGTGGTACCGGGGAAATGAAATACCTGGCGCGAACTAGCTGACTGGAGAGCCTATTACTCTTGGAGGTAGCATGTGTGCAGTGCCTTCAGTACTGGGCTGGAGCTGACAAGAACCACGCTATTTTAATAGATCCAGCACCAGATAGCGGCCGGCGAAAAAAAAATCGGTGGGCGTGCTGCAGACCCAAAACTGAAACAAAAATCTTTTAAATGGAGGCAAAGTTTAGAGAGAATATACCCCAGGGAGGTACCAGCGAAGCTGGAGAATCCTCCCCCGAGCTTAGCTCGGGCAGATGCCCCACGTATTCTGGGGGGGGGGGGGGGGAAAACAATGCCGATACCCAAAGACATCAATTTACAAACCGATTCTCACACTTTCTTCGCAAAACGAGGTGTCCAAAGAACACCACCAGAGAAGAGACCGACAACATCCCATGGCAAAGGTCCTAATGCTGAACAAAGTGGATCGAAAACAGGCATGGAGGCAAATTTCCAGGAGACTCACAAAAGGACTTTCGACCTAGAACGAGTTCCCTGGGAAAACGTCAAAGAACCTGCGATGGAAACGAGGATGAAAAATACGACGAAATGATAAGTTTAATGGCGAAGCTTACAAAATTAACAAACAACTTCAATAAAGTCGCGAGTGAAAATCCCAAAACGAAAGCTGAAATTGAAAAGGGCCTAAAAGATATGAAAGGACAATTGAACCACCTCAACAGGAAGCTTAAGGAGTGGGAGGAAATTCCTACATCAAAGACAAAAACTACAGCAGTTACAAAGGATACTCAGGACATGACCACACAGACGGATACGGTGGCGATCGAAACACCAGATAAAGACCCAGTTGACGAGCTCAAAGCCAAGATATCTAGTAGTAAAGACTTTACCAGTCTGCCAGCATGGCCCGAACAAGTTTATACCACAGCCAAAGTGCAAAAAGGAAACCCCGCAAAAACGAGTCGAGAACGGAACCTTGTAATCATGGCTGAAAACACGCCCGGCAGTAAATCTAAAGGTCTCAAAAAATTGCTCATCAAGGCCTTCCCGGAAGCTATCGAGCTTTTAGAAGATAGTGACCCAGGAACTGTAGAATACACAGTACGAACAAATAGAAGAAGCTATCTTTGCAGACGAAAAATGGGACATAATAATTCTAGTCGAAGAAAACGACGTAGTATTGACTGAAAGGGGAAAACCGCGACGTACAACTGAAACGTTGATTGTCAAAGGGATGGATTCGTACGCGGATACACTTAAAAAAATGAAAAAAAATGTTAGTGCGTCAGACATAAGACAGCTAGGCGTTACCGTTAAGGGCATTCCGAAGATAAATGAGGGAAAAATGGTATTGAAAGTGGTAGGCGCTCCACGCCAAACAGAAGCCCTCAAAGAAAAAATTGCTCTAGCACTAGACAATGCTCAAGTAAGCATAGGAGGGGATTCAGTGTACCATATAACGGTCATTGAAAAAGAAGCCGACATTGAGGTAGTCAAAGAAGCTTTGGAACAAGATCTTGGCGTACCAGTAAACATATAATCTCTGAGACCAACAAAGTACGGTAGTCAAACTGCCACCATCACTATTACGCGTAACCATCTTAATAATCTAGTGGTGCCCAATTTTGTTACGATTGGGTGGAAAAAAAGCAGACTCAGGAAACGAGTGAACGTCAAGTGTTGCTATAGATGTTGGGAGTCAGACCACATTTGGTTGGTAACCGGGTGGTTATGTGGGGCTTGCACCCACTAAAACCCCTCGGCGTCCCACTGCCCTTTTGCCGGGCCACAGGAATCGTCACCAGCATGACCTCTGTGGCACCGGCGGGCTCGGTCCGTGTGCGGACTTCGACACCTGTTAGGGGAGTTCGGTCTCCTCCCTACCGCCTTTCGGAGGCTGCGCGGACGCAGCGCTTTTACGGCGCGGGTCTGCGTGTGCTAGGGCGCCGGGGTGCCCTCCCCGACGCCTGCAGGCCGCGATCACGGTGGGCGAAGGTCGTTTCGGGCGTAGTCCCTACGCCTTCGCCCAACGCGCCCTCTACGAGCGGGATTGGAGGACGTCTCCTCCCTCACCCGCTCTGCCTCCTCCTTAGCGGACATGACGGCCTCGCAAAAGGCCGTCATTGTCACCCAGGCGCTCTCGCTCCCAACCATGGATGATATCACGGTCGGGAGCGACAGCGCCTGTCCCCCTACACCGAGCGCTCCGGCGAGCCGGCGCCGCTCATCATCCCATACTGGGCACACCAGCAACGGGGGGGCAACGTGTGCGCCGCCGTGTCTTCTGGGGCCGCACAATGATGGCAGCGCTCCGCCTCCTCACGACCGATCCGCCACAGATACCGCCCGAAGCAACCATGCCCGGACAGTACCTGCGTCAGACGGTACGTGAGGACGCCGTGTCGCCGCTCCAGCCACTCCCAGAAGACTGGCAGCAGCGCAGCGATGACGGGGTGACCGGCAGTGGGGTGGGCGAGCTTGCTCCGCCAGCCCTCCAGCGCAGCTCGGTGAAGCTCCGTCCGCCTCGCTCTCGGGGCGCAGGGATCCAAGGTATTGGTAGGATCCCTACGCCAGGCATATAGCTCGGAGAGCGCCTGTGCCTCCAGCTCCCACGGAGGCGTTCCGGCGAGGATCGTCGCCGCCTCAAATCCGATGGTGCGGTACCCTCGGATGGTCATCCGATGACGGCCATGACTCGCTGCGCGCGGTGCAGCAGCACCACGTTTCGGGCCGTCAGAGCACCCGCCCAGATTGGGGACCCATACAAGGCCTGGGACCGCACCACCCCCGCATACAGCCTCCTTGCCGAGGCCTGTGGCCCGCCCAAGTTCGGCAGGAGTCTCGACAGCGCTCCAGCCGTCGCCATCAACTTGGGCACTAGGGCGACAAGATGGGGCCTAAAAGTCAAGCGCCCGTCCAGAATGAGGCCCAGGTAGCGTATTTGGGTCTGGACGTTGAAGCTGTAAAAATACCTGGTTTAACCGTGTTTAGCTGCTATATCTCTCTCAACTGCAGCTTTCAAACTTACCAGGAAGATATGGAAAATCTTCAGCGCTGCATCCAGTCGCAAAGTGGAGACATCCTTGTCGGTGGTGACTTCAACGCCGCATGTCGAACATGGGGCAGCAAAAATACTAATAAAAGAGGAATCCACCTCTTGGAGACCTTTGCAAACCTCGACCTGACCACAATGAATACCGGAAAGTCAGCGACATTCGAAAGAGGCGACAGGCGATCAACACCTGATGTTACAGCGGCTAGCCAAAATCTAGTAAGCAAGCTTGAGAACTGGGAAGTGCTGGAAGAGGAAACGATGAGCGTTCATAAATACATCCTGTATGAAATTACAGCAGGAGCACAGCCTAAGCCAATGCTAGTCACAGCAATGGGATGGAATTACAATAAAATAGACAAGGAGAAATTCGCGCACTCCCTCCGATACGAAGAGGTAATAAACGCCGAAACTCTGGTAAGCTCAACCATCAGAGCCTGTGATAGAGCCATGCCCAGAAGGAAAACTAGCAAAAGAGGACAAGTGTACTGGTGGAATGAAGAAATCGACAAAGCTAGAAAACAATGCCTTGCAAACAGAAGGAAATATACACGTTTCAATGCAAAAAAGAAAAAGAAAACACCCGAGGACGACCAAAGCGAACAACTCAAATATGAATACAAAAACGCAAAACATGTTCTACAACTACTAATCCTAAAATCCAAGGAAAACCACTGGAGTCTGGTATGCGACGAAGTTGACAGAGACATTTGGGGATTGGGCTACAAAATTGTCACCAAGAAACTTAGAAAGGAGCAAACCCGTATCGACACAGATAAAATAAACCAAATCGTTACCGTACTATTCCCAACACATGGGACATTTCAAAGATCGGAACCTATAGCCGGGGTAGCACCAACAGTGACTGTTGAAGAAATTAGAGTAGCCTGCCCAAGAATTAAACTGAAAAAAGCACCCGGACCCGACCTCATAACACCGGAATTGGTAAAGTTGGCTGTAGAAATCATTCCAGAAAAGATTGCTTCAGTTATGGATAGCATCGTACAAAAAGGAGAATTCCTAGCTGCCTGGAAAATTGCAAGGCTCATTTTATTGATGAAACACAATAAACCAGCTAGCGATCCCTCAGGCTACAGGCCTCTCTGCCTGCTGAACTGCTACGGGAAGTTACTCGAGCGCCTTCTTCTAAACAGGATCGAAGCCATTCTACCAGAACATGGCGGACTAGCGGGCGCCCAGTACGGCTTCCGTAGCGGTAGGTCGACAGTGGACGCGATTAAGAAAGTAATCGAGGTGGCCGAGGGGGCAAAAAGTGGTACCCGTAGTACCAGAAAACTCTGCGTACTTATTGCCCTAGATGTCAAAAACGCATTTAATTCTGCTCCTTGGGAGATTATCCTCTCGGAAATCAAGCGGAGGAACCTCCCACAATACCTCTATAACCTAATCAGCAGCTACTTAGATGAGAGATACATAGAGGTAAGGGATGCTGCCGGACTAACCAAAACCATCAAAGTAGATAGCGGTGTCCCTCAAGGTTCCATATTGGGGCCAACCTTATGGAACATTCTCTACAATGAGGTCTTCTCGCTCAAACTAGGAGAAGGGGCAAGTCTAATTGGATTTGCGGATGACTTAGCACTCATGGTTACAGCCCGGACGCACATAAAACTCATGGATCTGGCAAACACAGCACTACAGCGCATAAGCGACTGGATGAAATCTACACGACTGGAACTCGCCCCAGAAAAAACAGAAGCGATCATGCTGAGCGGCAGAAAAAAACATGGGCCAGTATCATTCAACGTGCAGGGCGTTGCCATCGAGCCTAAAGACAAGCTTAAGTACCTAGGTGTGTGGCTGGACAAAAGCCTTCAGTTTAACCAACATATCCAGGAAACGGTTCTTAAAGCTGAGAAACTTACAGCCGCGCTTGGACGACTAATGCCAAGGAAAGGAGGCCCTAAATCGAGCCGACGCCGTATCCTTGCATCAGTAGCGCACTCAGTAATGCTGTACGCAGCGCCGGCCTGGTCGAAAGCACTAGAGAACACAAAATACAAGGAGATGCTAACCAAGATCCAAAGGCAGGCGGCCATAAGAATCTGCGGGGCCTACAGAACAGTTTCACTGGAAGCCGTCCTGGTGATAGCAGGCTTAATTTCAATTGACAGACTGGCTACCGAACGAACGAGAACGTTTAAAACAGAAGCATAAACACCGACCCAGAACGCGAGGGATAGAACCATAGCGGAATGGGACCAGGCATGGAAACAAGGGGGGAAAGGTGCCTGGACGCGCCAGATGATACCAGACCTAAAGCCATGGCTAAATAGGAAGCACGGAGAAGTAGACAGGCTCCTGACACAAGCTCTAACCGGCCACGGAGTGTTTAACACTTACCTTCACGCCATAGGCAAAGTACCCAGCGATACGTGCCCGTATTGTGAGGAACTCGACACTCCAGAACACGCAATCTTCAGCTGCCAGGAGTTCAAAGAAAAAAGGGGAAACGCTGAGGAAAATGACGAGCCTTTTGGCCTAGCAAATATGATTCCCAGGATGCTGAAAGATTACAAAACCTGGGAACGAGGTGCCACAATGCTACATAAAATAATGAAGAAGAGGGAGATAGACGAAAGGGAAAGGCAGCGAATAACCTAACCTTAGAGACAGCTACTCTATGAAGCAATGCTAAAGAGCGGTTCCAGAGAGATAGCAAGCACAGGGAGGAGGTTTTAGTCCGTAGGCCATTGAGGGATAACACCTATCTCAGTGGAGTCGGGCATGCTGTTTGGTATGGGCCAAACAGTATCCATGAGGATTTCCTCCTTCCACGAAAAAAAAATGCTGCCGCTAGAACTAAACAAGACCACATGGTTAAAAATGTTGTTTGAATAAAAAAAAATTACTGAATCAAAATGTTTAGAGATCTATTACAAAAGCAACAAGGATTAGAATTCTTAATCGATCAGATTCGAGAAATATTTTCGTTATGGTTATTATTTTAGGTTTTTGTTTTATGAGTAAACAGTTGGATCCAATTAACTTTATACGGACCATCTACAATACTGACACCAAGAGTCATTCGATCGATATGGATGTTGCTGGTTTTGCTTCTCTACATGACTCAATTTGTCTATTAAGGAATGAAAGGAAAATGTAGGAATACTTAAATATTCATTTTTCTACTTTAAGCGTATTGTGGTGACGTCCGTGTGTGTGAATGATGTACGCTGTTGGCCGCGAGGCCTTTACAGCTTCACCGGACTAAAAGGCGAGCGTGCAACCACTACGCTCTAGCCAGCCAGAAGGGCAAGAGGCGACATACTCGAGGGCGCCTCGAAGAGGCGCCCTCGGTTGGGACAGTCGCTGTAGGGGGACGGGTGCACTACTAAGTGCACCGGTCAACCGCCGGCTATGGGAGGGGATTTACTACTACGTCGTCGTCGTCGCCCGTATTCTGAGCGGAAAGAAGGGATGACAAAGCATCGGGGGGGTCGGTGAGAACATGTCGCGGCCGGCGGTGGCGGCAGGGGTCGGGGGGGAGATCGTAGTCGGCGGTGGCTACGATTAACGGATTCGCATGGGTAGATGCGTTCGCGAAGTGACGTGTTGACGCCTTTTTAATAAAGGCGCGAATAGGTTCGAGACCTAGATCGGAGTGGAGGTCGACGTTCCGTACGAACCAGGGGGCTCCTACGGCTTTACGGAGGAAGCGGTTTTGAACCACTTGGAGTTTATCGATGTGAGAGGGGGCCGAATGCCCGAACACAACACACGCATAAGTCATGATGGGTCGAACGCAAGTTTTGTAAAGTGTCACCTTATTTCTAAGGGACATTTTACTCCGCTTGCAGATTAACGAATGGAGACGACCGAGCACAAATGATGCTCGGTGACGGACCCGCTTGATGTGCGGGCCGAAGGACATGGTACTGTTTAGGGTGACCCCTAGATATTTGACCTCTTTGACCCAGGGAATGGGTCGGTCGAACATGGTCACTTGGCCGAGATTACTTCTAGGGCGGCGCAGGGAGTGGCGCGGGGTGGCACCCCTGGAGAAGAACACCGCAGCGCTCTTGTCCGGGTTCACCTCAATACGCCACTTCCTGAACCAATTCCCTAGGGAATTGGCGGATGCCTGAAGGTGTCTGGTAATGAAACCCTTATTCCTATGCGAGACGTAGAGAGCGGTATCATCCGCGAATAGGGCTAGATGCGCCTTACTCGAACGAGGAATGTCGTTCGTGTAAAGGCTAAACAGGAGCGGAGAGAGAACTGAGCCCTGTGGGACTCCAGCACTGATGGAGTGGGAAGTGGAGCGCGTCATTTCGACGCGATAACGGAAGGCGCGATTCGACAAGAAGTCTCGTAAGATGAGCACGAGTCTGTCCGGCACACCCAATTGGTAGAGCTTGTAGATCAAGCCGTTGTGCCAGACTTTGTCGAATGCCTTCGCGACATCTAGGAAGAGGGCGCCCGTGTAGATTGGTTTGGGTCTATTGAGACCGGAGAGGATGTGCTCCGTGATGCGGTGCACTTGGTGGACGCAAGAGTGTTTGGCTCGAAAGCCAAACTGCTCGTCGATAAGGATACCCCTGGACGTTACGAAGTCCTTGAGCCTCGCCAGAAGGAGGCGTTCGTATATCTTGGCCAGGGAGTTGAGGAGACTGATAGGGCGGTAGCTCGCGGGGAGATTGCGAGGTTTGCCGGGCTTGGGAATGCCAATGACGTCCGCCTCCTTCCACTTAGCGGGGAAGGTGCAGTTCGTCATGGCGGCGTTCAAGATGGCCACCAAGAGGCAGATGAGTTGGGCGGGCAGGCATTTCAGAACGCGATTCGAAATACCGTCAGGGCCGGGGGCTTTTTTAGATTTAAGACCCATAATCACATCTTCGACCTCCGTTTGCGTGATAGGAGGCAAGGAATCGACGGGGGGGAGGGATGCCCTGCGCTCGACTTCCCTGTCTACCGCGTCGACGTGGGACTGGTCGACGGACTGAGAGCTGGGGGCGCACTGGCTCTCGAGGGAGTCGGCGAGAAGCTCGGCCTTTTCGTCGTCGTCGAAGGCTGGGGGCGCTGCGCCTGAAGGGCGGGACAGCGGGGGCATGTCAGTCGTGGAGTCGGATTTGAGGCTACGCGCCAGCTGCCAGTAGGCCAGATGCGACGGCGCGATGCCCTCTAGGAGGACACCCCACCGTTCCTCCCGGACCTCCGCGACACGACGCTTTACCTCTCGTTGTAAAGCGCGCATCCGGGCCCGATTGGCTTCGGTGGGGTAGGAGTCGTACGCTCGGATGGAAGCATTCTTGGAACGAATGAGATCCCTAACATCGTCCGGCAGTCGAAAGCGGTTGAGGTAGAGATCTTCCGCCTCGACTTGCTTGGACGATCGACTGACAGCCGATCGGATGTGCTCGGTGAAGGCATCTACGGCCTGATCGGTGTCCTGAGGGGACGGGATGGAGTCCGAGCTGAGAGGCAGGGGGGGAGGGTCGGCATCCGCCAAGGCCGTGCTTAGCACATGCCAATCCACCACCGTCTTTTTGGGTCGCTGAGGGGCGGAAGGGGGGGAACCGAGTCTCATGACTACAGGCTGTGGTGACGTCCATCACTATTGGGTACGACCACTTTCCGCCGCTATTCACGAGTACATCGCGGTGTAAAACACACATTGCATATTCTGTTTGACGTGCGCTGCGGGGCTCGAGGTCGGCGCGGCAATGGAAGGGGCGCACGACACACGCTCGTTGCCGGCTATTGTTTGCGTCCGCGCGGGTTTATAAATTGGATGCGTTGTCGGCATCACGCGGAATGTGCGCCATTTACCACACAATGTACGATTTGAACAGCTCTAATGAACGCTAATTGTATGTTGACGAGGATAAAATGGGAGCCCTATATCGCACTCCAACTGAACTAATATTTATTTTAGGTATGTGTCGTTACTACTTGTTCGGGCGCGCTTCTACTCATATTCTAATTCAATAAGTCATGCTACCGAATAGCTAATTTATTTAGTTTTGTAATTTCTAACCCATTTCATATTGATTTTTGTAAGCAAATGAATGATTTGAATTTGAATTTGTAACGGTCATTCCTTTTTATATTCTTCTATGCGCCGAAGACACGCTCATCGAGAACTTGTGCCTATTAATTTTGAAGAATATACGACAAGCTGGAGTATTGAGGTTTTACTTATTTAAAACTTCCATGTTGTCCAATACGAGACAAAAAAGTGGCGACCGTCACACGACAAATTTGCAAGCTTTTTGCAAGAATTGAATCAAAGACGCAAACCAAGACTTAACCAAGAAAAGGGGTTTACATTTTCATTCCCCACAGTTTTGAGTATTTAAGTAACTTGTTTCATTATAATATGATATCCATTGAGGGTGTTCAGATACCTGTCATAAAAGGCATATTAAACAAATGTTTTAAACATTTTGGCCGACCATTGCAGAGTCGTTCGCTGGCATCTGTGCATAAAAGTAGCTGTGCGGTGCAGCATTGTGCCGAGTGCTGCGTACTGCCAGTTGAGCGAGCGAGGCCGCCTCCAAGTGCTGCCGAACTGAGAGCTTTAGATAAGATTATAATTTATTATAGTTTTATTCCCTCATCCTTGAAATATAATATGTCTTATACACTCATTATATTCACATACAAGTAATTAAATTATAAATACGTAAAATGTCTACTAGTGAAGAACCTATTGCATCAGGGGAAAAATATCCTCTCCAAAACAAAGGACAAAGACAAAGTGAAGACACTAATTCAAAGCAATTAAAGGAATTATTTGTTAAACGTAGCTCGGTCAAGAGTCATCTGACAAAGTTCAAAAAATGCTGTAGGTGCAGCGATATTAAATAAAATGCAAGTTAAAAATTGGAAATGAATATAGAAAAGATACGAGCCATGTCTAGCAACTGTGATGACCTGCAGGGTCAGTTTGACGTAATCAATTATGAAAACAGTGAGATTGACGAGCGTGATAGCATCGAACAAAATTTTGCTTCTCACCATCTATAGCTCAAAAACTGATTGCCAAATATAATAGCACTAGCAGTGATCCTGATCAGCATAATTCATCTCAGTGCAATCATGATTATTCGCCCCACTGTCTTACTGTTGGAATTAAACTGCCACAAATACAAATTGCCAAATTCGATGGCGCTTATTTCCGCTGGCTTGAGTTTCGCGATATTTATTTGTCACTCATTCATGATAATAGAAATATTATGCTGTTAATGCACCAACCAGGGCGCATCATTGGCGTCATACGCTAATCTAGGCCTGCGGTACGGTGGTGCGGCACCATCGACCAATCAAAGCGGCCCATCTTCATGTCACACGCAAAGACATATGCCTATTCATAAGTTTAATTATTTAGTGTCGTACTTAGAAGGTGATCCTGCGCAAATTATTGCTAATCTAGAAATCTCAGAAAATAACAAGAAAGTGCATAGCAGTTGCTGTGCGACCGCTATGACAATAAGCGACGACTCATACATCCTCACCTCAATTCATTGTTTAGCATAAAGACGATAATGCGCGAATCAAACTCTCAGGTTCCTTATTGATCACGTTACTAAACACTTACGAGCTTTCTCCAGCTTAGGTCAACCGACGAAGCATTGAGATACGTTAATCATCCACATGATTACGTCAAAATAAGGCCAGTCGTACCGTTACCAAATGGGAGGAACATCGCAATATTTTATCTGAAATTCCTGTTTTATAGGAATTTATTAAATTTTTGACCAATCGTGCAGATGTATTGTATTGCAGCAAAACTGACAAACATAAAATTATACAGACACAACCACGCTATATTAATAACACTTCACATTTAACAAAACTTTCGTTTCTATTACCAAAAATGCCGGCGTTAATGCCAATAGTTATCGCTGTGTTTTCTGTAAAGGTGACCATAGAATTTACGACTGTCCTACTTTTATAGCTAAAGGTATTCAGGAACGAAAGGCTGAAGTATTAAAATTACACTTATGTACTAACTGTCTAAGAGTTGGCCTGTCTTGATAGATGTGGATTGTAGATTAGACCCCTGCCGTGAGTGTGGTCTTCGTCGTAACACCCTTCTATACTCACCCAATGGATATAATACCAGAGCAACCAGCAATGCAAATGAAAATATATGAGTCAATAATAAAACTAATATTGACGGTTGAGGTGACCAAACTCTTTTATCGATTGCCATGATTAAAATGACGAATCCCTATACAAATAGCTACGTTATAGTGCGTGCCCTATTTGACTGTGGTAGTCAGTCATCCTTCATTAGTGAGTCGCTCATGAATCAACTTCCATTACAATCTTGTCCTCTAAACACCATTAATATAATTGGTATAGGGAGTACATAAATACAACACGTAAGTAAGAGTTGTGTCGTTCAATTAAGTTCTTTAATCGATGACTATAAAATTATGCTATCTTTTTATGTATTAAATAATTTAACCGGTTCTATTCCTAAGCATTGCATAAATATTATTAAATTCAAATTAGCCGAAGGTATCCGCTTAGTAGATCTTAATTTCTATCAGTTGGCACATGTGGATGTCTTGATAGGCGTGGACTTATTCTGGGATATACTAGCTCGTTATCAACTTTCATTGGGTCATAATATGCCCAAGCTTCGTAGCTCAGGATTAGCTTGGTTGATTGCAGGTCCCGTACCTTCCAAATTTATAAGCGTTCCACCTAAAACTATTCTATGTAACACACCAATTAAAAAGACAACCAAGACACTATTCATAATCAAATAAACAAGTTTTGAGAAATTGAACAGGTTTCTAATAGCCCATTACCAACGAAATAGAAAAGGCAAGTAAAAACTACTTTTTCCTTGACTACTTACCGTTTAGACGCGGGTAGATTTCGCGGTAGACTACCCCTAATTACGACTCCAGACAGTCTAGGCGACTCTTACACAATATCAAATTCAATTATTGCATCAAATGATTACTAAATTTCAGAACTTATGTCAATTAAAAATATACTATAAAAATATATTGGTCATTATATTCAAGATTCAAATAAATTATCTCGTTATTTACACTATATTACAAAATTAAAAATTCGTCTTTTAGTTATGTGTGAATCACCTAGTTTTATATAAATCCAGTGTTAGTGATGCATCGCAGGTAGCTTACAACGCCGGTGTATACATATGTGGCCAATAAAGTAATTATCCCTCAAATTGCTGTGTGCGAAATCAAGGTCCCCCTAAAGCCTATCCCAATACCTGGTCGCGAGCTTTTTACAGCTCTACTGGCCGAGAAATGATGTAAGGCTGTCACTAGCTCACTACTAATGTTATTAATAAATTAGACTTACCTCACCTTACTAATTTTGTATTGATCCAGGGAAGAGACAATATTTTTTGCAAATAAACAGGTTTTCTTCATTTAATAGATTAGGCAGGCTGGCATTAAATCTGCCAAGTACCATATAAAACGGGTTACCTATGGCAAATTCCCATTTAACCTTTGTACAGGACACGTACAGGATCCAAGACCCGCGAAGTAAGATCGTTTAAATAAAATACCTCAAATCAGAACGAAGAGATATAATTAAATATTTCCTGCATCATATTGTTTACCAAAAACGAAACCATATCGCGTTCTAATACTACTGTAGCGCTATCTATCGGAAACTTGACAAACTTTTGTACATTCCGCCCACCAAAGATATTGTCTTTAATGTAACGCCCACCGTCGAAAGATAAAATTACTGCAATTTGAACATGCAGTCTCGCTTAAATTTAACATAAACAAAAAAAAATAGAACACAATAATAATAATAATATTAGCCCTGTTAAGAAACTGTCCCACTGTTGCGCACGGGCCTCCTCTCAAACTGAGAGGGTTTAGGCCATAGTCCACCACGCTGGCCTAGTGCGGGTTGGTGAACTTCACACACCTTCGAGAAACTCTTAGGCATGCAGGTTTCCTCACGATGTTTTCCTTCACCGTTAAAGCAAGTGATAATTAATTTTTAATACGCACATGCTTTCGAAAAGACAGAGGTGCGTGCCTGGGTTTGAACCCGAGACCTTTGACTTTGCAGTCCAACGGTCTAACCACTAGGCTATCACTGACCACTGGCTTAATCGACCTACAACGCAAGGTTGCCACATGAACAATACCATCGTTACCCGGATGCACATCTTCTATTTTGCCATACAGTCACTTAGCTGGGGGTAAATTTTCTTCTTTAACTAGGACCACGTCTCGAAGCTGGAGCTCATTTGTTTTTATATTCCATTTATATCGGTTAAAGAATTGTGTTAAATATTCGCGTGCGACCGGTGTTCTTACCGGTTACCAAGGTTAAGCAGCGTTCGATTCGGTCGGCCCGAGATGGGTGACCGTTTGTGGCATTTTCATATTCGAGCGTCTCCGTGCTTTGGAAGGCACGCTAAGCCGTTGGTCCCGGCTACCACCTACCATAATGTGGTAGTCGTTAGGCCGAGTTGGAAGCCTTAAAGGCGGCTTGATAAGTTCTAACAGCAGGTGGCTACAAACCTGCCTCCACCAATCCGCACTGGGTCCGCGTGGTGGAGTATGACCTAATCTCTCTCACCCCGATTTGTGAGAGAAGGCCTTTGTCCAGCAGTGGGCAGTATAGGCTGATATTATTATATTATATTCGCGTGACCATCTGCGCCAAAACCCTTGCACCATTCTTTGTGTCAGCTGCCATCTACGAAGACTACCCATCTGTTCGGTACACTGTGCAACCGAACACCGCGTCAGCATTTTACGCGATTGAGCAGCATGCGTGCCGTTCGATCGGTGCAGTTTAATCCAGGCTGTCGGACGCGTCGCTGTATCATATCAATTTTGTATCAGTTTAGCATTCGTAAATCATATCATTCACGATCATTATATCATAGAGCTATCGAAGGAAATATACAGTGTTTATCAAACTTATCAACTATCATTTATCAGTCACTCAGCGGTACCCCCTACATACTGGTCCTTTGAGCGCGCTATTGATCCACCTCGCCTCTGCAAGCAGCGAATATCGATCAGTAAGCAGCAATATCAAGTAAGGTGTTTCAATTTTTATCTATATCATAAGTCAGTATCAGAAGCAGAAGCAACATGGAGTTCCTTCAACATCTCAGTTGGAACTATACATGGCGATGGACAAGCTATATAATAATATGAAGAAGGATGAAAAAGAACTACGTTCTTTTCCATCCACCCCCAGCTATTTTACACGTAAACTTGAAACGCTGGAGTCGTATTGGCAGGATATCAAAAGGAATCATAACAGTCTTTTATCATTGGGAAATATGGAGGAACCGTATTTCAAAGAAAAATCGTATGAACAGGCGGAAATGTTATATCAAGAAATCAGAAAATATATAAGCGAGGCGTCGGTAAAAGTATCAAGTGAAGCGGAGAGTCCATATCAGAATAAAGGCGTTGCAGGTACTAGTAAACACTATCAGATGGAAACGCTATCAGTGCCAGAGCCAGGTCACACTTATCAAATACATGAGGAAGAAGTATCAGAAGAAGGACAAAGAGATAGTTATCAAGAGAAAGTATCAAATATATCAGTAGAAGCATATCAGAAGCCGTCGGGGAACAGGAAGTCGCAGGGGTCTACAAGTAAATAAGATGACATGCTTTACTTGCAAACTGTTAATTTTAAGGCTTTAATGCGCACAGTTAACAGTGTTAATGTCGAAAATATATCAGAGAAATGGGAATTTGAAGATGCGCTTTCTCGACTGAATAACAGGTGGTCAATTATTGATACACAGCATTGGCTAATTATAGCAGAAATGGGCGAGGAAAATGAAGAGTATGAAAATAATTTCACTTATCATGAAAATATCTATACCCGATTGAAGAAATCGATCAATAGCAAACTTTAGTCTGTATCACACCGAGAAAAATCTACGTCCAAAATCGAAGTCCCCATTTTCACAGGAAATTATCATCAATGGGTGTCTTTTAAAGATTTATTCCAGGAAGCTATCCATCTCAATCCCAGTTTATCAAAGGCACAAAAAATGCAATTCCTGAAGAATAAAATCAAAGGTGACCCTGAAAGGCTTATCCAGCATCTTCCCATCAGTACAGAAAATTATGATACTTGTTGGGATATTTTAAATCATCTATGATATGAAAACAAGAAACTTATTTTTACTTCTCACCTTAATATCCTTCTGGGTCTAGCAACTATCCAACATCAGTCGTTGGTACATATCAGGAAAATGCATAACGTCACGCTCGAGACCTTAAATGCGATCAAAAACCTTGGGGTAGATATGAGCACATGGGATCCCATCATAGTGCATCTACTATCACAGAAGTTAGACGCCGAGTCGTACTCAGAATATATAGAATCATTAAAGAATCCTCGTGAGTTACCAAAGTTAAAAGAATTATTAGACTACTTGGAAACTAAATTTACAGCATTAGAACAAGGCCGCAGACCGTTTAGCAGCATAAATCAAAAATCCAATCACTATCAAGGCAATAATCAAGGGACTCTAGGCAATCTTAGGAGAAACGTGAACAATCAATATCATCATTACACTCAAAATCATAACATAAATAGCCCGCCAATACCGTTTATGAGATCATCTCATGTAACATCAACAGGAAATAAGTGTCCATTATGTAACCTGGAACACAGTTTATATTTTTCCAAAAATTTATAAGTTTGTCGAGCGAAGCAAAACTAAAAATGATTACGAAATTCAATATTTGCCAAAATTGTTTATATCCCCACTATGGAAAACCATGTATTTTTCAAAAAAGATGTCGCATTTGTACTGGTAATCATAACACTTTGATACATGATGCTTGCACAAACACAAATACAAACCTGATGCCGACATCCGGTCCCAATATAGAAAAACGTACGTTTCACGGCTGATATTTTATTATCAACAGCCATTATCAAGATCAAATCCTATGATGGAACATTTGTGAGGATGAGAGCCTTGATTGATCAGGGCTCCCAAATTTCTCTTATCACGGAACATGGTGCACAAACGTTAGGGTTAAAGAGACGTCATTGCAAGGGTACAATCTTTGGAGTAGGAGAAAAAGAAATTAATTGTAAAGGGGTCCTAAATATTGAGTGCCAATCAATATACAATGAGTTTCCTTTTAATGCTGAAGTATATATCATGAATAATTTAATTAAAAAACTGCCAAATGCCTCAGTTAAGAAACCGTCTTGAAAGTATCTCCAGAACATCAATTAAGCAGACCCCGAATATAATATAAGCAGACCTGTGGACATATTGTTCGGAGCAGATATTTACTCAATTATCATGTTAGGAGGGATATTACGAGGTGAAAATCAATCACAACCACTCGCCCAAAAAACACAATTGGGATGGCTGTTATGTGGGAATTTAAAATCATTTTATTGTAATGTAGTGTTAACAAATATGGAAAATATTCAGACGTTTTGGGAGAAAGAGGATATCAGTGAAGCAACAAATATATCAGACGAGGATCAATATTGTATACAGTATTATAATAAAACGACAAAGCGGCGTGAGGACGGAAAATATGAGGTGGACATGCCTTTCCACGAAGATTTTAAAAAGCAGTTAGGGAGATCGAAAGAAATCGCAATTGCTCAATTCAAGAATTTAGAGAAGAAACTACACAAGCAACCTGCATTATCAGACGAGTACAGGGCGTTTATTGAAGAATATAGAAAATTAGGTCATATGATTCCATCGGTTTGAACGAGATGGAATGTTTCCTTCCACATCACGGTGTATCGTGCGGACTCGTCTACTACGAAGCTGCGCGTAGTATTTAACGCATCTGCAAAGACGTCATCAGGAAAGAGTCTGAATGACATCATGTGCAAAGGGCCTAATCTACAGCATGATTTGCAATCACTTATTTTAAAGTGGAGGCATTTCAAATTCGCCTCCACTGCGGACATCGAGAAAATGTACCGGCAGATTTTTATCAAAAAACATCAAATATATCAGAAAATAGTTTGGAGAGATGATCCAGCCCAGCAGATGCAAGAGTACGACCTAACTACAGTTACCTACGGAACCAAAGCAGCACCGTTCCTGGCGATGATGACTTTGAGGCGCCTAGCAACAGACGAAAGATCAAAGTATCCTAGAGCAGCGGAGATCATAGAGACATCATGTTATATGGATGACCTAGTTCATGGTTCGCATTCTATTGAGAGTGGCAAACAGCTAATATTGGAGTTGAATAATCTACTAAAATCAGGAGGGTTCAAACTACGAAAGTGGGCCAGTAACGAAAATGCATTATTGAAATGTCTGAAAAACGAACAGAGCACCGAGAACATGGATTTTCATTTTAAATCAGAAAGCACGGGAAAAACATTAGGCTTAAGATGGGATTCCGCAGAAGATAGGTTTATGTTTCATTGTAATATGAACCCATCAACATCGAAAAATATAACAAAAAGAATATTACTGTCTGAAATTTCAAAACTATTCGATCCTATTGGTTGGCTAACTCCGATATCAACGACGTTAAAACTAATATTCCGATCTGTTTAGAATAAATGTTCTAACTGGGATGATATTGTTCCACAAAAGGCAAGCAAAGAATGGAAAAAATTAAGAGCAGATTTGGAGACCATGGATCCAATTCCGATACCTCGTTGGATTGGTTCTACAGAAAATGATGTCATAGAGCTTCACGGATTTTGTGACGCATCCCTTAAAGCATATGCAGCGGCTATCTATGTAAGAATAGAGGTAAGAGATAAAAGAGGCTCAGAATACCACGTTATGTTATTAATATCCAAAAACAAATTAGTAGCGAACAAAAGGAATGTATCATTACCGAGGCTCGAATTATGCGGGGCTCAGCTGCTATCAAAACTCATGAAAAGAGTACTCGAATGTTACGACAATAACAATATCAAGTCCTGTGGATGGATAGATTCGATGGTGGTGCTAGGCTGGCTGCAAGGGGAGCCTACACGGTGGAAACAGTTTGTAGCAAATCGGGTGAAAGAAATCAAAACAGTAATATCATCGGAGCATTGGCGATACGTGAAATCGAACGAAAACCCGGCGGACATAGCTAGTCGCGGTACAAATGTATCAGAGCTAAAAGATCACACTTTATGGTGGAATGGGCCAGAATGGCTAAACTCAATAACAATCTCAGAAAATAAAGGAAAATCTCAATACTTTACTAACAACGAGTTAAAAGTCCATGTCGTACAAACGGACAAACATATCGACATCATTAGTGAGTTATTAAACAAACATATTTCATTTACAAAAGTTATCCGCATATTTGCATGGATACTTCGAGCATTTAAAAGTAAACAACAGCTGCTACCTAAGTATATCACGTTGCAAGAATTAAAGAATGCAAAATTGCGAATAGTGAGGTATGTGCAACAATTGGAATTTGGAACGGATATTGAGCAATTACAAAAACATAACAAAGTAATAGATAAAAGTAACTTGTTGAATTTATTACCGTTTATTGATCAGGAAGGTTTTTTGAGAGTGGGAGGAAGATTAAGGAATTCTCACCTTCCATATGACATGAAACATCCATTAATCATACCAAACAATCATAAATTATCACAGCTGTTGATAAATGAAGCGCATAGATTAACTTATCATGGCGGAGCTAGACTCACATTATTAAAATTAAAAACAGAGTATTGGATGATTGGCGGCAACAGAGCGATCAAAAAACGTTTAAGGGATTGTGTAGTATGTCGAAAAAATTATCCAGAAATAAGAAATCAGCTCATGGGCGACCTGCCAGAAGCTCGGACAAATCCTGTTCTACCTTTGTACCATACAGGAGTGGACTATACGGGATATTTGGATGTCAAAGCAAATAAAGGACGCGGTGTTCGAACCACTAAAGGGTATATCGCAATATTTATTTGTATGGTCACCAAGGCAGTTCATCTTGAGATGGTGTCCGATCTTACCAGTGAGGCATTCTTAGCAGCTCTTGGAAGGATGGCAGCTAGAAGAGGTGCTCCTCACCATATCTATAGTGATAATGGAACTAATTTTATCAAAGCTAATAGGGTTATACGAGAAGAGAATTTGGAGTTGAGCAAAATTTTGGATGATCAATTTTATCAGGAAGTAGTATCTATGAATATCAATTGGCATTTTAATGCGCCGTCTTGGCCGTCAGCTGGAGGATTATGGGAGAGATCAGTTCGAAGCCTCAAATATCACTTGAAGAGAACAATAGGAGGTCAGAAATTAACATACAAAGAGTACGCCACGCTCTTGGCCCAACTAGAGGCTTGTTTAAACTCTCGGCCACTGTGTGCGATATCTGAAGACATAGACGACCTTGATTTCTTAACTCCAGCTCATTTTTTAACAGGGAGAGGTGATCTCACTATCATGGAGACAAATCAGGACGCAAGTACAAGATGGCATCTTATCAATAAAATACAGAAAGACATTTGGAAAAGGTGGAAGATGGAGTATTTGAGTCAAATGTCGGCGCGAAGAAAATGGTTGAAAAAACGAGAAAATATCAAATTAGGAGATGTGGTGATTATCAAGGAAGATACGTTGCCCGCAGGAAAGTGGGCAATGGGGCGAGTTACGGAATTACATCCAGGAAAAGACGGGCTAATCAGAGTAGTGACTTTACAGACAAAGAACGGATTAATGAGAAGACCAATTGCAACAGTATCATTGCTACCTCTATAATCAGAAAATGACTCATCAGTATCAAAGAAGCAAAATATCAAAGAAGTTAAGGAAGCAGGGATAGAGGAAAAACAGTTTAAAAGGAAGAATCGTAAATTATCAGTATGCAATCAAATTCTATCAACGGCTATATCATTTATTTTATTTTTATCATACCTGACATGTGTAAAGGCGCAATATAATTTATCGACATTTAAAAAAAATCAATCATTATATTTCGATTCCATCGGCGACTTACAACTCATATGAGATGACTGGACTATGATTGTATACTATGATATGGCACCTTACTGGAAAGGAGCAGCAACTATAAATATATTTACAAAATATCTCGAAAAAACATGTGATTAATTCCAGGAACAAACACGGTGTCATATGATTTTACTCCAGTTACAACACGACCAGACGATTTACAATATTATAATCAGTTATTGCTGAATCAAAAGTTCACAGGCCACGCCAGACAGCGTCGGGGGCTTGTCAATGGAGTAGGCTATGTAGCAAATGCATTGTTCGGAGTATTGGATGACCGTTTCGCCGAACAATACACACAGGACATAGAACTGATAAGGACGAATCAGAAACATTTAGCTGCGTTATGGAAAAATCAAACCTCTGTGATAGAAGGAGAATACAATTTATTAAAAAGAACTGAAGAACTTATATCAAAACAACATAAATCTATCAATCGGCACATAAATACATTAGACACATCAATCAACGATATCAAACAACAACTGGAAAAACTTTCGGTGATAGAGGATTTGACGCTGTTATCAATTACTGCCATAAGTATGGTCAACAATTTGAGAAGAGTTCAAGATACATTACGAGATACTCTTACTGATGTTTATCATGGCAAATTCAATATTCACCTATTAACGCCTGACCAGCTTCGCAGTGAGTTGCAGATGATCTCGAATCAATTACCTAGAGAGTTATTCTTAACCTTAGACAATATTCATAGTGACGATATACACGGAATGTACAAGCTTCTTAGGGTACGAGCAAAAATTACACAAGATTATTTTATTTTTGAAATAAAATTCCCATTGATAAGCAGATATAGTTATCAATTGTATAAAGTAGTTCCCATTCCACATCAAATACAATCAAATATGATAAGTGTGACACCAATATCAGAGTACATAGCAATAAACCTACAAAGAGACTCCTACATGACGACAACATTCAATTAAATTCAGAATTTTTTTTTTTCTTTTTAAAAACGTAGCCCCACACTAGGATTTATTCCTGTATCGTGGGTGCGTTTACAAACATGAAAATTCACAAACAAATACCCAGACCAGAACAAATAATTGCGGATCACACAAAGATTTGTCCCGTGCGGGAATCGAACCCGCGACTATTAGACACAGTGGGCGGAGCGGCTTAAGCTCTTAACCACTGCGCTAAATCGTCCGTCACATTGTCTTATTCACGATCAAAAATTTTTATGTAGATAAAAGAAACCCTATCACCCATTTATCAGCAGATGAAAAATTCTGCGAGTTAGAGGATCAAGACAAAAAACGATGCAAAATTCAGAAAAAATTGTGTAAAAATAGGTGGGTGGATCTCACTAATATTTACAGTTATTTGTATTTCTACTGTAATAGTTACTTTCTGAGAATAATTTGCAATAATTCTATGACAACTAAATAAATTATCAAAACAGGAATAATCAATTTAAACGGAAAATGTATTATTAAAGGAGAACACTTCACATTGTATTCACATCATGCTTCTGGAAACACCTTACATATCAAATCGACGAGCCTATCAACAAATATCCCTCAAATCAATTATATCATAAATAATACATTACCAAAAATCGACAACTATGAGTCGGTGGAAGATGATATCAATAGAACTTTAAATGATATACAGAAACAAATAAAGACAATGAAAGATAGCGCTCAGTCAGCAGAGATTGGATTATCAGGACATGACATTCATCAGTATGTCATTTGCTACGTAATCCTGGGTATAGCTGTGGCCTTGGGAGCACTCTTCGTGTGGAGGAGAAGGAGGATGCATGTTGGACACGTGCGTCCCCATACGGAAGAAAGCGGCCAATGTGAAGTGAATAGTGAAATCAATGTAGAAAATGTGTCTAGTTCAAAAGGCTTCAGTGTAAGAGGTCAAAAGTGTAAATCAAAAGGTATCGAATTAGTGCATGTCGCGACGTCACCCATGCCGAAAAGATGTTATATTAATTCTGTTGTTAACGAATCAGAAGAATAGAGACATTAGTTGTGATTTTAAAAAAAAAGTATTTTGTCATGTTTTATGCTTTTTTGTCAATTTGCTATTATCATTTTTGACATTCACCATCAACGTAATCATCTCATCTCACTCCTCATCTTAGGCCCGGGAGCATGATTGGTACACTGTGCAACCGAACACCGCGTCAGCATTTTACGCGATTGAGCAGCATGCGTGCCGTTCGATCGGCGCAGTTTAAGCCAGGCTGTCGGACGCGTCGCTGTATCATATCAATTTTGTATCAGTTTAGCATTCGTAAATCATATCATTCACGATCATTATATCATAGAGCTATCGAAGGAAATATACAGTGTTTATCAAACTTATCAACTATCATTTATCATTCACTAAGCGGTACCCCCTACACCATCGTTTGATCCTCGTAATTGTAATCTTGAGCCAACACAAGTTGTTGTCCTACTAAGAAATGACCTGCCTAACGGCAGTCAGTCGCTTGGGATCATTTGGGTCATCACTTTGACACAAGGGCCTCGAGCTTAAACAAGCCTCGATCTAAATCAAGACCGTGGCCATTTCCTCATAGGTTAAAGAAGATTCCCCGATTACCCGCTTTAGATGGCATTTGATACTTTTAATTCCCGCTTCCCATAAGCCACCAAAATTGGGAGCATGAGGGGATATATTTCTTGGGATAGTGAACCTTGTTCAGCCAAAAATAACAATTTAATTTCCTTAGAAGGTCCAACACTCCACTCCAGATATTGCTGCAATTACCACGTCGTCCAACGAATCGCTTGAAAATAGCCAGAAAGCGTTAGGACGTAAGATCTGACACTGATTCTATATGTACAGCTCGAGTGGCCATACAAATAAATAAGCTTATATATCCTTTATAGGATTTATTGCCACGTCCCTTAGAGATCCTAATATTAATCGGACCAGCAAAGTCTACACCTGTATTCAAAAAAGGCTTGCAAGGAGTTACTCTACACTGCGGTAACTAATAAGTTAATTGCGTTTTAGTAGAAGTCGCGTAACGAATACAACGAATACGATTGTGTATCGTATGAGCCTTGACAAGATTTTTCGCTCTTACAATCCAATATTTTCGACGAATCACATTGAGTGTCAGCTTGATTCCACCATGTAATACCTTTTCATTAACGTGGGCTACAATTAATTTAGCTAAATGGGACTCATGTGGATATATAATAGGGTGCTTTATATTGTTCTGTAAATTAGCGTTTTGCAGCCGCCCACGAACACGCAACATTCCCTGATCGTCTACGAATGGATTTAACGAAGCCAAAGTTCTTTAACTCTTTACCTGTCCCTTTCTCAGAGGCGCATTATATTCTTCAATAAACTATTGCTTTTGACATTGACTGATACAGGTGTTTATTGCCATACGAATTGCTGCAGCTATCAGGTGAACAGTTTTAGTACGTTCCGTCGGTCTTAATACTAACAAGAAACTCCTACAGAATGCAACAACTCTAATCAATCTAGATAAAGATGAAAACCTTTCGTTGATATTTTGGACTGTATTATTTCCAATTAGAACTGTTGTATGAACTTTAATACCTTTTGCTTCAAGATTTGTTTCCAGGACACATTTTCGACTGTACTCGATAACACCACTACATAACCACGTGGGTCCTACTTTCCACAGCTGATTATCTAGCAGAGCAGTTGGACTTAGGCCCCGCGATGCACGATTTGACCGTTACAAGACTACTGCGAACCTTACCAACTGCATCAACAACCCGCATATACATGACCACAGAGTAGGCAACGTGTGACGCGTCGCAGAAGCCGTGCAGTTTCATCGTCCTGTTGTCTTTCCACTGATGAAGCCAACGTGGAACCTTAAAATTCACCAGTTCGACAAGTTCATATGCATTCCATTCTTTCAGGGGCTCGGGAGTCAACTCATCATCCCATGATAAACTAGCGAGCCACAACCTTTGGTTTCATACCTTTGCGATAAATATACATGGCGCTATCCAACCTAACGGGTCATACAACCGAGACAGTTGTTGTAATTTGAGAATAAATAAAATAAAAAATAAATATTTCGGATTTCGGATTACCTTGAAGTATAGTGTTATAAGTGGGTTCGGTTCTTTACTGTTTTTTACTTAGTATGTACACTCCTTTATAAGAACCGTATTCATAACATGCGTACTAGGCAGCATATCTTACAATGCGCAATGTAAGTTACTATTAAGGGAATTCATTGAACATAATTTGAACGAGATGGTTGTATTTATTAGAACCTCGTGACCCCAGCATTACAACCATTCTTTTTGTTACAGGTGCAACGATTGGCGTGACCTTCACCAAATACCGGAATTCATCATTACTTCTATCCCAGGTAAGTCCCAATATTTTTGTAACTTTATCAATTTTTATTTCTATGTCTCTACTATCACTTTCTTTTAGATGATCTAGTACTTCTGCCTTATAACAAGTCCATTTTTGTAGTTGACAACCTGAGAAAACTCACTCTCTTCGCACAAGTCGAAGCAATTCTCAATAGTGGACCCTTTATGCCCTCTTTCTCCTTCCCCTCATGGTTATCATTTCCTAACTCCTGGGTACTTTTTGATTGGACGCTCTTTCAAGGCACTGCTAAGCCTTTACTTGAAGATATTAATCAAAACAGATTACAGTGCTATTTGCGACTTGAAGAAATACATCAACATTTTTGACAACGCTGGCAACGAGAATACATTACGAAGCTACAACAACGTTCTAAGTGGCGTACAAATACCAGATCACCTAAAGTTGGAGATTTAGTCCTGCTGCAGGAGGAAAACCTCTATCTATCTATCTATATCATCACGCCAGATCCCTTGCGGGGTAGGCAGAGAGTACAGAGTTCCAACAGGTTATTTTCTTACATACCTCTCTGGCTTCCTCTACTCTCATAGTTCGTCTCATACACGCTCGCCGGTTACGGAGACTCTTAACTTGTCCTTCAGATAAGACTCGGTCTATTTGGTCGTGGTAAGATAGTCTAGGTCTTCCCCGGTACCTACATCCTTCCACTTTCGCATTGTATATCTGTTTTGTCATTCTTTCTTCTGACATTCTTTCTATATGCCCGTACCAACGAAACATACCCATCTTGCACTTGCTCATCTTTACACAGATACTATCTTTCATACCTACTCGCTTTCTTACTACGCTGTTTGCGAATACGGTCGGTCAGCTTCACTTCACACATTTTCCGCAGAGTTCGCATTTCTACCGCATTTATCCTACTTTCATTGTCTTTCTTACCCAGCTCTCGCTACCATATAACAGCGTTGGGACAAGAACTCCGTTATGTATGGCCAGCTGCGCCTTTTGGCTTAAGTGCCGGCTCCCAAGTAGCCTTCCCATCGCACCATTTACTCTGTTCTCTGCACGTACTCTTCTCTCTATGTCAGCGGTGTATTTCCCATCCTTACTGAAGGCGCATCCAAGATATACATACTCATTCACTTGATCCAGCACATCGTTACAAACCACAATCCTTGCATTCGTTCTGGTTTGTTCCCGTTCTAAAACCATAATCATGAGGAAAACGTGCCCCCTTTAGACGTTTAGGAAGAGTCAATCATCTGTTTCCTGGCGTGGTCGGGATCTCGCGTGTTGCCGATGTTGAGACTGTCAGGGGCTGTTTTAGAAAACCACTTACACGCATTTGTTATTTACCGGCTGCTGACGAGGAAGGTTGAGTTAAAAGATGGCTTTCAATTAAGATGTTCGTGCGCACACCTACTTATGTTCTAATGCAATCAGTCATGCTACCGTATAGCTAATTTTTAACACAACCCATTTCATGATGATTTTTGTAACGGTCATTCCAAGTCAAGTCAATTTTAGAATATAGGCACGCGCCGAAGACACACGCTCATCGAAGAACTTGTACCTATTTATTTTGAAGAATATACGACAAGCTGAAGTATTGAGGTTTCACTTATTTAAACTTATATGTCGTCCAATACGAGACACTACTCCGACCAAGTTTATTTGTTTTGATTCATAATTATTGTAAAACTAGCTTCTGCTCGCTACTTGGTTCACGTTGACTTTAAACAGGAACCTACATTTTTTTGCGGCACAAAAAGTATCCTGTGTGTTAATCTAGGTAAATATCTGTATGCCAAATTTCATCCAAATCCGTTCAGCCGTTTTTGCGTGATTGAGTTACAAATATAAAAACATCTAAACATACATTTTTTTACATTTATAATATTAGCAGGAAGAACGATATTTATGATATTATATTAGTAGGATTAATGTTTGTGTCTGTACATCTTTTACTTTTATATACATAGGTAACTAAATTAAAGGTATAAAATAAACGAATCAGTTTGTCAAGACTCAAGGCTAAAGATCCTAAACACACGCTAAGTGCGCTACGCTAAGTAAATACGCTATGTACATTGTGAGATGGTCTCAGCACAGTCTAATGAACAAGTTATACACTCTCTGAACTCAGGTGGCGTGTAGTGAGTTCGCGGGAAGGACAGGCAAGTACAGGAAGACGGTACAGTAACCCTGGCGAACTCAACGCGATCCAGACTCAACTAGCGAGAAGTTAAATTAGAGTAGTCAATATCATAAGTACAGGTATTTATTAACTAAGGTACAGAACTAGTAACAGCAAGACAATTAAACACAATTTCTTCAATAGTGTATAAAAAATATGGCTCTTGGAATGACTTGGCATTAATATCATTGGCGAATACATCACTTCCCTTCTATTTGCTGACGACATCGTAGTCATGGTAGAATCGCTGAAAGATCTAGGACGAATTCTCGGCGAGCAGAATTCACAGTACAGATTGGTCTTGTACTCGAGTGCACGCATATTAAATTGTCCGTCTAGTACCAGTTATTCTCAAACTTTTTAAGCTTCGAGCGTACCTTCAAGTTAATCATGGTTCAGTGTGGTGGTTGTGGCAATGCCGTGTCGGAAGGCAACTCAGTTGCATGCAGTAGCTGCAGGAGGTATTTTGATTATACTTGTGCAGGTATTACTGAGACTGGCTACCGTAAACTCGGTGCGGGAGGCCAAGCGGCGTGCCAAGACTGTAAGACACCATTTTTTTTTTTCTTTTTTTTTTCGGAAGAGAAAACCCTTTATGGGTACCCGCCCGTGTTCGGGGGACACGAGCGGGTTATGTCAGAGTCCTTGGTCAATCAACACTCGGAGCCGTAGCTCCGGCTGTTGATGGACCAAGTGTACCGACTAAAAACTCTCCGGTGACACACCTTAGTCGCTAGTGTCTGGGTCAAACGGGTCTTAACATATCCGCGACCCTGACGCGAGCACCCTTTTTGGGCCAAACTTTGGGCCTTCTTTTTGGACCTTACTCCCCCCCGTTAATTGGACGCCGTGTTGGTGTCACCCAGCGCGGCGTCCCCCTCTCTAGCTGGGCGTCAGACTCCCCCGAGTCTGCCACCCAATTATTTGTATGGAGATACCCACGTCCTCAGTCGCCCGAGGCCATGGGCATCTCCACATCCTGCGCTTTCGGAGCGCTAGACCCGGTCTCCTGTAGATTAGTCACGGGAGTCGCAACCAAGGGAACATTCGGGCCACGTTTTAACCGGCCAGGCTTTCGGGATGCGCAAGCCCTGCCACCCAGCAAATGGCCAAACCGACATCCGGCCTCAGCGCACAATGAGCAACAGGGGGCAGCTTGACAACTTGAGGCCTTGTGGCCCAGCTTCCCACACCTGAAGCACTGCGCTCCGCGGTCTACCTCACTTCGGCACTGTTCGCGGACGTGGCCCGCCAACAAACACCGAAAACATCTTGTCGGCCTCCCCTCCAGCAGCTTGACTTGCGCCGAGGTGAAGCCGACAAGTAGTTTACTCGTCACGACTTTCTTGGCTGCCTCCGTGGGGCAGCCCACTACTATGGTGCCGAGGGGTGTCCTATCGCGCAAAATCTCCTCCGTCTTAACATGTTCGACAGGACATCCCCCAACACGAGAGACCGCCTCTGCCACCTCCTCCTTAGTGACGGAATCGTCCAGGCCCAGTATGCGCATTGACGTGCGCTTAATGGACCTGGAGACCGTCACTCCATCATCGACCAGCGCTGCGCTTAGCGCCGCCGCGAGCGCGTCAGCCTTCGGGCCAGCATCAGCCCCCGGCACCTACAAGAGGCGAGCCCCAGTCGCCGCTACTTTGAACCCGAGACCCTTTATACCCAGATCCGTCGGGTTCACCATCCGCCTCGCCTTCTGCATTATTGAGGCGTACGTCATGCCCCGAGTCACCGCGTCCGGCTGCAGCTTTAGGGCCACCGCAGCCGATCGCGGCGGTCGTAGTCTACGCCTTCGCCTGCGCTTCTTCAGAGGCGCTTGTGAGCGCGTAGGTGTCTTCTTTGGCTGCACAACCTTCGCAGGCTGGGCAGCAGGTTTCTTGGCCTTTTTCTTCTTCTTGGCTACCTCGACCCACGGCTCCTCCATGGTCGGAGCAGGGCCGGGCTCGACCTGCGCTGGGTTTGGTGCCGACGAAGGGAGCTCCTTCGACTTCTTGCTCTTTCCTTTCCCTCTTTTGGAGATGGGCGGTGGTCCCGCTGCCGGGACCTCTAGCAAATCCCTGTGTCGATCCGATGCAAGGGGCGGGCGAAGGCGCTTTTCGGGCGGAAGCCTACTCTCCAGCGCCGCGAAACGTGCGTCCAACATGGCTCCGACACTGTCTATGATGGAGCGCCGGAACTCTTCTTGGCCCGCATTAGGAGCCCCTATTACTGCAGGGGCCGCCACTGCTGGGGCCGTCTTCTTCAGGGGCGTTTTTGACGCCGTGGCAGCCGGTTTAGGGGCCGCCGCCTCCGTATGCCTTGGGGTGAGGGCGGCGTGCAGGTCCATGTTCTGCTGCCGGAACCACTCCACCTTTAGCTTCAGCCGCTCATTCTCCTCCGCGGCTTTCTTTAGTTCCGGGGGATTGACGCCTCAAAGATGCCGTCAATGGCCTGTGCGATGACCTTGGCGGCATCCTTGAGCGTCTTTATAAATGTACCCTTGAGGTTCTTCGACGAACCGGCCACTCGCAGGATGTTCTCCACATGTTGTAGAGCAGCCGCTTTGTGGTCGGCGGGTCCAAGAAACCCTCCTATTCTCCTGAGGGCCTCCTCTTTCTCGGCCGGTGTGGCCGTCCTCTCCCTCTGCCGAGCAGCCTCTTGGGCCTTCTCGCGCTCGGCCTGCAGCTCTAGCAGCTCCCGTTCTCGGGCTGCGAGCTCCGCCTTCGCTTTCGCGAGGCCAACATACTGCCCTGTTGTGGGCGGTCTGCCTCTTCCCCGCGAAACCTTGGTCGCTTTTTTGGCGACAGAGTCTTCCTCCGTGCTCGGTTCCGGGCTTCGCTGGCGTTTGTTTTTTGCGCCAACACTGCGTCGTCCCTCACTCACATGTGAGTCGGCCGAATCCGACAAGCACGACATCTCGTCGTCGGTGTTTCGGCAGGCAACTTCCAAGGCCTTCTCCCACTCGCGCCTTGCTTCCGCGATGGCTGCAGCACTCTCCGGCGGCGCCTCGTCGTCGTCCGAATCGAAGAACGACTCGGAAAACTTAGCGGCAGCCGCTCGCATCTTGTCTGCTACAGTATCGGGGATGTTTTCCTCCAAACGCTCCAGTCTTACTATTGGAGTCCTAACCGTTTTGCGTAAATCGGTGTCCTTAGTACATATGCCAATTTCGTCGGTGAGATGTAGCGAAGTGCCCCCCCCAGAATACGAGGGGCAGCCAGAGCCCGAGGGCCCTGGGGAGGATTCTCCGGCCTGGGACAGGCCGGTACCTCCCTGGGGTAGTTTCTTTTGGCTTTGCGACATCATAAGTTTTAAGGCTGATCCACAGCTTCGTGGTGCTCGACGGAGCTTGGCCCCTCCGTTTTCAGCCGCGGCACGCCGACCGCGGCATTAGGCACTTTGAGCTGGCAGCCCTTTCAACGCTAGCTAACAACACACAACAAGATCTCGCTCCCCGTCCTCTCTTCAAACGGAGAGTACAGGAAGCGAGCGACTCAACCGACCTTTACAGTGAGTACAAATTTACGGCTTCCAGTCCCTCCTCGAGCGAGGAGCGAAAGGAGCGAGCAAACGACCCACCAGCGCGCCACCTGCTGCACCCGACCCTCTCCAAACGGAGATTGAAGGGGGCAACCAGGCGCAACCAAACTTCCGGACAGAACCGGGGGACATGTGGGGAGGAAAAGGAGGGATGGGACCGAAAATTGGGGAAGGGTAGCGCATGACTGTTTCTGTTATGTCTGTTCAGAAGGACCAGACCAATAGCAGGCAGCAACCGCGAGCAGGATACAGTCACACTTGCCTTGGGGATCGTCGCGACCGTGGGCTACTCCCAAGACCACGCCAAATTGCTTGCCGGGACAGACGAGCAAAATAGGCGAGAAGCTATGCCACTGCGCCTCGAAGGACGCGTGTGGTGGGATAGCCTTTCGCCCGCCCAGACTGTAAGACACCCAAGCCAACCTCTTTTGATCAGGTTATGCAGGAACTGAACAATATTAAAGTAACGCTTGCCCCGCTGATTGGTATTGTCGCGGCTGTCAACGATATTAAGGCCGAGATCGCTGACTTTAAGACCTCGTTTGGAGCTTTCTCAGAGAAGCTGCAACATCTGGATGAAAGACTTCAGAAGGTTGAAAAAGTACATGTTGAAGTATGACAACTAGGTGATAGTATTTCAAGACTGGAAGAAGATCTTTATGAGAAAAACCAGTGGTTGAGGCTTGATAACGTGGAGATAAAAGGCGTCCCCATGAAAGATCACGAGAATTTGATCGACGTGGTATCCAAGATTGGAGCAAAGATAATGCACCCCATTACAAAACAGCAAATTAACTTTGTTGCTAGAGTTCCCTCACGCAATAATGAAGTTAAAATGAAGCCAATAATTGTATCCTTTCTTAATCGCTACGTCAAAGAGGACTTTGTTGCGGCAGCACGGTCACTGAAAACGTTATGCCCAGGTGATGTTGGCATGCAAGGTAGTGGTCGCATTTATGTCAATGACCACTTGACGATACCTAATAAAACCTTATAAACTAAGGCAAAAAGCCAAGCCAAGGAAAGCAATTACGAATTCGTATGGGTGAAAAACTGCAAAATATTTGCTCGGAAAAATACACAATCGAAGATTATTACTATAAAAAAAGAGTTGGATCTGGACAAAATGCGCTAAAACCACTTTCAAGTTATCTATGCCTACAATATTCATTTTTAAATTATTATTTAAGTTACGTTCGTACAATTACTTTGAGAACCGCTAGCTGGTCATTAGTGCCCTTTTGTATTCGTTATCAGCATTATATTGTCCAACGACGTGAGCGCATCTATTGTTTGCGACAAATTACTTTGAATAATTTCGTATTGGTTTATATTTTGTGTCTACCTGCAAACGTTCAATTTTATAAACTGATAGTTTGGTGTAATTATCCTTTATTTTATGTTTTTATCGATTTAATAAGTTGTTATACCAAATATTACTGTACTCAGTTTTGGACAATATCTACTAGTGATTATATACTATGCAGAAAAATCTTGTTGGTTGCGACTAAATTGTTTTCGAATATTACTATTCTGATACTTCGTGTATGTATTCATATTTTTGCTGTTTATTCTATTTCTAATGGCTAATATAAAGTTATACTATCAAAATTGCAGAGGATTACGGACTAAAACAAATATTTTTTACCGTAATGTAAGTTTGTCTAACTAATTTATAATCTCATTAACTGAGACGTGGTTATTAGACGGAATATCTGATTATGAGCTTTTTGATGATAGATATTTGGTCTTTCGACGCGATAGGGACTATGTGTCTACAGGTCAGACATTGGGGCGTGGAGTTTTAATAGCAGTCCGACGCGACCTAACTGTTGTACATAACTGCGAATGGAATACCACTGCGGAGGATCTATGGGTAACACTTACTGTACGCAACTCACGCCTTAAAACATTAACGACATGTCATATTTGCACCATATATCTATGTAAACAAAATGATGGTAATCCATTCCCTATTTAATTAAATAATTACCTATCTAATTTAAGAAACTTAATTCATAATAATAATTCCCATGAATTCCTCATCCTTGGAGATTTTAATCTGAGTAATATTCACTGGCTTCCCTCTGAATTAGGTCTTCAACCGTCATATTTTCTCAAGAGTTCGTCATCAGACAATTTAATTGAGGCTCTTTATGATTTCAACTTGCAACAATTTAATTCTTATACCAATAAATCAGGTGGTATACTAGACCTTGTGTTATGTAGTAATACAGTTGCAGTTTCTGAGTGTCCTGACCCCCTTGTGCCTGAAGATCCCTACCATAAATCTTTGATTATCGCCCCTCTATTTATTGAATTGAACGAGCTTGAGATTCCAAGACGTAAACTATACTTATACTCTCACGGTGACTACGTTCAAATCTGTAACCACCTTTCTGAGACTGATTGGTTGTCATTACTTAATTCTATTTCAATAGAGGATGCAGTAAAAACATTTTACGAAATAATTTATCAGCTAAGAGATAATTTTATACCCTCACGAATTACGCGTAGTTGTAAATATCCGCCATGGTACAAAGCATCTCTCATCAAAATTATTAAAGAAAAGTTTAAATTCTTTAAAAAGTTTAAAACTGGAAACATGTCAGACGGTCATAGCTTTCAATTGCATCGGGACAGAGTGAAAGTTATTGAACGCAAATGCTATGAAGACTACATGCACTCCATCGAAATAGGTATTTCTAAAAATCCAAAACTTTTTTGGACTTACATAAAAAATAAGCGGCGCTGCAGTATTTATCCCTCAACCATGTCTTATTCTTCTACATCAAGTAATTCTGGTGAGGGTATAACACTTCTATTTTCTAGTTACTTTAGCTCTAATTTTATCGGAAGTGATGTTGCTCAATCATGTTACGACCATAATGAATCTAATCGCCCTATTCGTTACCGGAACAACATTGAAGTCCATAACCATGAAGTGTTGCATTTTCTCCGGAATTTGGACCAAAATAAATCTGCTGGTCCTGATTCTGTTCCAGCACTATTTTGGTCTAAATGTGCCAAGGAGATATCAGTTCCTGTTGCCTTTCTTTTTCAGCGCTTCTTAAACGAGGGCATAATGCCCAGAGTGTGGAAATCGGCCTTTATTACACCTATTCATAAAAAAGGTGCTAAGAATAAGGTAGAAAACTATAGGCCCATTTCCAAACTTTGCATTATAGCTAAGTGTTCGAGCGGATAATCTTTAAACATGTCTATGAATCAGTTAAGGCCACCCTTATTCAACAGCAGCACGGGTTCATTAGGAGTAGATCAACTACTTCCAATTTGGTCGTTTTCAATGATTTCTTGTCAAGTAATATGGACAACGGGAATCAAGTTGACGTCATATACACAGATTACAGTAAAGCGTTTGATAGAATTGACCATACTTTACTATTGAAAAAAATATCTGGTTTAGGGATTTGTGGTAATTTGTTAAAATGGTTTGCATCATACGTTTCTAACAGAACCCGGGCTGTTGTACTTAATGAATTCTCATCTGATTGGACAAGGATCTCATCAGGAGTTCCTCAAGGATCTTTATTAGGGCCTCTCCTTTTCATTCTATTCATTAATGACATTTCCTCATGTTTCATTAATTCTAATTTCCTTTTATTCGCTGATGATATGAAAGTCTATCGTGTATCAAATAACATAAATGATGCAAGGAGCCTTCAAGAAGACCTGAATAGATTGAACTCATATTGCCTAACTAATAAATTAGATCTAAATGTATCCAAATGTTTTTCTATTAGTTTTACCAGAAAACGTAATATCTTCAGTAATGTTTATAAATTAAACGATACCAAGTTGAAGGTCGTTAATGTTGTCAAGGATCTTGGAGTAATTCATGACAGTAAACTACTCTTTGATAGACATGTTGAATCTATTATTGACAAAGCTCATAAAGCACTTGGTTTTTTAATTCGTGTCACTCAGCCATTCAAGAAGATGAAAACTATAAAGACAATTTATTGCGCCTACGTTCGAAGCCATCTTGAATATGCTTGTCAGATTTGGAATCCAGCCTACTCGATTTATGTTAACAACATTGAAATGATACAAAAAAGATTTATCCGATACCTTGGTTTCAAATTCAAACTACCTCATTTAGATTATCACCAGCATTGTCTTAGACTACACCTCTTACCCCTCAATCTTCGCATACATATTGCCGATATCTGTTTACTCTCAAACATTGCACGCCATAGGGTCGATAGTCCTGATCTCCTCTGCAAAATCAAGCTCAATATACCAACCAAATTTTTTCGTAAGAATGATCTTCTTTTTGTACCATCCTGTCGCAGTAATTATAGACGTAATAGTTATTTACCTAGGGTTTTTCGTTCATTTAACAGACTAAACTATGACGCACGGTTCGATCTATTTTGTAGTAATACTCAAAGTTTTAAAAATATTTTAACTAAGGAACCCTCAGTGCTTCTGTAACTTTAGTTAAGTTTTCCATATAATTAGAATATTGTATTTTTAGCATTAGGTACTACTGTTTAATAATACTGTATAGTTATTTTGTCCTATGTCCACCAAGTTTTTCTTCCATATGTGGAAGCTTGTAAATGGCACCTAGCTAACTAAGTAGCGAAATTTTCTTGTAAAAATAGCCGTAAGCTCCCCTAATAAAATAAAATAAAATAAAATAAAATAAAATCTCAACAGATTATCCCAACAAGTGGGTCTAAAAATTAACTTGGACAAAACGAAAATAATGTTTAATGTCCATGTCGTACCCACCGCATTTACTGTTGGGAACTCTACCCTTGATGTTGTCGACGAATACACTTACCTGGTACAAGGGAGTCCGGTTTAATAGACCCAGCTTCAAGAGAGAGATCTATTGACGAATCCAACTCGACTTGTCAGTGTTCGGGAAACTGCACAACGTCTTCTCATCCAAAATACCTCAGTGCCTTAAGACTAAAGTTTTTCGTCAATTTGTGATGCCAGTGATGACATACGGATCAGGGACGTGGTCTCTTACAATAGGTCCCACAAAAAAGCTTAGAGTTGCTCAGCGAACTATGGAAAGAGCTATGCTCGGCATTTCTCTACGTGATCGAATCAGGAATGAGGAGATTTGTAGAATAGCCCAGGTCACCGAGATAGCCCATAGGATTAGCAAGCTGGTGGCAATGGGCGGGCCACATAGTGCGAAGAACGGATGGGCGTTGGGTCAGAAAGATTCTAGAGTAGAGACCGCGTATTGGCAAGCGCAGCGTGGGACGGCCGCCTGCCAGAGGGACCGACGATCTTGTGAAGATCGCAGGAAGACGTTGGATGCAAGTGGTATCGGACCGGTTGCGCTGGAGAGCAATTGGGGAGGCTTATATAAGTATAGGCTGAGATGATGATAAATTGATTATAATTATCATATGATAATAAATACGCAAACCTAATAATGTTTTATGAATATTTTATGACATCTTTATACATTTTCTTTGCTTCAAAACACTACCTAGAGAAAAAAAAACAGTGGCACTCCGGGAGTGCCGACAGAAGTGAAAACTTGAACAATTACGTGTATATTTTTTGAAGCGTCAGAAAATATTTTTTGATTTTTTTTATATACAGAGGTGTCGCGAGTTCAATGGTTTTTTCCCATCTCAAAAAATGCCAACGTGCATGTGTATCTATGTACGTACATACACAATATATGTACATACTTATATACGGAGCAGTCGGTAACGGTAACAGTGTCGCGAGTTATTTCCCATCTCAAAGAATGCCCAACGCGCCTAAAGATGTTTTTACTTCAAAAATAAATAATGAAAATATTTCCTCTAATGAACAACTTAAGCGAAATACAGAAAAATATTTAATGGTACTTGTTATGTTAATGAAAACAACTCTTGTCTTTTGAACTGAGCTATAAAATTTGTTTTACTTACGAGTTTACCTTGTAAACACTGAACATCAGCTGAGGAAATGGCATTATTATGCACAGACTTGGATGCATGTGAGGGAAATGTTCTCATGGCATCGCTGTGGGTGCTACCCAAACGGACGTGGATGCATTCTCCTTATACAACACAATTATACAAATGAACAACGAAACAAAGACGCTTCCGTACTTTTGCATTTCGTCATTGCAACCCAGATTTATGCCGCGTGGTTCCCGGCTTAGAATAGGACTAACCCATCTCATCCCATCGGGTGTCGTACAAGGCGACTAAGGGAAAACTAGGGAATGGGCAGCAGCGTTCTCTTAACACTTCTGCGATCAAAAACTGCGCTCGCCAACCCGCCTGCCAAGCGTGGCGAGTATGGCAAATCCCCCTATTGGGGAGGCCTATGTTCAACAGTGGACAAGTATGGGCTGAGATGATGATGATGAACCCAGATTTTGGTTTTACTGGCGTGACCAATGGGACGAATAATGTGCGTAGCGATTACGAGGTTCCGACTTCAAATCCTGGGTCAGACAAAAATGTATTTTTTGAACTGAAAAATTTCCGGTATCAGTTTATTATATTACTAGCTGACCCGTGCCCACTTCGTTGGGCGGTAAATATTTTTACTTGTGATGAAATTATGAGTGTGGTTTGGTTAGTACTGAGGGCTATGATTTATTTCCTGACTGCCAAAAGGAGGGTTGTATTTTTACAGCATATGTATGTATGTATGTATTTGCATGCCAATTTGGCTATATTACCGGGTTTCAAATGAGGGAATGAAATGAGAATGATTGAAGACATTATGTTTATTTTAATTGTTCAAAACTTCTCTGTATACTATATTAGGTGTAATGTTATTATTTGGTACCAAAATATATTGTCTTTCAGGAGTTTCAACCCAAGATAAGCCGACATATAACTGCCCATGGGCAAAACACTGCTTTCTCAGGTCAATTCCCACCAGAGAGAATGTTTGACCCTGGGACTTATTAATAATGAGGGCAAAAGAGATCTTAACGGGAAACTATAGCCTTTTAAACGGTATGGGTAAATCCGTCGGAATCATGGGTAACCGCGGAATATAAGCAAGTTGTCCCACTTTAATGTCATCGCTAGTACTGTTGGTGTCTGGACAGCTTATTTTTCCTTATCCAAGATTCCGTAGTTAATGCGGAAAGTCGTTATCGTAGTTGTCGCTCAAGTGGGCTCTCATGGTCGTTCGTAACTTGAGAGTTTCAATGGAACTCCATAAGTAAGATGATTTTAAGCATGCCTTGATGACATCGGCGCGTGTATCACAGGCAGTGCTTTCCGAAAATCGCCCGCAAAAACAAAAGTAACACCACCCATAATAGCATCTAAGTTTCGGAGGTGTTTGAGCGTTCGGTTTACTGCTTCAACATGCGCTCTATGACTCATGGTACATTCGTCCCATATAATTAAAGATGTCTCTTGTAAAAGTTTCCCGAGCGATCCATTTTTACGTATGGAGCATATTGACTGTTGTTCCAATGATACTGTCAGTGGTAGCTTAAAGGTGGAGTGTGCTGTTTTCCCTGAAGAGGCAACGGCTAGCCCATATTTCCCGGATTGTCTTACTTTTGCCAATACCAAATTTGCGTGGAATGTTTTCCCAGTGCCTCCTGGGGCGTCCAGAAAAAATATTTTACCCCTGTTATTTAGTTAAAGCTTGTCTTTGGTCTCTAACTAATTTCGGTAAATTTCCATTAATAAAAACTAACAACTCATTGTTGTCGTACGAACGTGTTAATATTACATCCGATGCATTGTTATGTGGCCGAATTGGAGAAGGTAAACCAAAATCACTTAAGGTTTTCTCATTTAGTTCTAAGAGATTATTTTCTATTTGTAATAGACCTTCATTGTAGATGTCATCAGTATAGGGTAAAGTGAAGTCCTGATTTTGTTGTCGTATTCTATATCTTATGTCGTCACATAAATCGTCTTTGAAGTTTTCCCTCAATTTGAGTGGTTCAGATGGGTAACAAAATAATAATATAACCACAAACAACTCCCTTAGCTTCAAAGGACATTGAGAAATCAAGGCTTCTGTCAAAGTGTTTTCCCATTGGTTATCGTTTTCCAACAAACCTCTCTCGCGGCAAGCAGCTTGGTATGTTTCTGTGACAACTTCGTTCACAGTTTTTAAGTCCCAGAATGAGGTGGGACCATGTACGTGGTGAAGCAAAACTCTAAGAAAGAAACACTCTGACTGAGAAGGATGACACTGTATACTCTTCAGGATGCCCAGCGACATCTTATAGCGTGTACGCTCTTGTGGTATTGGGGGAGAGTGAGACAAACACGTCCGCTTACTTCAAGTATCGTTTAATGTCTGTTTTACATTATTCTTATACAATTAATACTTACATAGCATAATACTACACGCTACATCATCCCCCTAAAATAATAAAAAAAAATTACATACAAGTACATTTTTTATTTCTAACACCAAAAAAAAAAACAAATTACATTTTATATTTCTTAGTCCTATTTTTATGAACAATCATAGGTTTATTTTTAACCATAATTTTAACATTCGGTTGTAAATTACAACGTAAGGACCTGAGTACAATGCATCTAACTTATTACCGGTTTCGTTTTTCAATAACAGTTGGTAACCTGATTCATAAATAACTGGATTAATTGTTGTGTTTGGATTAATTAATTTTTACTCATAATCAAGTTATTTTTTGCATCGTTTTGGGCTTTTTGAATACGATATTTAAACTCCAAAGCATAATTATCAAAATTATATAAAGGTTCCACTGCATCGCATAAATTATTAGGTAATCTACATACTTGTCCAAACACTAACTCATAAGGAGTGTATTTAGGTTATTGGTTTGAATTCGTAAATAGGCTCCTAATATTTTATGAGTATTTTCTAATGATCCAATACTTTCATGATAGTATGCGGTTGCTATAATTTGCTTAGTTCCTAAAATGTTACATATTTCCGACATTACACTGGATATGAACTCGGTACCTCTATCACTCGCTATTTCTCTCGGTATGCCATAACGTAAAATAAAGTTCTCTGTAAAATTCTTCGCAATTTCTGTCGTTGTTTTGGTTTTTAAAGGGTATGCTTCTACGTATTTACTCAGTTCACATTGTAAAGTAAGAATGTAACAAAATCCTTCGTCATCTCTATCTAAAGGACCCATGACATCCAAAAATATTTTATCGAACGAAGATGATGCTGTAGTTGTAATTGTTAATGGTTCTTTATGAATTTTAGTGTACTTTTGTTTTTGGCACTTATCGCATTTTTCGAAATAACAACGAATGTCTTTTTCTAAAGTAGGCCAAAAATAATATTTTCTTATGTTATTAACCATTCTTCTAATACCTATATGACCACTACTAGGTAATAAATGAAAATCATTCATTATAATCCTTTTTTCGTCTTCTGTATAAATTCTTTGAACGTCTTTTACAATACATAACCTAGGTAAAGTTAATGTTTTGTTTTTCATTATATTCGTAGCTAGCCATTTTATAATATTTTTATTTTTACGCGTTCTTATTACAACCACTTCCGTAATATTAAAATCTTTGCATAAATTAGCCATTTCTTTCAACAAATCATCTCGTGAGTTTATCGATAAAGAATGTTGGCTTGCAAATATTTTTCCTTTACTCTTACTAAAAATTAAGTTTCTATTCCTCGGAAAAAATGAATCAGTACTGTCTATCTTCTTTAATATTCTGCGCAGCGTATTGTCCGGTAAAATAATTAATTCTATATCCGTGTCCGATATTTTGAGAACTTCCACAACTTTAGGGTGATCAGACCTATCGTCAGTTGAAGTCTCTAGTTTACTCGTCAAAACAGGATTATTATTTGCTTTGTTCTTTTTAGCTTGTGCTCTAGTTAAAACGCACACTAATCTACTATTCATTTCTTTCAACTCGTCAGATGTAATAACGATTCTTGATAAAGCGTCTGCAACTACATTTTCCTTTCCTTTTACGTTGAAATCATATTCCTCCAACGCTAAACGAAATTTAGTTAAGCGACTTGAAGGGTTTGACATATTAAACAAATATATCAGTGGTCTATGATCGGTTCTAATAGTAAATTTTCTACCATATAAATACGGTCTAAAATGTGTTACGGACCAAAAAATCGCTAAAAGTTCTTTTTCAATAGTTGCATAATTTAATTCAGATTTATTCAAATTTCTACTAGCATAAGCAATGGGTTTTCCATTTGAATTACTTAAAACACATCCTAGTGCATAATTTGAACTATCAGTTTGCAAAATAAATTCATTTTCTGGCAAAAAATTTGGGTAGTCTAAAACTGGTGCGTTTGACAATGACCTTTTTAGAGTATCAAACGCATTTTGGCAAACTAAAGTCCATTCAAATTTAGTGTTTTTGCGACTTAATTTATTTAAAGGTAAAACAATCTCAGCAAAGTTTCGAATGAATTTCCTGTAATAATTGCTAAATGCAACAAAACGTTTGACGTCGTCCGCCGAAGTCGGTATCGGATAACTTTCGATGACTCTGACTTTAGCCGGGTCGGGTAAAATGCCGCCTTCTGATATTACATGCCCTAGGTATAAACATTGTCGTTTTAAGAATTCGCACTTTAATGAATTCAACTTTAAATTCACCTTTCGTAATCGTGAGAAAACTGACATGAGATTTTTGTTATGATCTGATAAATTTCTACCAAAAATAATTAGGTCATCTAAATAAATTATGCATTTATCATAATTAAGGCCTAACATGGCAACTGTCATTAATCTACAAAATGCTGAAGGACTTATTTTCAATCCCATAGGTAATCTACACATTTGAAATTAACCTTTGTCAGTTGTGAATGCCGTATATTTTCGTGACTCTTTTTGTAAATTACACTGAAAAAAACTTTTACTCAAATCACAATGACTGAAATACATGGCACCTGATAACGAATCTAATATGTCTGTTATATTTGGGAGAGGGAATTTATCATCCTGGACGCGCTCATTTAATTGCCTATAATCGACAACTACGCGCCATTGTTGTTTACCGCTTCTATCTAACTTTTTAGGTATTAATAATAATGGACTAGACCAATCGCTACTAGCTTTTTCTATTATCCCATCTTCTAACATCTGATCGATCTGTTTATTAAGTCCCTCTTTTTGCGCAATAGGTATTCTATATGGTTTTTTATAAACAGGCGTTACGTGATCTTTTAAATGTATCGACTGTTCGTAAACATTTGTAACACTGAGTTTATCACCTGGTAAATGAAATATATTGGAATATTTCGCACATATTTGCTCTATAGATAATTGCTCTTCTTTTCCTAAATATGTATTTAACTTGAGTAAAGAAAACAATTTCTTAACTCTATCTACTCTCACATCCGATTTTTCAAATGTACAAAAATTATAGTTGTCTAATCTATCTATCTCAATATCTTTTAAACTAAATGATTTTTCTTCTGACGTTGTATTTAAAAGTCTTATAGGAATTTTTCAATTTTTCGGCTGAGTAACTACACTAGCTATAAAAACACCATCACACACCTCTTTAGGCGAAACAACACACTCATAATTAACACGTGTCGGTATATATTTAATTACCTCACACCGTGGTCCGATTGTCAAAGAATAATCATAATAATTCATAGGCAATATTATCTTATTTTCACCTATTCTAAGCGAAATAGTATCTGTTTCATAATCTATGATGCCTCTATAATTTTTCATAAAATCTTGCCCTAATATACCTATAGCTTTGCAAGGTAGGTCTTCAAAAACATAGAACTTATGTTCAAAAAATATATTATTTTATTTTAGCGTCAAAAGTACATATCCTATTGCATTTAAACTACCACCAATGCCTCTTATACTTAAGCTACACTCATATAAATCTAATTTCTTCATATTTAAAACATTATAGCTAATCGCTGATAAGGAGGCCCCCGTATCTACTAAAAATTCTAACTGTATATTATTATCTACACTCAAATTTACCCAATTAATACTATCGCAAGCTAAAATTTGATTAGGGACGAAAAAACTCGTTAGAAGGCTCTATAACAGTATTTTCACTAGATGAACAACAATTATTAGTAGTGAAATGGTTCAAGGCTCTATTATTAGAACGAATTGCGCCATAACCATGTCGACGATTCGCATAATTGCGATAATTCCTACGGTAACCTGAAGCACCGCGGCCTCGACGCGAACTTCCTGATGCAGCCGTATTTTGTTGCGCCATCGACTTGTTATACGTGGAATTATTAGAGTTATAATTATTATAAAATCTGTGACCTCGTGGTCTACGAAATCTAAAAGAATAATTATTTCGTCCAACTCTATTGTCATAAGACATTACCTGATAGTCCGTAGATGAACTAGATTCATCTTCCGCCACACGAATTGCATCCTTCAACGAAGATAAATTGCGAGCCGAAATAATTGTGCCTAATCTTTGACTTTTTAACCCATCGGCAAAACGTTTAATGGCATTCTTTTCATTAAGAGGACATAATAATCTAATCGCCTCGTCGTTACCATTTGCCTGAGAAATAGTTAAGTCCACAAACAGTTTTTCGATCTCTTCTCCAAATTCGGTTACAGACCTATCGCCTTGTCTAGCTTTCTGTAATTTAGACTGTAAGGCAGTGTCGGACTTCCTAGTTAATAAATGAATACGCAAATCCTTTAAAAGCAAACTAACAGTAGTATAAGCACTTGATAACCGCATTTTCGCTCCACTTGTTAATCTACTTTTTAATACGAAATTTATTAGCAACTTCTTACCATCATCGTCAAGCATTGAGTCGTACAATTCGATAGCCTCAATTAAATCTTGAGTAACACTTTGATCTCCAGTCATCTTTGGCAAGAGGCTCACAGCCGTCTTTAAAGAAAATTTGTCACCTGACATGTTTTCTTTCGTTGTAACACTACTAGACAAAACAGATTTTTCCTCAAACTTCAAAATTTTACAATACACGTCGTCAATACTGCAACATAATATCAATATTTCATCAGAACTTTTTGACTCTAAGCAACTTAAATAAGTTCGAAAAGTTTTATATAAAGATTTTGCCTCTAAAATCTTCTTCTCAAAATTACTAGCTATTCTCCTCTTAGGACCTAATTTACTGATATTTTCTCTAAGTTTTTCTAACTGATTGTAAATGTCTGATAACTCTAATATTGTTACCATAATCAACAAAAAAAAAAAATTATAATTAAATCTTAACTCATTTCTACTTAGTTATTTTATTCATTATAATTTCTACAGTAATAATCTAAATACTTTCGAAATAATAAAACGTATCTCTGAAAAAATAATAATAGGTATCTTATACATTAAAACATAATTAAAACTCGCACCTTACTCTTATCACTGTCACTCACACACTTTACAATACCTATAATACCGCAGCGGGGTCAGCAGGGCCTCTGGCATCACTCCGACGGTAGCTCAACCGGGACACGCTCCATGGCTTCTCGCTGGAACTCCTTCCGCATCCACTTCGTGTGACACTTCTTGTATAGACAGACAACTCCAACCAGAACCGCCAGCAACATACACGACGCAATTATGGTCAATAAGACATTATTTGTTTGTTCAGCTGTCGCCTTAGCATCGTTTCCTCCTCCAGAAGCAGCCTGAGCTATGACAACCTCTTCCTTTGTTTGGCTTGATCCCATAGTTATTCCATATTAAACTATGTGATATATATCAAACAGCAGTAGGCGTACCAGGACTGGCAGGGTCGCCATATAGCGTGTACACTCTTGTGGTATTGGGGGAGAGTGAGACAAACACGTCCGCTTACTTCAAGTATCGTTTAATGTCAAACAACTCCCTTAGCTTCAAAGGACATTGAGAAATCAAGGCTTCTGTCAAAGTGTTTTCCCATTGGTTATCGTTTTCCAACAAACCTCTCTCACGGCAAGCAGCTTGGTATGTTTCTGTGACAACTTCGTTCACAGTTTTTAAGTCCCAGAATGAGGTGGGACCATGTACGTGGTGAAGCAAAACTCTAAGAAAGAAACACTCTGACTGAGAAGGATGACACTGTATACTCTGCCTAAAGCAGGATCTTCTTCAGGATGCCCAGCGACATCTTCTCCGCGTTTTCTTGGTGAAAATTTATTATTAGCCCAAGTATAATAGTGGGGAACTTCGTGATAAAGTAATGTTTTTGCGAAGTTGTCGGAACTGCACAAATCAAAATATGCGGTCAGAGTTGTTTTTGGTGGATTTTTAACTATTTTGTGCACATTTTCCGATGAAAAGTATACTCTTTGGCCGTTTTCTAAATGTACGGCTAACTGCACTACAGTAGGGTGTCTGTCATGTATAGGAAATTCCAACAATCTCCATACCGCTTCCGATGTACTTATATACCGTCCGTTTAAATAATTTTCGACTGCATTATGAGCATTTCTTACACTAAACGTTGCTTGATCTAACGCTTTGTTTATATACTTACAAATGTATTTTATAGCTTGAACAGAATGACAGTATTCCACGTTTATGTGGTCGTTAAAAGTTCGACAGAGAATTGGATAGTATGGGACGATCCATGTGTTGTCTATAGTAACAGTCCTTCCACGAATACTCATAGTAGCTACCTGACCATCGTTATCAACGTCTCGGCGTCGGTAAACAGGATACCCATCTTCCCCGGTTTGGGTATCAGTGACAAAACGGCGTGGATATTTTTTTGAACATATGACATTTTTCATACACGATGATGTTAGATTTTGTTCCCCACATGGCCCGTGTACCATGTTCTTGGTCACAATGTCAAACAACGCCGGATCATTATCTTTATCTGGTAGCTCAGCAACAATAATCTTTCCAACTAGGTCAGGTTGTATTTTCTAGTCAAAATAACATGTGACAGTGTGGTAAACCCCGTTTTTGCCTCTCGACACTGGCCATATGACATTTGACTGTTCCGAAAATTTCTTCTTTTGTAAATAATTTTATAAGTTTCTCATTTTTAAATGAAAGACCCTTGATATAATGTCATGTCGGTCGAAAGATCGTTGTCCAGAAAAAAGTTCTTGCTTTATTTCTTACCACTCGGGGTTGCAAGTGAAGGTAGCAAATAAGTCAGGCGTTCCGTAATTTCACACGTATGTCATGGCGTCTTGCGTTTTTTCATGCATTTGTCGTGGCGAGCCCAAGCGAGGAAAAGATAACGTGTTGACCAATATTTGCAGCATTTACATTAGCATCCCTATTTAAAGCATCTCTTAAATGTATATAATCGTCAGCTCTTAACTTTTGTTGGTTTCGGGATATAAAATTCAATCTTTCCGATATCATTTTAGCCATCATGTCAACGCAGTATTGACTGAATAAATCTCGGTAATGATGTAAAGTATTGAAACGGTTATCTTTGATCATTAGTCTGTATGCATAGAACTGCATACAGGAAACTGTTTTGTTTTGTGCTGAACCTTGTTGCTGTATAGTGAGATAATAGCCATCTTCTCCTTTCACGAACATCAAAGGATACTGCATGGGATCGTAAGCGCGATGCAATTCGGACACTCGTTTTAGCTGGCCATCTTTACAATGCAGTATTATATCTCTGGGTCCTTTGTCTTCATCAACTAACAGGACGGCAACTTCGTTTGTTGTAGGGGAGTTGTATCTTCCTCCATGTTGATTTTGTGGTGTGCGATCGGCGTGAATTATTAATTTTAAGTAGTCCGAGAAAGAGTTGCTTTCTAAATTAAATTTGAAACTGCGTATGTATTCGTTCGGTATTTAATGCGGTCCGTAACTCATTGATTAAATCGGTTTTTAAAGTGGGGCCCATGTTTGATCGCAAAGAAAGTTGGTCCGCATCAGAAATAAAATATATCTGTAAAAATTTCGGGCTTTGACCTGGTGTAGGAAGAAGTCTACCAATTAAATGATAAATGTGACCCTCTATCTTAAAAGTTGGCATAAATTTTCCTTCGCGAATTTCTTTGGCACCGAACGAAGTCATTGTTTAAAAAATGTGTAGATTACGGATGATCACTTGTCAAGAGACTTTTTACAGGTTGTGATAGCTCTTCAATATCAGGGAGAATCACTTTACCTGCAGCACAACACATACGATTTGGTTCATCGCTCCATTTTTTTGCAAAACACTTAGGACAGGTTTTACTCATTGCTCCAATTGTTACTGCGCTTTCTTCGCTTTTCTTTCGTTGTCTCTGTGCTGCAGCAGTAAGCCTCTGCGAACGTTCGGTGCTAGACTCCCTATCACGTATTTCCGATTTATTCTGCCTATGGTTAGCCAGCCGCTGAGACCTTTCGATGCTAGACTCTCTAGCACGCGCTTGCGATCTTTTACTCGCAAGGCGCTGTGCATGCTCAGACGAAGTTTCTCACATTCAGCGTACTATGGCCGCTATTGTCTGGGATGTATATCTAGAAAGTTGTGATTTTCTTTTAGGCATACTGACGTTATTTAATCAGAATAATCCGATTCTTTGGAACAATCAAACAGTAGTTCTAATTAGAAATTTTGATGGAAAAAGTTATGTAGGAAGTAGTTTTTATAAGAACGTTTTATAGAAAAAAATAAAACCGAAAGTAGTTCGATAAAGAAATAAATACATGAAGCAAAATAAATAGAACTTTTTATGGAAACGATAAGACAGAAAGCAGTTCTGAAAAGAACTTTTTATTAAAACAATGTCGAAAATGTGCGTATTACCTTTTCTAAAATTTCAATTTCTATAACGTCCGCTGCATAAGGAGCCGACCGCGCGAGTTAGCCGCGCGGCTACCTACGCGCGCGGTAACCTACCTTGTAGAAGTAGCAGGCCACGCCCCTTCCCCCACAGCGACCGAAGTGACGCCGTCGCGCACGTTAATAAAATTGCTCGCGTATTGCACGCTCGCCCTTAAGTCCGGTGAAGCTGTAAAGGCCTCACGGCCAACAGCGTATATCACTCAAACCATACACACATTTGATATTTTACATTATCTCTTAAACTATTCTACCAAAAAACATTCTGTAAAAAACGAATTCTATCTAAATAAAATGTTCTTGGTGATAACACAATTTATTTCTAAAAAATATGACGTGTTGTATATGAAAAAAAACCGTCTAATATAAATATCACTCAATATATTACGACACGGTCGCGGTTCCATACCTATGTCGTATTATCTCTTTAACCATTTGTCCAAATTATATGCAGTAAAATAAAAAAGTCGTCTGTTTTAAATACTTGAGACGATAAATTTACTTATTTTGATAAGAATTCATAATTGTCGATAATATGACCAATAAAAATCACCTTAAGATTTAAATTATTTTTTAAGTATACAAAACTACTTTTTGTGACTTAAATATAAAAGTTAGACATATGCTGTCGCTGACTTTTTTGTAGGCTCTAAAACTTTTCTTTAGAACTCAATCATATATCTCTTTACCCTTTTTTCTCCGACTTACTTTGCAAATCCGACTACCACGAAAAAATCTTTTCATTTTGCGGGTTAATATATAGCTTATGACACTCACAAATAATGTGGCTTTTTATTCGTAAAATAATTTTGAAAATCGGTTCAGTAGATACAGAGATTACCCCCTACAACCTTACAAACTCACAAACTTTACCTCTTTATAATATTAGTATAAGTATAGAAGTATAGATGTATAGATATGATGGCAATACTCTCGCCCCTTATTTCGTCAGAAATAAAAATCTTTAAAAAAAAAAACGACTTAAAAAAGCAAAAAATAAATATTTGAAGTCGGTACCGGTTAGTTAAGCCGGTTACTTGATATTTTTTTGTATGTATGTTACGCGATCATTCCGCCAATTATGAATCGATTTTGATAATTATTTTTGCATTGGATTCAGTATAACTTCAAGGTGGTCCCATTTTAATATCATCGGTATTGGACCTTGGACTTGGAAGATACACCAGGGAACTCCTTAACGACAAACAATACGAATGCGTAGGTTGAAATATTATGGGTGTTACGTCAATCCTATAGGTACTTGCCATAGAACTAATCAGAATATTAACCGCCTTAAAAAAAGGAGGAGGTCAACAATTCGTCTGTGTTTTTTTATAACGTCTTTATTTATAAACTGATTTTGATGATTCTTTTTGCGTTGGGTTTAGTATAGTTTCGAGGTGGTCCTATTTTATTGAAATCGGTATTGAACTTTGGACTGTGAAGATATATCAGGGGACTCCTTAACGGCGAACAGCACGAATGTATAGATTCCGTTCATATGGTTATTATAGCAATCCTGTAGGTACCTTGCTGTACAAATCAGCAAAATAATATAATATAGGTATATAAATATTAGCAAATAATTCACTTGTCACTTAAAACTGGAAAATAAAACTCCTATTAAAAAAAAAACCGACTTCAAAGAGCAAAAAATAATAATTTGAAGTCGGTGCCAAGTAACCGACTGCACTAACCGGTACCAACTTTAAATTGTTATTTTTTGCTCTTTGAAGTGGGTTTTTTTAAAGATGTTTATGTTCTAAATGTTCGTTACGATTCGTTAGTCTAATTCTCATGATTCACCTGTACCACTGTAGAGATTAAAGTTAAGCTTGTTACTGGACTAACGAGTCTGTTACAGACGGGCGGGAGGAGGGCAGAGGCCCCTTGAGTGTGATCACTGCCCGCTGGTCCCGGCGGAGCTGTCTAATTACTGCATGCGAAGTGCGCTATGTAGCGCAATAACATGAGGTAGATAGATAGATAGAGTACTCTTTATTGTACACCAGCGTAATTAGAGTAAAGAAATACAACTACTTTATGGCAGTAGCTACAATTGGCGGTCTTATTGCTAAAAGCAATCTTCCAGACAACCAGTGCGTTGATAAAAGCAATAGATGGAATAATATAGGGCAGTTGGTGGCGTACTCTAAATGTTTATATAACTACTATAGTATACACACAATACATTTGTACATATTAACACAAATATACAAATTAGCTAAATTATGACAGCATTACATATTAACCAGCAGGCAGAAAGAGATCCCTAAATATATTTTTAAAGGCAGGTAGGTAAGAGGGACTTTTAGGTTTAAACAGAAACTGTAATGAATATATAGTATATGAGCATTCCGGCGAAGGCGGGTTGGTAACCACTTGAGACTTACACGATATTCAGAAATGTGATCATATTTGCGTAGACCAAATATGAACTTTATACAAAAATATTAATGGCGCTTAAGTTTATTAAGTGAATTCTCAGTGGATCAAGATAGCTGGATAATCTAATATGAGAGTAGAAGGGATTGTGCAAGTGCATTTTAGTGACAGTTGGAAGGAAATTACGTAGCCTGCGTAGAGACCCTGCAGAGGCAAAAATCTTAAGACTGAGTTCCTGCAGTTGTGGGCCCCAAGTAAGATTAGGACCCCTATTTTTAAACATTTCATTTATTGGTATAGTGATACCGCTTTTACTCCATTCGCATATTTTATCGGATAGTGTTAACAGCCTCCGACAACTTGGTTAAAGGAGGTTGAGTGTTAACTTGGAGATTAACTGCATAAAAGTGTTAAAAAAAGTTAATTGATTGGAGATAGGGTTAATAAAAACAGCGAAGAGTAAAGGAGATAAAACGCCAACCTGTGGAACACCAGCACTAGTACTACACCAACAGTAGGTTTTTTCGATACGAATTCGTTGCCGGCAACCAAACAGGTAGTTACGAAACTAATCAACTGCCGTTGGAGAGATGTTAATAGAGCGTAGCACACCGAGTAAAATGTCAAAATCTACAGTATTAAAGGCATTGCTGAAGTCAATAGTTAGGTTACTATTTTTCATACCTAATCTTACATCATCCGTAATATTGACCAAGGCAGTAACAGTTCTATGGCCAGGATGGAATCCAGACTGAAAAGGATTAAGGGACGAGTTCTTATTAAGGAATATAGTTTATCATGGACGAGGCGCTCAAGGACCTTAAATAGGAAAGGCAATATATATAAGGCAATAAGTATAGCGCGATATTCATTAAGGGATTGGATTTTTTAGGTAAGGGTATTATTAGAGTTTCTTTCCATGCAGATAGAATATGGCCACTGAATACGGAACCATTAAACATATGACATAAAATAGGAAGGATTTTGTCGAGTATTGGTAGGATAATAGTACGGCTGATACAATCACTGCCGACTGCATTGGAGGTGATTGATTTTACGCTCTTCTTAACATCACAAGCGGAAAATTGATTAAAGACGAATGGAGCATAATTCGGCATCGGAATTGATGAAAGAATTAAGTGGTCTTATCAAAGTTAGACGAAGCAGAGAAATGTTTTTTGAGAAGATTAATATCTAAAACTTCAGGAACGTTGTCTTGACGCGATTTCCCGACACCAATTGATTTAAGAAATTTCCAAACGTTTGCTGGATTACCGTTTTGTACAGAATTATGAATATGTTGTTGAACGTTGAGTATCTCTACACACCTTATTACAGTGATTCCGAATAGCAACATAGTTATTCCAGTTGATAGCACTAGATCTTGATCCTTGATCTTGATCTCCAGCTATCTTGATCTTACTGAGAGTCAACTTAATGTATTTGAGCGTATTCAAAATTTTTGTATAAGGTTCATATTTGGCCTTCGCAAATATGAATATCGTGTAAGACTCAAGTGGTTACCAATCCGCCTTCGCCGGAATGCTCACATGCCATCTATTTTTTACAGTATTCTGTTTAATCCTAAAAGTTCCTCTTACCTTAAAGAACGCTTTGGATTCTTTCACGAAACACATTCGAAGTTCATAAGGTCATCGGAGAATCAAAGGCTGAAAACACCAATGCATTCTACAAACTTCTTTTACAAATCCTTTACTAATCAAGCTGTTTGCTTGTGGAATGAATTGCCTGTTGCAGTCCGAAGTGCAAAGCCACTAGGTGTCTTTAAAATTATGGTTAAGGATCATTTTCTGTCTGCTGGTTAATATGTAATCTATCTATCTATCTATCTATATTATCACGCCAGCTCCCTCGCGGGTTAGGCAGCGAGTACAGAGTTCCAACAGGTTCTTTCCTTACAGACCTCTCTGGCTTCCTCCACACTCATAGTTTGTCTCAGACACGCGGACACGCTCGCCGGTTCGGAGACTCTTGACTTGCTTGACTTGTAAGATAGTCTAGATCTTCCCCGGTACCTACATCCTTCCACTTTCGCATTGTATATCTGTTTTGTCATTCCCATCTTTATTATATCTTTATTATATTTTATACTATCTTTCATTTCTAATCGCTTTCTTACTACGCTGTTGCGAATACGGTCGGTCAACTTCACTTGGCACACCCTTCGAAGAGCTCGCATTTCGAGCGCATTTATCCTGCTTTCGTTCTCCTTCTTACATACCCAACTCTCACTGCCTGCATGGCCAGCTGCGCCTTTTGTATTAAGTGCCGGTTCCCAAGTAGCTTTCCCATCGCATCATTCACTCACATTCACATTTACTCTTCTCTCTATATCAGCGGTGTATTTCCCATACTTACTGAAGGGGCATCCAAAATATACAAACTCATTCACTTGCTCCAGCACATTGTTACCAACCATAACCCTTGCATTCGTTCTGGTTTATTCCCGTTCAAAAAGCATAATTTTGGTTTTCTTAACATTTAAATGGAAGCCAGTTTTTATGCAGTCTTCTTTCATAACTGTGACTAGTGTTTGCAGATCAGTGGCTGTTGGCGCTATTAGAACCACGCCATCTGCATATAGTAGGTGGCTTACCATTAGATCGCCCATTTTTACCCTTCATTCATCGCATTCAGTCTTTGAAGATTTTTATCTAGATATAATATAAACAGTCTAGCGGACAACACGCAACCCTGCTTGACGCCGATTTTAACGTCAAAGCAGGGTAACATGTTACCCCCCACCCGTACGCATGCCTTGCTGTCCTCATAGGTGGACTGGACGGCTCGCAACAGAGTGCCGTTTATACCATATTCTGGCAAAATGTCCCAAAGTCTCTTTCGCAACGTCTCCATCAAACGCCTTCTCCAGATCCACAAAACCGCAGAAAACCTTCCGGCCTACTACCAGATGCTTCTCTACGATGTTGCGGAAGGAGAAAACTTGATCCAAACATCCTCTTCCAGACCTGAAATCTCCCTGTGCTTCGGACTTCTCGCGCATTCTCCATTCAATAATTTTACCGTATACCTTAGCTGCTATGCTGATCAAACTGATGGCCCTCTAATTGACGCAGTCATATTGTGAGCCCTTGCCTTACAAGGGTACTATGAATGCGCGGTGCCAATCTGTAGGGACTCTATCAGTCTTTCAGCAAAGATTTGCAAGGACCCAAAAAGCGTCCCGGACGCAAGTTCCACCATATTGGATCATCTCGGCAGATATCATGTCTATTCCCGGAGCTTCACCATTTATCATACTTCGTATTGCCCATTCAACTTCTTTCATAGTGATGTCCTCTGTGGATTCTGGTGTCGAAAACTTGCCTCTGGGCTCGTCTGTGGCACCAGCATCCGGAGAATCCTCATACATATCTCCAAAGTATTCACTCCACCGGTTTAGCATAGCATGTGTGTGTGCAAGAATGTTACCATGTACCATGTAATGTACCATCTTTAGATTTTATATTTTCCATTCGGGCGCCTGACGAATTACCCCGAGCTTTTCTCACCTTGCTCCAAAAGAGTTTAGTGTTGTTCTCGAAGTTCTTCGCTAGCCCATCCTCCTCAATTACACTAGCTCTTTCACGCTTTTCTTTTGGTTCGGCTCAGTGGTAATGTAATGAAAGGTTGTATGCGTAAACGATGGTTATTTATTTAGTGGACTGTATTTATACTAAGAGCCGTATGTCGCGCGTGCTTCCGTGACGCCAAGTGTCCGTCCTTGCGCTGCCGATGCAGGCCGGACCCTCGTGCTGGTAATGGGAGGCCCTGCTGCCCCCGCTCGCTCATGAAATTGCGGCGTGGACAACCTGCCCGGCGTTGAAGACTCCTTCAACCTGAAGATTTGATAACTCGACGGAAAGCGGGCAGATGTTGTATGCCCGGCATAGAATGCCCTTAGCTGTTTGAATGTCAGCCACTCTGGCGATTCCGTCGTCGCCGAGTATGAGCCGGACAATTCGTCCCAACAACCACATCAATGGCGGCGATGCCTTGTCCTTTATGATGAACATGGTCCCGACCCGCAGCTGACCTGAAGATGTCTTCCATTTGTGTCTCTGTTGTAGGAGAGAAATATATTCGTGAGCGTATCTCTGCCAAAAATGCTCTTTCAGTTGTTCCACTCGTTGAAAGCGTTGAAGACGAGTGATGTTGGCCTTGGTGATGTCGGGATATGGTACCGAAGTGAGTGACCGACCAATAAGGAAATGAGCAGGTGTAAGGAAGGTTAAATCTGATGGATCTGATGACATTGGGGTTAGGGGTCTAGAATTTAAAATAGATTCAATCTACGCCAAACAAGTTGTCATCTCTTCATAGGTTAAATGTGACTGGCCTAATCTCCTTACTAAGTGGAATTTCACAGATTTAACAGAAGATTCCCACAGGCCGCCGAAATGGGGAGAATAAACGGGAATAACTTTAAACCTTATACCTTGATTATTGATGTCACTAATGCAATTGTGAAGCATATAGTTGGATGCTCCAACGAACAAAGTCCCATTATCGCAGTATATGTTTTGCGGTTTACCTCGACGAGCGATGAAACGATTGAGTGCGCTAAGGAAACCTTCCTTGGTAAGATCCGAAACGACTTCCGAATGCAACGCTTTGACTGCAAAGCAAATAAAAACACAAATATATGATTTTATTAATCTACTGCCACGCCCCTTTCGATTGATAATCATCACTGGCCCTGCGTAATCTACGCCAGTATTGAGAAATGGATATTCTAACTGTAGCCTATCGCGTGGCAAATTACTCATAATAGGCTGTATAGTCTTAGCTTTCTGCCTAGCACAGCGAATACATGACCTTACCACATGCCTAGCTAAGTTCCTGCCACCTAGTGGCCAATATTTTGTCGTATTTGTAAAAGCAACAGCAAAGGGCTGGCATGTCGGGAATCTTTATGTTGTTTATCGAAAATAAGTTTTGAATGAATGTGTTTACTGCATAAGAGAATGGGATGCTTAACATCTTAAGTATAAAATGAGTTTTTAAGTCGACCTTCGACACGAATAATATCATCGGAGTCGAGAAAAGGAGAGAGAGATAAAAGCCTATTTTTTGGAGGTAAATTTTGTCCTGATTTGAGAAAATGATATTCTTCTGAAAACATCTCCTGTTGTGCAACACGAATCAAGGTATTATGAGCTGACGATATTTCTGTAAATGATAAATAATGCTTTGTATTACGATGGCCTTTCGTTTGCAGATTATAAATAAACCTTATTATATAAGCTGTAATCCTTAATAATTTTGAAAGATCCGAACTTTTATTTAAAAAACTACTAAAGGAATTTTCTATTTTGTTGACAACAAATGACATTTCCGGAAGAATCGTTTTTGTGTTCGGGTTAGTTGTAAATTGTGTGTGTATTGAATGTAAAAAGGCTGGACCAGTCCACCATAAGCTGGAAGCGCGATTGTGTATCAGCCCTCGCCCCGCGAGAAGCCAGGTCTGCTGGGTTCTCTTTGGATGGCACGTAATTCCAACTATGTCCATTTGTACTTTCTTGTATCTCATTCATTCTAATTCGAACAAATGATTTTAAATGATTAGAAGCTGCGGACAGCCATCCTAACACGATAGTGGAGTCTGTCCAAAAAGAAGACCGATCAAATTTGATCGTGATTGACTCAGTAATCTTTTTATATAGTCAATACCTAATAAGGCCCCGCATAACTCAAGACGAGGTATGGTATTTGACTTCATAGGTGCAATCTTATTTTTAGAAGCTAAAAGGCGAACACGAACTTTGTCGCTACTCGTAATTGTTTTAATATAACAACAAGCCCGGTAAGCTCGCTCTGATGCATCTGAGAACGTTTGTATTTCTGTAGTGATAGTGTCGTCATTAAAAGACCAGCGAGTTATGTGTAAACTGTTAAGTGATGAAAGCGATTAAGAGCTTGAGCTGCTCCGCCCACTGTGTCTAATAGACTAGACGACTATTATCATTAAAACCATCTGGTCAGATGTAGTTTTAATGATTGAATTTGGAGTATGATTTGCATTCGAAGTCTGCGAAGATATGTCTGGTGTTAAGAAGATTGTTGTTTGACGTGTTGTTCGATGAGTTAATGTTTGTTCAATATGACTGATGAATATTTGATGACATGTTAGAAGAGTGAATGTGTGATGTTGATGTATAAGTATGAGATGTACGCGTATTTTGAGTCATATGTCCGAGATTTATATATTCTTGCATAAAATGATGATAATCATTTTTCAATTTTTTATCGCGTTTGAATTTCCTCTCTATAGAAAGAAATCTTAAGTTTGCCATTTTATAGGAATCTCCTAACGTATCAGGCGGTTCTTTAGGAGGTATAGTTACTATAAACTGACCTTTGTCGCCACGTTTTGTTGTTTCTCGAAACATAGTCTCGCATGCTCGTTACTCTTTCGATAAAAAATGACTAGAAGAGCCTGAGTCTAACTTCCAGAAACTACTAAGTTGCGACTCAAGTGTTTGACTAACGTGGCAATGTGTGTAGGTATTTGTGATATAAGAATGTTGAAATACAGTACCCGAAACAATCCATCCCATTTTGGATTCACGCAAAGTGGGTAGATGTTTACCTAAGCTTATTGTATTTGATCCTAAAATGTTCCAAAAGATGCTAGCTCCGACTAGTATATTTATAGCCGAAGGAACATTAAAGGATAGGTCAGCTAGTTCGATTCCATTAGGTATGGGTATGTGTTGTTTGTAAATGAATGATGAAAGTAATGATGGAGTGATTTGTGGCAATATATAACAATCGATGTCCGCCTTATAGCTGCCATTACGCGACTGTAGTGATAATGTACAACTTCTAGTACTAGATGAAATTTGACCGTTTATGCCGACGATATTGGAATTCCTGTTACGACTCGACAGACCTAGCTTCTCGTAGAGATCCGAAGTCATGTTAGTTAGAAAAAATAAATTGAATTTCAAAAAGTACACATCTATTTACAAAAAGATTGTAAAGCTGACACAAAAAGCACAGAATAATTATTTTATAAAATCTTCAAATAACAAACATAAAGCTGTCTGGCAAGTAATAAATAAATCTAAAGTATGTATACCTAACGAACAAATTTTAAAAATTAACAATAATGACAATATATTAACAGATCCTACCGACATAGCTAATGCATTTAATAACTACTTTATCGACGAAATAGAAAATAACACTAAATCTGACAGTGAATTAAAGTACAAATTCGATAATTTGACATCTCATTCCATGTTTATGCCACCTATCTTAAAAGAAGACGTAATTTCAACGATAAAATCGCTAAAAAACACAGGTACCATAGGATACGGTGGAGTGTCAACTACAGTAATAAAATATGTTAATGAAACCATAGCACATATCTTGACACATATAATCAATCTTATGACTATAAACGGGGTATACCTAGAACCTTTGAAAAAAGTTATTATCGAGCCATTGCACAAGAAAGAAGACAAAGCAGAAATAAAAAAACTATAGACCAATCGCTAAAATTTCTATTATATCAAAAATATTCGAAAAAATAATATATAAAAATATATACGCTTACATGAATAAATTTAATCTACTTTGTAGGGAACAATACGGATTTAGACAAAATACTTCAATTAACATGGCCATATTTGATTTTCTAAATAAAATATTAACCGCAGTAGATAATAAAATTCCAATATGTGCAATTTTTAGTGACATGACCAAAGCATTTGACTTCGTGAATCACGATATATTATTAAATAAATTACATGGGTATGGTATTAGAGGACAAATGCTGAAACTCCTTAAATCTTACTTGGCCAACAGAATTCAATACACAGAAATATCTAGATTTTGTAAAGATACAAAAATGGAATCTTACTATCTATCGGAACCAAGGCCTATTAAATACGGTGTACCACAAGGGGGTGTGCTAAGTCCATTGTTATTTTTGATTTACATAAATGATCTTCCAAAAATGGTACAACAACAAATGATTCTCTTCGCAGATGATAGCACTGCTATTGTAAAATGCGACAATTCAGATGAATATGTAAATGACATTAATAACACGCTTTCAGACATTATAAACTGGCTTAATAATAATAATTTACTAATTAATCTAAATAAAACAAAAATTGTGCATTTCTATCAAAGAATAACTCATCCGGACCGTAATATTAACCACAAAGGCTTTAATGTAGAACAGATAAATACTACAAAGTTCTTAGGATTGTTTATAGATAGTAAGTTAACATGGAAAACACATAAAGAAGAGACATGCAAGAAACTAAATAAATCGGCATACGCCTTGTTTCAACTTTCAAAGAAAATTAACAGAGACTCTTTTTATTAATTGCATACCATGGTCTAGTGGGATCAATTTTAAGATACGGTATAATGTATTAGGGTCACTCGACCGATCGAGAATCAATATTTAAATCCCAAAAAAGGTGTATAAGATCGATGTGTGGTCTGAATACGCGAGAGAGTTGTGTATCAGTTTTCAAAGAACTTAGAATTCGAAATGTGCCGTCCTTATATATTCTACAAGTTGTTTGTAAAAGAAAACATTAAACAATTTGAAACCGTGTCTACTTTGCGCACAGTCTCAATTCGAAATCAGTACAAAAATGATATCTGTACCCGTAAATGTAAAACCGCATTGGTACGGAAGAGTATTCAAGGCATGGCAGCAGTTATTTATAATAAATTACCAAATCGGATTAAGATCATGGATATAAATAATTTTAAAAAGATTTTGACATTGCTATTAATCAATAAATGCTATTACTCAGTAGATGATTTTATAAATGACAAATGTATAAAATGAACTATTAGGTAACTAATATATATTATTGATGATGACATAACACCGATTAACAAGGAATATTTGTGACATTATAATTGTAACTACAGTAAATATATATATATATATATATATATATATATATATATATATATATATATTGAACGGAGAATGCGCGTGAAGTCCGATGGAATGTTGTGCGAGGCACAAGGGGGTTTCAGGTCTGGAAGAGGATGTTCGGATCAAGTCTTCTCACTCCGCAACATCGTAGAGAAGCATCTGGCAGTGGGCCGGAAGGTTTTCTGCGGTTTTGTAGATCTGGAGAAGGCATTTGACAGAGTTGTGCGAAAGAGACTTTGGGACATTTTGCCAGAGTATGGTATAGATGGCACTCTGTTGCGAGCCGTCCAGTCCACTTATGTGGACTGCAAGGCATGCGTACGGGTGGGTGGCAACAGGTCACCCTGGTTTGACGTTAAAATCGGCGTCAAGCAGGGTTGCGTGTTGTCCGCTAGACTGTTTATAATATATCTGGACAAAAGTCTTCAAAGACTGAAAGCGATGAATGAAGGTGTACAAATGGGTGACTTAGTGGTAAACCATCTACTTTATGCAGATGACGCGGTTTTAATAGCGCCAACAGCCACTGATCTGCAAACACTAGTCACAGTTATGAAAGACGACTGCATGATCAATGGCTTACACTTGAATGTGAAGAAAACCAAGATTATGGTTTTTGAAAGGGAAGAAACCAGAACGAATGTAAGGATTGTGGTTGGTAACGATGTGCTGGAGCAAGTGAATGAGTTTGTATATCTTGGATGCGCCTTCAGTAAGGATGGGAAATACACCGCTGACATAGAGAGAAGAGCGAGAGCAGGGAACAGAGTGAATGGTGCGATGGGAAAGCTACTCGGGAGCCGGCACTTAAGCCATAAGGCGCAGCTGGCCATACATAACGGAGTTCTTGTCCCAACGCTGTTATATGGTAGCGAGAGCTGGGTATGTAAGAAGGAGAATGAAAGTAGGATAAATGCGGTAGAAATGCGAGCTCTGCGGAAGATGTGCGGAGTGAAGCTGACCGACCGCATTAGCAACAGCATAGTAAGACAGCGAGTAGGTATGAAAGTTAGTATCGGTGTAAAGATGAGAAAGGGCATGCTCCGTTGGTTCGGGCATATAGAAAGAATGCCAGAGGAAAGAATGACAAAACAGATATACAATGTGAAAGTGGAAGGATGCAGGTACCGGGGAAGACCTAGACTATCTTACCACGACCAAATAAACCGAGTCTTATCTGATGGAAAAGTCAAGAGTCTCCGTAACCGGCGAGCGTGTATGAGACGAACTATGAGAGTCGAGGAAGCCAGAGAGGTATGTAAGGAAAGAACCTGTTGGAACTCTGTACTCTCTGCCTACCCCGCAAGGGATCTGGCGTGAGGTTATAGATAGATAGATAGATATATATATATATATATATATATATATATATATATATATATATATATATATATATATATATATATATATATATATATATATATATATATATATATATATATATATTATGTCGGAGGAAGACCGGTCCGGTTGATTACTGATTGTCATAAAGCGAGATAGTTTGACTAGTAATTCTTTATTTAATTTAATTTAATCTCTTTTAAATTTAACGTTGTTAAAATTATTGTGTAAACATCTTATTTTTAATTTCTTGAGCAGAGGGTAGTACTCGAGCGGAGTCGAGGCGCCATCTTGGCAGTTTTCGGGTAGGGAGATGGTTATAAAGGTTGTTGATCGAGGTGGATCAAGGAGTGTTGTTGTGATTTTGGCGAAGCTAGATCGGTGCCGCGAACCCGCTGCTCGACTTTAAATTATTTTAAAAGTTATTTAAAAGTTATTATAGAATCAGTGAAAGTGAATAGTGATTATAACGAAGTTATTTGCAATACTGTGAAATTGTGATTAAATTGTACCTACGGGACAGTAAATACATTGTTTTGTGCTGGCACTTAACCCTGATGACGCCCACTAGACGTATGACCACTGATGATGTCGATGGGAATGGCCCTTCTCCGACATATATATATATATATATATAACAACAAAATGTATTGTACCTATACTTGACAAATAAAATATTGATTGATTGATTGATTGATAGAAGTGCTGCCGTTGTCCAGTAGGGCACGAGCGTTGTGGCAACGCCCATCTTTGTCTACCACTTTAACCAACGCTGTGGAAAGCAATACATTAATTTGATGAGCGGGTGAAATAGATGAATTATCGATTGACGATGAATGTGTGTGCCGATAATGAAATATTTTCTTTATTTATATTCGAAGTAGTTTTATGTTTGTCTTGGTGAAGAAGAG